>OZ025249.1:25722927-26129927 GCA_964019135.1 Arenicola marina
GAGGTGAAATCTGAGGGCACATTACTTTTGCGTATCTCCCCGAAGAATACTCTGAAACAAACCGCGAATCTCTAGACCAAATATTAACGAAGTTACGCGGGAATACATGTTTCGTAACCTTGACCTTGATGTGACCTTGACCTTGGAAGCGTGACCTTGGTCAATATAATATTTTACGCCCAAATACTAATGTCATGTCTGACGCAACGTGTCGTTTGTCTGACATGTCCCCATCATGGAGAAATTAAGGAGGCCTGATTCCCGCCAAAATGCTCCCATAGGGTCCCATGTTAAAATTTGGGAATTTTTAGCAGGAAAACTATTTGGGCGATTTGCACAAATGAAAGACGGTATAGAAGGTACTTATAGGCCCAATACGTGAAATAATTTTCAGCGTGGTTAAATGAAAACTGCGAACATTATAGCGAATTCTCCGATTTTTGGTCCTATCTTTCAATGGTTAAGCGAATTTCGAATAATTCCTGTTACCTTGACCGTTGACCTACATAGCCCATCTACGAACTTAGCCTGACGATTGCCATTCCGCATCTTTTTGTGAATTTGGAAGTCGATAGCTTAAGGCATTCGAAAGATAATGCGTTACGTTACAAACGGACAGACACACATACAGACCGAGACGGTCAAGCAGAGCTTGAGAAGGAAGACGAAAATTGTGGTTATGGGACCAATTCGACTATGTTAAGACCCATTTCATGACGTTAACACGCCGTCAGTCATTTGGCGTTCCGAGGCTTTATAATGGGCTTGGCCATGTTAAAGTGTGATTATTTGCCAGCGTCGAAACTACTGGTTCGATTTTGATGGTATTTGGCATACATGATGTCAGTAATATGGGTACGTATTCCACCACATATGAGTCATTTACCTGCATTTATGTAGTCACAGCGAATTTTTTGCGTTTTCGGCATTGTCAAAATTGATCATCCAATTACTCGAAAACTATAAACGTGAGGTGAAATCTGAGGGCACATTACTTTTGCGTATCTCTCTGAAGAATACTCTGAAACGAATCGCGAATCTCTAGACCAAATATTAACGAAGTTACGCGGGAATACATGTTTCGTAACCTTGACCTTGATGCGACCTTGACCTTGGAAGCGTGACCTTGGTCAATATAATATTTTACGCCCAAATACTAATGTCATGTCTGACGCAACGTGTCGTTTGTCTGACATGTCCCCTTCATGGAGAAATTAAGGAGGCCTGATTCCCGCCAAAATGCTCCCATAGGGTCCCATGTTAAACTTTGGGGATTTTTTGCAGAAGAACTATGCGGACGATGTTCAAAATTGAAACACCGTATATAAGGTACCTATGAGCCCAATACGTGAATTAATTTTGAGCGTCATTAAGTACAAACTCGGAACGCTATAGAGATTTTGCCGATTTTTGTTCCTATCTATCAATGGTTAAGCGAATTGCGAAAAATTCCTGTGACCTTGACCGTTGACCTACATAGCCCATCTACGAACTTAGCCTGACGATTGCCATTCCGCATCTTTTTGTGAATTTGGAAGTCGATAGCTTAAGGCATTCGAAAGATAATGCGTTACGTTACAAACGGACAGACACACATACAGACAGACAGATTCACCGAACACACCGACATAAGACGAAAATTGAAAATTTTCGTCTTAAAGACCGAGACGGTCAAGCAGAGCTTGAGAAGGAAGACGAAAATTGGGATTATGGGACCAATTCGACCATTTAAAGACCCATCGCCGCTCGCTCATTGGTTGTTCAGCCTGGCGTTCGAGACCATATCGCCCACTGAACGCTGTAGCGAGGCCAAATTGCTGGCTGAAAGCGCAAATTAGCCCAAAATGGAACCCCAGTATCGTGGTGTGCTGGATGAGCGAGCACCATCTAACGGCTGCTGTTCAACGCGGGCTATTTTTCCAGGTCGAGGGCGTCGTTTAGAGTGAATACGTTCAAATCCCGACTTTCTACGTGTCCTTGGTCACGCTCTAAACGTTGTTCTCGTACTCTTCATCGCTGAATTACGGAGCCCCCTAGCGGCGGAACTAAGCGTGATAGGAAAAAAACGAAGGCGGTTTTCATACCCAAGTCGACTATTGCCCGTCGTTTGCAACCAATCCCGACTCTCTAGCGTCGCTATTAAGCGAACGGCGGCCATCGCCACCCCGAAAGAGTGCCGGTCCATATCGCCCGTTGACTCGTAATGGGAGCGTCGGCATGGAGGGGGGTGCACCTCTTGCGAGCGCTCTAGCGGCCAAACTAAGCGTCCTAGGGCAATTCTATCGCGATTTTGCCTGCTTAATACTACATCTGTCTCTCGCTTCATGCCAAATCTGGGCTCCCTAGCTCAAATATTAACCGAGTTATGGCCTTGCAAAGTTCAAAACGCCACTTGACACGTACGCTGCATATTGATTGGCCGATTACTCGAAAATCCTTCAGTATCCGGAAAAATCTGAGCGCATACTGCGTTACCGCCTCTCCCTGATGAATACTCTCAAACAAACAGCCAATCTCTAGACCCGATATTAACGGAGTACCGCGGGAAAATCTGTTTCGTGACCTTGACCTTGCTGTGACCTTGACCTTGGAAGCGTGACCTTGACCAATATAGTTATTCGTGCCCAATTACTGATGTCATGTATCTCGCCAGGTGACGTTTGTCTCACTTGTAACCTTCACGGAGAAATTGAGACCATGTTCCCGCCAAAATGCTGCCGTGGGATCCCATGTTAAACTTTGGGAATTTTTTGCAAAAGAACTATTCGGCGGATTTTCAAAATTGAAACACCGTATACAAGGTACCTGTGAATGCAATACGTGAATTAATTGAGAGCGTCATGAAGTAAAAACTGGGAACGCTATAGCGACTTTGCCGAGTTTTAGTCCTATCTTTCAATGGTTAAGGGAATTTCGAAAAATTCCTGTGACCTTGACCTTTGGCCTACATAGCCCATCTACGAACTTAGCCTGACGGTAGGCCGTGGCACTATCTGTGCAGAAGGAGGAGTCGATATCTCAAACTTTATGAAAAAAAAAAAAAAAATCCAACATTTCTAATTTTCAAGTGCCCGTAGCGCGAAAACTTTTCATCGTACGTCAAATCTGATGTCAGTAGCGATAAAAATTTTGAGGAGCTGAATATTTTGATACTAATTCCGGCTCTCTAGCTGCAATATTAAGACAGCTAGAGCGAAAAATGTGTTTTGGACGTATGACGTCATCGTGACGTTGACCTTTGAGTTATATTGCCCATCTACGAACTTAGCCTGACGATTGCCATTCCGCATCTTTTTGTGAATTTGGAAGTCGATAGCTTAAGGCATTCGAAAGATAATGCGTTACGTTACAAACGGACAGACACACATACAGACAGACAGACAGACAGACAGATTCACCGAACACACCGACATAAGACGAAAATTGGAAATTTTCGTCTTAAAGACCGAGACGGTCAAGCAGAACTTGAGAAGGAAGACGAAAATTGTGGTTATGGGACCAATTCGACTATGTTAAGACCCATTTCATGACGTTAACACGCCGTCAGTCATTTGGCGTATCGAGGCTTTATAATGGGCTTGGCCATGTTAAAGTGTGATTATTTGCCAGCGTCGAAACTACTGGTTCGATTTTGATGGTATTTGGCATACATGATGTCAATAATATGGGTACGTATTCCACGACATATGAGTCATCTACCTGCATTTATGTAGTCACAGCGATTTTTTTGCGCTTTCGGCATTGTCAAAATTGATCATCCAATTACTCGAAAACTATAAACGTGAGGTGAAATCTGAGGGCACGTTACTTTTGCGTATCTCTCTGAAGAATACTCTGAAACGAATCGCGAATCTCTAGACCAAATATTAACGAAGTTACGCGGGAATACATGTTTCGTAACCTTGACCTTGATGTGACCTTGACCTTGGAAGCGTGACCTTGGTCAATATAATATTTTACGCCCAAATACTAATGTCATGTCTGACGCAACGTGTCGTTTGTCTGACATGTCCCCTTCATGGAGAAATTAAGGAGGCCTGATTCCCGCCAAAATGCTCCCATAGGGTCCCATGTTAAACTTTGGGAATTTTTTGCAGAAGAACTATGCGGACGATGTTCAAAATTGAAACACCGTATATAAGGTACCTATGAGCCCAATACGTGAATTAATTTTGAGCGTCATTAAGTACAAACTCGGAACGCTATAGAGATTTTGCCGATTTTTGTTCCTATCTATCAATGGTTAAGCGAATTGCGAAAAATTCCTGTGACCTTGACCGTTGACCTACATAGCCCATCTACGAACTTAGCCTGACGATTGCCATTCCGCATCTTTTTGTGAATTTGGAAGTCGATAGCTTAAGGCATTCGAAAGATAATGCGTTACGTTACAAACGGACAGACACACATACAGATTCACCGAACACACCGACATAAGACGAAAATTGGAAATTTTCGTCTTAACTAGACGTTCAAGCAGAGCTTGAGAAGGGACGAAAATGGGAGTTTGGGGACTCATTCGACCATTTGAAGACCCATCGCCGCTCGCCCATTGGTTGTTCGGCCTGGCGTTCGAGATTATATCGCCCACTGAAAGCTGTAGCCAGGTCAAATTGCTGGCTGAAAGCGCAAATTAGCCCAAATTGGACCCCAAATATCGTCATGTGCTGGACGAGCGCCATCTAACGGCTGCCGTTCAACGCGGGCTATTTTTCCAGGTCGAGGGCGTCGTTTAGAGTGAATACGTCTAAATCCCGACTTCCTACGTGTCCTTGGTCACGCCATAATCGCTCTTCTCGGACTCGTCATCGCGGAATCACGGAGCCCCCTAGCGGCGGAACTAAGCGTGATAGGCTAAAAGCGAAGGCGGATTCCCTACCCAAGTCGACGTTTGCCCGTCTTTTGCAACCGGTCCCGAGTCTCTAGCGTCGCTATTAAGCGAACGGCGGCCATCGCAACCCCGAAACAGTGCCGGTCCAAATCGCCGTTGACTCATAATGGGAGCGTCGGCATGGAGGGGGGTGCACCTCTTGCGAGCGCTCTAGCGGCCAAACTAAGCGTCCTAGAGCATCTGAAGTGGTTTCGATCAGCCTAGCTCACATTTTTCTCTCCGTTCATGCCAAATCTGGGCTCCCTAGCTTATATATTGACCGAGTTATGGCCTTGCAAAGTTCAAAACGCCACTTGACACTAACGCTGAATATTGATTGGCCGATTACTCAAAAATCGTTCCGTATCCGGAAATCTGACCGAGTACTGCGTCACCGCCTCTCTCTGATGAATACTCTCAAACAAACAGCGAATCTCTAGACCCGATATTAACGGAGTTACACGGGAAAATCTGTTTCGTGACCTTGACCTTGCTGTGACCTTGACCTTTGAAGTCTGACCTTGACCAATATAGTTATTCGTGCCCAATTACTGATGTTATCTATTGGGCCAGGTGGCGTTTGTCTCACTTGTAACCTTAAAGGAGAAATTGAGACCATGTTCCAAAAATGCTGCCGTAGGATCCCATGTTGAACTTTGGGATTTTTTTGCAGAAGAACTATTCGGACGATGTTCAAAATTGAAACACTGTATACAAGGTACTTACGAGCCCAATACGTGAAATTATTTTGAGCGTTATTAAGCAAACACTCGGAACCCTATAGCGATTTTGCCGATCTTTGGTCCTATCTATCAATGGTTAAGCGAATTTCGAAAAATTCCTGTGACCTTGACCTTTGACCTACATAGCCCATCTACTAAGTTAGCCTGACGGTAGGCCGTGGCATTGTCTGTGCAGAACGAGGAGTCGATATCTCGAACTTTATAAAAAGAGAAAAAAAATCCAAAATTTCTAATTTTAAAGTGCCCGTAGCGCGAAAACTTTTCATCGTACGTCAAATCTGATGTCAGTAGCGAGAAAGATTTTGAGGAGCTGAGTATTTTGATACTAATCGCGGCTCTCTAGCTGCAATATTAAGACAGCTAGAGCGAAAAATGTGTTTTGGACGTATGACGTCATCGTGACGTTGACCTTTGAGTTATATTGCCCATCTACGAACTTATCCTGACGATTGCCTTTCCGCATCTTTCTGTGAATTTGGAAGTCGATATCTTAAGGCATTCGAAAGATAATGCGCAAACAGACAAACAGACAGACACACACACAGACAGACAGACAGACAGACAGACAGACCTAGACGGTCAAGCAAAGCTTGAGAAGGAAGACGAAAATTTGGGTTACGGGACCAATTCGACTATGTAAGGCCCATTTCATGACGTTGGTATGGCACGCCGTCAGTCATTTGGCGTATCGAGGCCTTATAATGGGCTTGGCCATGTTAAAGTGTGATTATTTGCTAGCGTCCAAACTACAGCTTTGATTTTGATGCAATTTGGCAAACATGATGCCAGTAATATGGGTACATATTCCACCACATATGAGTCATCTACCTGCATTTATGTAGTCACAGCAAATTTTTTACACTTTCGGCAATGTCAAAATTGATCATCCAATAACTCGAAAACTATGAATGTGAGGTGAAATCTGAGGGCACATTGCTTTTGCGCATCTCTCTGAAGAATACTCTGAAACAAATCGCGAATCTCTAGACCAAATATTAACGAAGTTACGCGGGAAAACATGTTTCGTAACCTTGACCTTGATGTCACCTTGACCTTGGAAGCGTGACCTTGGTCAATATAATATTTTACGCCCAAATACTAATGTCATGTCTGACGCAACGTGTCGTTTGTCTGACATGTCCCCTTCATGGAGAAATTAAGGAGGCCTGATTCCCGCCAAAATGCTCCCATAGGGTCCCATGTTAAACTTTGGGAATTTTTTGCAGAAGAACTATGCGGACGATGTTCAAAATTGAAACACCGTATATAAGGTACCTATGAGCCCAATACGTGAATTAATTTTGAGCGTCATTAAGTACAAACTCGGAACGCTATAGAGATTTTGCCGATTTTTGTTCCTATCTATCAATGGTTAAGCGAATTGCGAAAAATTCCTGTGACCTTGACCGTTGACCTACATAGCCCATCTACGAACTTAGCCTGACGATTGCCATTCCGCATCTTTTTGTGAATTTGGAAGTCGATAGCTTAAGGCATTCGAAAGATAATGCCCTGCGTTACAAACGGACAGACACACATACAGATCGAGACGGTCAAGCAGAGCTTGAGAAGGAAGACGAAAATTGGGATTATGGGACCAATTCGACCATTTAAAGACCCATCGCCGCTCGCTCATTGGTTGTTCAGCCTGGCGTTCGAGACCATATCGCCCACTGAACGCTGTAGCGAGGCCAAATTGCTGGCTGAAAGCGCAAATCAGCCCAAAATGGAACCCCAGTATCGTGGTGTGCTGGATGAGCGAGCACCATCTAACGGCTGCTGTTCAACGCGGGCTATTTTTCCAGGTCGAGGGCGTCGTTTAGAGTGAATACGTTCAAATCCCGACTTTCTACGTGTCCTTGGTCACGCTCTAAACGTTGTTCTCGTACTCTTCATCGCTGAATTACGGAGCCCCCTAGCGGCGGAACTAAGCGTGATAGGAAAAAAACGAAGGCGGTTTTCATACCCAAGTCGACTATTGCCCGTCGTTTGCAACCAATCCCGACTCTCTAGCGTCGCTATTAAGCGAACGGCGGCCATCGCCACCCCGAAAGAGTGCCGGTCCATATCGCCCGTTGACTCATAATGGGAGCGTCGGCATGGAGGGGGGTGCACCTCTTGCGAGCGCTCTAGCGGCCAAACTAAGCGTCCTAGGGCAATTCTATCGCGATTTTGCCTGCTTAATACTACATCTGTCTCTCGCTTCATGCCAAATCTGGGCTCCCTAGCTCAAATATTAACCGAGTTATGGCCTTGCAAAGTTCAAAACGCCACTTGACACGTACGCTGAATATTGATTGGCCGATTACTCAAAAATCCTTCAGTATCCGGAAAAATCTGAGCGAGTGCTGCGTCACCGCCTCTCCCTGACTAATACTCTCAAACAAACAGCGAATCTCTAGACCCGATATTAACGGAGTACCGCGGGGAAGTCTGTTTCGTAACCTTGACCTTGATGTGACCTTGACCTTGGAAGCGTGACCTTGGTCAATATAATGTTTTACGCCCAAATACTAATGTCATCTCTGACGCAAGGTGTCGTTTGTTTGACATGTGACCTTCATGGAGAAATTAAGGAGGCCTGATTCCCGCCAAAATGCTCCCATAGGGTCCCATGTTAAACTTTGGGAATTTTTTGCAGAAGAACTTTGCGGACGATTTTCAAAATTGAAACACCGTGCACAAGGTACTTACGAGCCCAATACGTGAATTAATTCTGAGCGTCATTAAGCAAAAACTCGGAACGCTATAGAGATTTTGCCGATTTTTCTTCCTATCTATCAATGGTTAAGCGAATTGCGAAAAATTCCTGTGACCTTGACCGTTGACCTACATAGCCCATCTACGAACTTAGCCTGACGATTGCCATTCCGCATCTTTTTGTGAATTTGGAAGTCGATAGCTTAAGGCATTCGAAAGATAATGCGTTACGTTACAAACGGACAGACACACATACAGACAGATTCACCGAACACACCGACATAAGACGAAAATTGGAAATTTTCGTCTTAAAGACAGACCGAGACGGTCAAGCAGAGCTTGAGAAGGAAGACGAAAATTGTGGTTATGGGACTAATTCGACTATGTTAAGACCCATTTCATGACGTTGGCACGCCGTCAGTCATTTGGCGTATCGAGGCTTTATAATGGGCTTGGCCATGTTAAAGTGTGATTATTTGCCAGCGTCGAAACTACTGGTTCGATTTTGATGGTATTTGGCATACATGATGTCAGTAATATGGGTACGTATTCCACCACATATGAGTCATCTACCTGCATTTATGTAGTCACAGCGAATTGTTTGCGCTTTCGGCAATGTCAAACTTGATCATCCAATTACTCGAAAACTATAAATGTGAGGTGAAATCTGAGGGCACATTACTTTTGCGTATCTCTCTGAAGAATACTCTGAAACGAACCGCGAATCTCTAGACCAAATATTAACGAAGTTACGCGGGAATACATGTTTCGTAACCTTGACCTTGATGTGACCTTGACCTTGGAAGCGTGACCTTGGTCAATATAATATTTTACGCCCAAATACTAATGTCATGTCTGACGCAACGTGTCGTTTGTCTGACATGTCCCCTTCATGGAGAAATTAAGGAGGCCTGATTCCCGCCAAAATGCTCCCATAGGGTCCCATGTTAAATTTTGGGAATTTTTAGCAGGAAAACTATTTGGGCGATTTGCACAAATGAAAGACGGTATAGAAGGTACTTATGGGCCCAATACGTGAAATAATTTTCAGCGTGGTTAAATGAAAACTGCGAACATTATAGCGAATTTTCCGATTTTTGGTCCTATCTTTCAATGGTTAACCGAATTTCGAAAAATTCCTGTTACCTTGACCGTTGACCTACATAGCCCATCTACGAACTTAGCCTGACGATTGCCATTCCGCATCTTTTTGTGAATTTGGAAGTCGATAGCTTAAGGCATTCGAAAGATAATGCGTTACGTTACAAACGGACAGACACACATACAGACAGACAGACAGACAGACAGACAGATTCACCGAACACACCGACATAAGACGAAAATTGGAAATTTTCGTCTTAAAGACAGACAGATCGAGACGGTCAAGCAGAGCTTGAGAAGGAAGACGAAAATTGGGGTTATGGGACCAATGCGAGAATGTTAAGACCCATTTCATGACGTTGGCATGGCACGCCGTCAGTCATTTGGCGTATCGAGGCTTTATAATGGGATTGGCCATGTTAAAGTGTGATTATTTGCCAGCGTCGAAACCACTGGTTCGATTTCGATGGCATTTGGCATACATGATGTCAGTAATATGGGTACATATTCCACCACATATTAGTCATCTACCTGCATTAATGTAGTCACAGCGATTTGTTTGCACTTGCGGAAATGTTAAAATTGATCATCCAATAACTCGAAATCTATAAACGTGAGGTGAAATCTGAGAGCACACTACTTTTGCGCATCGCTCTGGAGAATACTGTGAAACAAACCGCAAACCTCTAGACCCAATATTAACGGAGTTACGCGGGAAAACCTGTTTCGTGACCTTGACCTTGATGTGACCTTGACCTTGGAAGCGTGACCTTGGTCAATATAATGTTTTACGCCCAAATACTAATGTCATCTCTGACGCAAGGTGTCGTTTGTTTGACATGTGACCTTCATGGAGAAATTAAGGAGGCCTGATTCCCGCCAAAATGCTCCCATAGGGTCCCATGTTAAACTTTGGGAATTTTTTGCAGAAGAACTTTGCAGACGATTTTCAAAATTGAAACACCGTACACAAGGTACTTACGAGCCCAATACGTGAATTAATTCTGAGCGTCATTAAGCAAAAACTCGGAACGCTATAGCGATTTTGCCGATTTTTGGTCCTATCTATCAATGGTTAAGCGAATTTCGAAAAATTCCTGTTACCTTGACCGTTGACCTACATAGCCCATCTACGAACTTAGCCTGACGATTGCCATTCCGCATCTTTTTGTGAATTTGGAAGTCGATAGCTTAAGGCATTCGAAAGATAATGCGTTACGTTACAAACGGACAGACACACATACAGACCGAGACGGTCAAGCAAAGCTTGAGAAGGAAGACGAAAATTGTGGTTATGGGACCAATTCGACTATGTTAAGACCCATTTCATGACGTTAACACGCCGTCAGTCATTTGGCGTATCGAGGCTTTATAATGGGCTTGGCCATGTTAAAGTGTGATTATTTGCCAGCGTCGAAACTACTGGTTCGATTTTGGTGGTATTTGGCATACATGATGTCAGTAATATGGGTAGGTATTCTACCACATATGAGTCATCTACCTGCATTTATGTAGTCACAGCGAATTTTTTGCGCTTTCGGCATTGTCAAAATTGATCATCCAATTACTCGAAAACTATAAACGTGAGGTGAAATCTGAGGGCACATTACTATTGCGTATCTCTCTGAGGAATACTCTGAAACAAATCGCGAATCTCTAGACCAAATATTAACGAAGTTACGCGGGAATACATGTTTCGTAACCTTGACCTTGATGTGACCTTGACCTTGGAAGCGTGACCTTGGTCAATATAATATTTTACGCCCAAATACTAATGTCATGTCTGACGCAACGTGTCGTTTGTCTGACATGTCCCCTTCATGGAGAAATTAAGGAGGCCTGATTCCCGCCAAAATGCTCCCATAGGGTCCCATGTTAAACTTTGGGAATTTTTTGCAGAAGAACTATGCGGACGATGTTCAAAATTGAAACACCGTATATAAGGTACCTATGAGCCCAATACGTGAATTAATTTTGAGCGTCATTAAGTACAAACTCGGAACGCTATAGAGATTTTGCCGATTTTTGTTCCTATCTATCAATGGTTAAGCGAATTGCGAAAAATTCCTGTGACCTTGACCGTTGACCTACATAGCCCATCTACGAACTTAGCCTGACGATTGCCATTCCGCATCTTTTTGTGAGTTTGGAAGTCGATAGCTTAAGGCATTCGAAAGATAATGCGTTACGTTACAAACGGACAGACACACATACAGACCGAGACGGTCAAGCAGAGCTTGAGAAGGAAGACGAAAATTGTGGTTATGGGACCAATTCGACTATGTTAAGACCCATTTCATGACGTTGGCACGCCGTCAGTCATTTGGCGTATCGAGGCTTTATAATGGGCTTGGCCATGTTAAAGTGTGATTATTTGCCAGCGTCGAAACTACTGGTTCGATTTTGATGGTATTTGGCATACATGATGTCAGTAATATGGGTACGTATTCCACCACATATGAGTCATCTACCTGCATTTATGTAGTCACAGCGAATTTTTTGCGCTTTCGGCAATGTCAAAATTGATCATCCAATTACTCAAAAACTATAAATGTGAGGTGAAATCTGAGGGCACATTACTTTTGCGTATCTCTCTGAAGAATACTCTGAAACGAACCGCGAATCTCTAGACCAAATATTAACGAAGTTACGCGGGAATACATGTTTCGTAAACTTGACCTTGATGTGACCTTGACCTTGGAAGCGTGACCTTGGTCAATATAATATTTTACGCCCAAATACTAATGTCATGTCTCACGCAACGTGTCGTTTGTCTGACATGTCCCCTTCATGGAGAAATTAAGGAGGCCTGATTCCCGCCAAAATGCTCCCATAGGGTCCCATGTTAAACTTTGGGAATTTTTAGCAGGAAAACTATTTGGGCGATTTGCACAAATGAAAGACGGTATAGAAGGTACTTATGGGCTCAATACGTGAAATAATTTTCAGCGTGGTTAAATGAAAACTGCGAACAGTATAGCGAATTTTCCGGTTTTTGGTCCTATCTTTCAATGGTTAAGCGAATTTCGAAAAATTCCTGTTACCTTGACCGTTGACCTACATAGCCCATCTACGAACTTAGCCTGACGATTGCCATTCCGCATCTTGTTGTGAATTTGGAAGTCGATAGCTTAAGGCATTCGAAAGATAATGCGTTACGTTACAAACGGACAGACACACATACAGACAGACAGACAGACAGATTCACCGAACACACCGACATAAGACGAAAATTGGAAATTTTCGTCTTAAAGACAGATTCACCGAACACACCGACATAAGACGAAAATTGGAAATTTTCGTCTTAACTAGACCGTCAAGCACAGCTTGAGAAGGAAGACGAAAATTTGGGTTATGGGACCAATTCGACTATGTTAAGGCCCATTTCATGACGTTGGCATGGCACGCCGTCAGTCATTTGGCGTCTTTTAGTACATACATTTCATTTAACCCTGGATCTAGATTCTATGTCTACGATTCGACGGACATCCCCGCGACGGCCCGTCCACTACTGTGGCACCCTTTTCATTTTTGGGAAGAAACGTAGGCTGTCAACACTCTGGCAGTGGCGGCGGCCACTGCAGCTGTTTGTTTTCTCTCAGTGTCAGTGTCACGAATGTTGCGCTAACCAACAATCACACACCTATAATGTAATTGATCTAGGTCTATCTACATCTACATGTGGCAAATATTCATCATGAGTTAATGTTAATCGAAATACACATCTGAGTTAGAGCTTCCCTGCACGTAAGCTACATTCAAACACCGCGGGCAGTCGAAGCGAGCGAGGCGCACTCAAACCGGATCATCTTGTGACGTCACCAATCTCTACTCTGGGCGGGGGTTTGGAAATGGATCGTTCGCTGCTTGAGTTTATTTTGGTGACTTTAGATATTAATATTTATGGCATACGAGACATTGTAAAATAATTGCATCTGATAAATGGCTTTAGTAACCACTGAGAAATGTATATTTGACAGTGGTTTAGAAACAAATACCCCCCCAAGAGATGGACTTTAAGGCCCATTTCATGACTTTGGCATGGCACGCCGTCAGTCATTTGGCGTATCGAGGCCTTATAGTGGGCTTGGCCATGTTAACGTGTGATTATTTGCTAGCGTCCAAATTACTGCTTTGATTTTGATGCAATTTGGCAAATATGATGCCAGTAATATGGGTACATATTCCACCACATATGAGTTATCTACCTGCATTTATGTAGTCACAGTGATTTTTTTGCGCTTTCGGCAATGTCAAAATTGATCATCCAATTACTCGAAAACTATAAATGTGAGGTGAAATCTGATGACACATTACCTTTGCGTATCTCTCTGAAGAATACTCTGAAACAAACCGTGAATCTCTAGTCCAAATATTAACGAAATTACGCGGGAATACATGTTTCGTAACCATGACCTTGATGTGACCTTGACCTTGGAAGCGTGACCTTGGTCAATATAATATTTTACGCCCAAATACTAATGTCATGTCTCACGCAACGTGTCGTTTGTCTGACATGTCCCTTTCATGGAGAAATTGAGGAGGCCTGGTTCCCGCCAAAATGGTCCCATAGGGTCCCATGTTAAACTTTGGGAATTTTTTGCGGAAGAACTATTCGGACGATTTTCAAAATTAAAACACTGTATACAAGGTACTTACGAGCCTAATACGTGAATTAATTCTGAGCGTCATTAAGCAAAAACTCGGAACGCTATAGCGATTTTTCCGATTTTTGGTCCTATCTATCAATGGTTAAGCGAATTTCGAAAAATTCCTGTGACCTTCACCTTTGACCTACATGGCCCATCTACGAACTTAGCCTGACGGTGGGCCGTGGCATTGTCTGTGCAGAAGGAGGAGTCGATATCTCAAACTCTTTAAAAAAAAAAAAAAAAACCCAAAATTTCGAATTTTTAGCTGCCTGTGGCGCGAAAACTTTTTATCCTACGTCAAATCTGATGTCAGTAACGCGAAAGATTTTGAGGAGCTGAGTATTTTGACACTAATTGCGGCTCTCTAGCTGCAATATTAAGAGAGCTAGAGCGGAAAATGTGTTTTGGACGTATGACGTCATCGTGACGTTGACCTTTGAGTTATATTGCCCATCTACGAACTTAGCCTGACGATTGCCTTTCCGCATCTTTCTGTGAATTTGGAAGTCGATATCTTAAGGCATTCGAAAGATAATGCCCCGCGTTACAAACAGACAGACTCACAGACAGACAGACTAGACCGTCAAGCACAGCTTGAGAAGGCAGACGAAAATTGTGGTTATGGGACCAATTCGACTATGTTAAGACCCATCGCCGCTCGCTCATTGGTTGTTCAGCCTGGCGTTGGAGACCATATCGCCCCCTTAAAGCTGTAGTACTGAGGCCAAATTGCTGGCTGAAAGCGCAAATTAGCCCAAAATGGATCGTGATGTACTGGACGAGCG
The DNA here is from genome assembly GCA_964019135.1 of Arenicola marina. Classification (NCBI taxonomy): domain Eukaryota; kingdom Metazoa; phylum Annelida; class Polychaeta; family Arenicolidae; genus Arenicola; species Arenicola marina. Next base: position 25,737,779 of record OZ025249.1, read on the forward strand.
CCATCTAACGGCTGCTGTTGAACGCGGGCTATTTTTCCAGGTCGAGGCCTTCTTTTAGAGTGAATACGTTCAAATCACGACTTTCTACGCGTCCTTGGTCGCGCCCTAATCGCTCTTCTCGGACTCGTCATCGGTGAATTACGGAGCCCCCTAGCGGCGGAACTAAGCGTGATAAGCTAAAAGCGAAGGCGGATTCCATACCCAAGTCGACGTTTGCCCGTCTTTTGCAACCGGTCCCGACTCTCTAGCGTCGCTATTAAGCGAACGGCGGCCATCGCAACCCCGAAAGAGTGCCGGTCCATATCGCCCGTTGACTCGTAATGGGAGCGTCGGCATGGAGGGGGGTGCACCTCTTGCGAGCGCTCTAGCGGCCAAACTAAGCGTCCTAGAGCAATTCTGAGGTGGTTTCGATCAGCCTTGGTTACATTTTTCTCTCCATTCATGCCAAATCTGGGCTCCCTAGCTCAAATATTGACCGAGTTATGGCCTTGCAAAGTTCAAAACGCCACTTGACACGTACGCTGAATATTGATTGGCCGATTACTCGAAAATCGTTCAGTACCCGGAAAAATCTGAGCGAGTGCTGCGTCACCGCCTCTCCCTGACGAATACTCTCAAACAAACAGCGAATCACTAGACCCGATATTAACGGAGTACCGCGGGGAAGTCTGTTTCGTAACCTTGACCTTGATGTGACCTTGACCTTGGGAGCGTAACCTTGGTCAATATAATATTTTATGCCCAAATACTAATGTCATTTCTCACGCAAGGTGTCGTTTGTCTGACATGTCCCCTTCATGGAGAAATTAAGAAGGCCTGATTCCCGCCAAAATGCTCCCATAGGGTCCCATGTTAAACTTTGGGAATTTTTAGCGGGAAAACTATACGGGCGATTTGCACAAATGAAAGACGATATAGAAGGTACTAATGGGCCCAATACGTGAAATAATTGGCAGCACCATTGATTGGAAACTGCGAAGGTTATAGCGATTTTCCCGTTTTTTGGTCCTATCTTACAATGGTTAAGCGAATTTCGAAAAATTCCTGTGACCTTGACCTTTGACCTACATGGCCCATCTACGAACTTAGCCTGACGATTGCCATTCCGCATCTTTCTGTGAATTTGGAAGTCGATATCTTAAGGCATTCGAAAGATAATGCCCCGCGTTACACACAGACAGACAGACTAGACCGTCAAGCACAGCTTGAGAAGGCAGACGAAAATTGTGGTTATGGGACCAATTCGACTATGTTAAGACCCATCGCCGCTCGCTTATTGGTTGTTCAGCCTGGCGTTGGAGACCATATCGCCCCCTTAAAGCTGTAGTACTGAGGCCAAATTGCTGGCTGAAAGCGCAAATTAGCCCAAAATGGATCGTGATGTACTGGACGAGCGCCATCTAACGGCTGCTGTTGAACGCGGGCTATTTTTCCAGGTCGAGGCCTTCGTTTAGAGTGAATACGTTCAAATCACGACTTTCTACGCGTCCTTGGTCGCGCCCTAATCGCTCTTCTCGGACTCGTCATCGGTGAATTACGGAGCCCCCTAGCGGCGGAACTAAGCGTGATAAGCTAAAAGCGAAGGCGGATTCCATACCCAAGTCGACGTTTGCCCGTCTTTTGCAACCGGTCCCGACTCTCTAGCGTCGCTATTAAGCGAACGGCGGCCATCGCAACCCCGAAAGAGTGCCGGTCCATATCGCCGTTGACTCGTAATGGGAGCGTCGGCATGGAGGGGGGTGCACCTCTTGCGAGCGCTCTAGCGGCCAAACTAAGCGTCCTAGAGCAATTCTGAGGTGGTTTCGATCAGCCTAGCTCACATTTCTCTCTCCATTCATGCCAAATCTGGACTCCCTAGCTCAAATATTGACCGAGTTATGGCCTTGCAAAGTTCAAAACGCCACTTGACACGTACGCTGAATATTGATTGGCCGATTACTCGAAAATCGTTCAGTACCCGGAAAAATCTGAGCGAGTAGTTCGTCACCGCCTCTCCCCGACGAATACTCTCAACCAAACAGCGAATCTCTAGACCCGATATGAACGGAGTACCGCGGGATAATCTGTTTCGTGACCTTGACCTTGCTGTGACCTTGACCTTGGAAGCGTGACCTTGACCAATATAGTTATTCGTGCCCAATTACTGATGTCATGTATCACGCCCGGTGACGTTTGTCTCACTTGTAACCTTCACGGAGAAATTGAGATCATGTTCCCGCCAAAATGCTGCCGTGGGATCCCATGTTAAATTTTGGGAATTTTTAGCAGAAGAACTATTCGAAGGATTTTCAAAACTGAAACGCCGTATACAAGGTACCTGTGAACGCAATACGTGATTTAATTTTGAGCGTCATTAAGCAAAAACTCGGAACGCTATAGCGATTTTGCCGATTTTTGGTCCTATCTACCAATGGTTAAGCGAATTTCGAAAAATTCCTGTGACCTTGACCTTTGACCTACATGGCCCATCTACGAACTTAGCCTGACGATTGCCATTCCGCATCTTTCTGTGAATTTGGAAGTCGATATCTTAAGGCATTCGAAAGATAATGCCCCGCGTTACACACAGACAGACAGACAGACAAACGGAACACACCGACATAAGACGAAAATTGAAAATTTTCGTCTTAACGAGACGGTCAAGCAGAGCTTGAGAAGGAAGACGAAAATTGTGGTTATGGGACTAATTCGACTATGTTAAGACCCATTTCATGACGTTGGCACGCCGTCAGTCATTTGGCGTATCGAGGCTTTATAATGGGCTTGGCCATGTTAAAGTGTGATTATTTGCCAGCGTCGAAACTACTGGTTCGATTTTGATGGTATTTGGCATACATGATGTCAGTAATATGGGTACGTATTCCACCACATATGAGTCATCTACCTGCATTTATGTAGTCACAGCGAATTGTTTGCGCTTTCGGCAATGTCAAACTTGATCATCCAATTACTCGAAAACTATAAATGTGAGGTGAAATCTGAGGGCACATTACTTTTGCGTATCTCTCTGAAGAATACTCTGAAACGAACCGCGAATCTCTAGACCAAATATTAACGAAGTTACGCGGGAATACATGTTTCGTAACCTTGACCTTGATGTGACCTTGACCTTGGAAGCGTGACCTTGGTCAATATAATATTTTACGCCCAAATACTAATGTCATGTCTGACGCAACGTGTCGTTTGTCTGACATGTCCCCTTCATGGAGAAATTAAGGAGGCCTGATTCCCGCCAAAATGCTCCCATAGGGTCCCATGTTAAATTTTGGGAATTTTTAGCAGGAAAACTATTTGGGCGATTTGCACAAATGAAAGACGGTATAGAAGGTACTTATGGGCCCAATACGTGAAATAATTTTCAGCGTGGTTAAATGAAAACTGCGAACATTATAGCGAATTTTCCGATTTTTGGTCCTATCTTTCAATGGTTAACCGAATTTCGAAAAATTCCTGTTACCTTGACCGTTGACCTACATAGCCCATCTACGAACTTAGCCTGACGATTGCCATTCCGCATCTTTTTGTGAATTTGGAAGTCGATAGCTTAAGGCATTCGAAAGATAATGCGTTACGTTACAAACGGACAGACACACATACAGACAGACAGACAGACAGACAGACAGATTCACCGAACACACCGACATAGACAGACAGACAGACAAACGGAACACACCGACATAAGACGAAAATTGAAAATTTTCGTCTTAACGAGACGGTCAAGCAGAGCTTGAGAAGGAAGACGAAAATTGTGGTTATGGGACTAATTCGACTATGTTAAGACCCATTTCATGACGTTGGCACGCCGTCAGTCATTTGGCGTATCGAGGCTTTATAATGGGCTTGGCCATGTTAAAGTGTGATTATTTGCCAGCGTCGAAACTACTGGTTCGATTTTGATGGTATTTGGCATACATGATGTCAGTAATATGGGTACGTATTCCACCACATATGAGTCATCTACCTGCATTTATGTAGTCACAGCGAATTGTTTGCGCTTTCGGCAATGTCAAACTTGATCATCCAATTACTCGAAAACTATAAATGTGAGGTGAAATCTGAGGGCACATTACTTTTGCGTATCTCTCTGAAGAATACTCTGAAACGAACCGCGAATCTCTAGACCAAATATTAACGAAGTTACGCGGGAATACATGTTTCGTAACCTTGACCTTGATGTGACCTTGACCTTGGAAGCGTGACCTTGGTCAATATAATATTTTACGCCCAAATACTAATGTCATGTCTGACGCAACGTGTCGTTTGTCTGACATGTCCCCTTCATGGAGAAATTAAGGAGGCCTGATTCCCGCCAAAATGCTCCCATAGGGTCCCATGTTAAATTTTGGGAATTTTTAGCAGGAAAACTATTTGGGCGATTTGCACAAATGAAAGACGGTATAGAAGGTACTTATGGGCCCAATACGTGAAATAATTTTCAGCGTGGTTAAATGAAAACTGCGAACATATGAGTCATCTACCTGCATTTATGTAGTCACAGCGAATTGTTTGCGCTTTCGGCAATGTCAAACTTGATCATCCAATTACTCGAAAACTATAAATGTGAGGTGAAATCTGAGGGCACATTACTTTTGCGTATCTCTCTGAAGAATACTCTGAAACGAACCGCGAATCTCTAGACCAAATATTAACGAAGTTACGCGGGAATACATGTTTCGTAACCTTGACCTTGATGTGACCTTGACCTTGGAAGCGTGACCTTGGTCAATATAATATTTTACGCCCAAATACTAATGTCATGTCTGACGCAACGTGTCGTTTGTCTGACATGTCCCCTTCATGGAGAAATTAAGGAGGCCTGATTCCCGCCAAAATGCTCCCATAGGGTCCCATGTTAAATTTTGGGAATTTTTAGCAGGAAAACTATTTGGGCGATTTGCACAAATGAAAGACGGTATAGAAGGTACTTATGGGCCCAATACGTGAAATAATTTTCAGCGTGGTTAAATGAAAACTGCGAACATTATAGCGAATTTTCCGATTTTTGGTCCTATCTTTCAATGGTTAACCGAATTTCGAAAAATTCCTGTTACCTTGACCGTTGACCTACATAGCCCATCTACGAACTTAGCCTGACGATTGCCATTCCGCATCTTTTTGTGAATTTGGAAGTCGATAGCTTAAGGCATTCGAAAGATAATGCGTTACGTTACAAACGGACAGACACACATACAGACCGAGACGGTCAAGCAGAGCTTGAGAAGGAAGACGAAAATTGTGGTTATGGGACCAATTCGACTATGTTAAGACCCATTTCATGACGTTAACACGCCGTCAGTCATTTGGCGTATCGAGGCTTTATAATGGGCTTGGCCATGTTAAAGTGTGATTATTTGCCAGCGTCGAAACTACTGGTTCGATTTTGATGGTATTTGGCATACATGATGTCAGTAATATGGGTACGTATTCCACCACATATGAGTCATCTACCTGCATTTATGTAGTCACAGCGAATTTTTTGCGCTTTCGGCATTGTCAAAATTGATCATCCAATTACTCGAAAACTATAAACGTGAGGTGAAATCTGAGGGCACATTACTTTTGCGTATCTCTCTGAAGAATACTCTGAAACAAATCGCGAATCTCTAGACTAAATATTAACGAAGTTACGCGGGAATACATGTTTCGTAACCTTGACCTTGATGTGACCTTGACCTTGGAAGCGTGACCTTGGTCAATATAATATTTTACCCCCAAATACTAATGTCATGTCTGACGCAACGTGTCGTTTGTCTGACATGTCCCCTTCATGGAGAAATTAAGGAGGCCTGATTCCCGCCAAAATGCTCCCGTAGGGTCCCATGTTAAACTTTGGGATTTTTTTGCAGAAGAACTATGCGGACGATGTTCAAAATTGAAACACCGTATATAAGGTACCTATGAGCCCAATACGTGAATTAATTTTGACCGTCATTAAGTACAAACTCGGAACGCTATAGAGATTTTGCCGATTTTTGTTCCTATCTATCAATGGTTAAGCGAATTGCCAAAAATTCCTGTGACCTTGACCGTTGACCTACATAGCCCATCTACGAACTTAGCCTGACGATTGCCATTCCGCATCTTTTTGTGAATTTGGAAGTCGATAGCTTAAGGCATTCGAAAGATAATGCGTTACGTTACAAACGGACAGACACACATACAGACAGACAGACAGATTCACCGAACACACCGACATAAGACGAAAATTGGAAATTTTCGTCTTAAAGACAGACAGACAGACAGACAGATTCACCGAACACACCGACATAAGACGAAAATTGGAAATTTTCGTCTTAAAGACAGACAGATTCACCGAACACACCGACATAAGACGAAAATTGGAAATTTTCGTCTTAAAGACCGAGACGGTCAAGCAGAGCTTGAGAAGGAAGACGAAAATTGGGGTTATGGGACCAATGCGAGAATGTTAAGACCCATTTCATGACGTTGGCATGGCACGCCGTCAGTCATTTGGCGTATCGAGGCTTTATAATGGGATTGGCCATGTTAAAGTGTGATTATTTGCCAGCGTCGAAACCACTGGTTCGATTTCGATGGCATTTGGCATACATGATGTCAGTAATATGGGTACATATTCCACCACATATTAGTCATCTACCTGCATTAATGTAGTCACAGCGATTTGTTTGCACTTGCGGAAATGTTAAAATTGATCATCCAATAACTCGAAATCTATAAACGTGAGGTGAAATCTGAGAGCACATTACTTTTGCGCATCGCTCTGGAGAATACTGTGAAACAAACCGCAAACCTCTAGACCCAATATTAACGGAGTTACGCGGGAAAACCTGTTTCGTGACCTTGACCTTGATGTGACCTTGACCTTGGAAGCGTGACCTTGGTCAATATAATGTTTTACGCCCAAATACTAATGTCATCTCTGACGCAAGGTGTCGTTTGTTTGACATGTGACCTTCATGGAGAAATTAAGGAGGCCTGATTCCCGCCAAAATGCTCCCATAGGGTCCCATGTTAAACTTTGGGAATTTTTTGCAGAAGAACTTTGCAGACGATTTTCAAAATTGAAACACCGTACACAAGGTACTTACGAGCCCAATACGTGAATTAATTCTGAGCGTCATTAAGCAAAAACTCGGAACGCTATAGCGATTTTGCCGATTTTTGGTCCTATCTATCAATGGTTAAGCGAATTTCGAAAAATTCCTGTTACCTTGACCGTTGACCTACATAGCCCATCTACGAACTTAGCCTGACGATTGCCATTCCGCATCTTTTTGTGAATTTGGAAGTCGATAGCTTAAGGCATTCGAAAGATAATGCGTTACGTTACAAACGGACAGACACACCGAGACGGTCAAGCAGAGCTTGAGAAGGAAGACGAAAATTGTGGTTATGGGACCAATTCGACTATGTTAAGACCCATTTCATGACGTTAACACGCCGTCAGTCATTTGGCGTATCGAGGGTTTATAATGGGCTTGGCCATGTTAAAGTGTGATTATTTGCCAGCGTCGAAACTACTGGTTCGATTTTGATGGTATTTGGCATACATGATGTCAGTAATATGGGTACGTATTCCACCACATATGAGTCATCTACCTGCATTTATGTAGTCACAGCGAATTTTTTGCGTTTTCGGCATTGTCAAAATTGATCATCCAATTACTCAAAAACTATAAACGTGAGGTGAAATCTGAGGGCACATTACTTTTGCGTATCTCTCTGAAGAATACTCTGAAACGAATCGCGAATCTCTAAACCAAATATTAACGAAGTTACGCGGGAATACATGTTTCGTAACCTTGACCTTGATGCGACCTTGACCTTGGAAGCGTGACCTTGGTCAATATAATATTTTACGCCCAAATACTAATGTCATGTCTGACGCAACGTGTCGTTTGTCTGACATGTCCCCTTCATGGAGAAATTAAGGAGGCCTGATTCCCGCCAAAATGCTCGAATAATTCCTGTTACCTTGACCGTTGACCTACATAGCCCATCTACGAACTTAGCCTGACGATTGCCATTCCGCATCTTTTTGTGAATTTGGAAGTCGATAGCTTAAGGCATTCGAAAGATAATGCGTTACGTTACAAACGGACAGACACACATACAGACAGACAGACAGACAGACAGACAGATTCACCGAACACACCGACATAAGACGAAAATTGGAAATTTTCGTCTTAAAGACCGAGACGGTCAAGCAGAGCTTGAGAAGGAAGACGAAAATTGGGGTTATGGGACCAATGCGAGAATGTTAAGACCCATTTCATGACGTTGGCATGGCACGCCGTCAGTCATTTGGCGTATCGAGGCTTTATAATGGGATTGGCCATGTTAAAGTGTGATTATTTGCCAGCGTCGAAACCACTGGTTCGATTTCGATGGCATTTGGCATACATGATGTCAGTAATATGGGTACATATTCCACCACATATTAGTCATCTACCTGCATTAATGTAGTCACAGCGATTTGTTTGCACTTGCGGAAATGTTAAAATTGATCATCCAATAACTCGAAATCTATAAACGTGAGGTGAAATCTGAGAGCACATTACTTTTGCGCATCGCTCTGGAGAATACTGTGAAACAAACCGCAAACCTCTAGACCCAATATTAACGGAGTTACGCGGGAAAACCTGTTTCGTGACCTTGACCTTGATGTGACCTTGACCTTGGAAGCGTGACCTTGGTCAATATAATGTTTTACGCCCAAATACTAATGTCATCTCTGACGCAAGGTGTCGTTTGTTTGACATGTGACCTTCATGGAGAAATTAAGGAGGCCTGATTCCCGCCAAAATGCTCCCATAGGGTCCCATGTTAAACTTTGGGAATTTTTTGCAGAAGAACTTTGCAGACGATTTTCAAAATTGAAACACCGTACACAAGGTACTTACGAGCCCAATACGTGAATTAATTCTGAGCGTCATTAAGCAAAAACTCGGAACGCTATAGCGATTTTGCCGATTTTTGGTCCTATCTATCAATGGTTAAGCGAATTTCGAAAAATTCCTGTTACCTTGACCGTTGACCTACATAGCCCATCTACGAACTTAGCCTGACGATTGCCATTCCGCATCTTTTTGTGAATTTGGAAGTCGATAGCTTAAGGCATTCGAAAGATAATGCGTTACGTTACAAACGGACAGACACACCGAGACGGTCAAGCAGAGCTTGAGAAGGAAGACGAAAATTGTGGTTATGGGACCAATTCGACTATGTTAAGACCCATTTCATGACGTTAACACGCCGTCAGTCATTTGGCGTATCGAGGGTTTATAATGGGCTTGGCCATGTTAAAGTGTGATTATTTGCCAGCGTCGAAACTACTGGTTCGATTTTGATGGTATTTGGCATACATGATGTCAGTAATATGGGTACGTATTCCACCACATATGAGTCATCTACCTGCATTTATGTAGTCACAGCGAATTTTTTGCGTTTTCGGCATTGTCAAAATTGATCATCCAATTACTCAAAAACTATAAACGTGAGGTGAAATCTGAGGGCACATTACTTTTGCGTATCTCTCTGAAGAATACTCTGAAACGAATCGCGAATCTCTAAACCAAATATTAACGAAGTTACGCGGGAATACATGTTTCGTAACCTTGACCTTGATGCGACCTTGACCTTGGAAGCGTGACCTTGGTCAATATAATATTTTACGCCCAAATACTAATGTCATGTCTGACGCAACGTGTCGTTTGTCTGACATGTCCCCTTCATGGAGAAATTAAGGAGGCCTGATTCCCGCCAAAATGCTCCCATAGGGTCCCATGTTAAACTTTGGGGATTTTTTGCAGAAGAACTATGCGGACGATGTTCAAAATTGAAACACCGTATATAAGGTACCTATGAGCCCAATACGTGAATTAATTTTGAGCGTCATTAAGTACAAACTCGGAACGCTATAGAGATTTTGCCGATTTTTGTTCCTATCTATCAATGGTTAAGCGAATTGCGAAAAATTCCTGTGACCTTGACCGTTGACCTACATAGCCCATCTACGAACTTAGCCTGACGATTGCCATTCCGCATCTTTTTGTGAATTTGGAAGTCGATAGCTTAAGGCATTCGAAAGATAATGCGTTACGTTACAAACGGACAGACACACATACCGAGACGGTCAAGCAGAGCTTGAGAAGGAAGACGAAAATTGGGATTATGGGACCAATTCGACCATTTAAAGACCCATCGCCGCTCGCTCATTGGTTGTTCAGCCTGGCGTTCGAGACCATATCGCCCACTGAACGCTGTAGCGAGGCCAAATTGCTGGCTGAAAGCGCAAATTAGCCCAAAATGGAACCCCAGTATCGTGGTGTGCTGGATGAGCGAGCACCATCTAACGGCTGCTGTTCAACGCGGGCTATTTTTCCAGGTCGAGGGCGTCGTTTAGAGTGAATACGTTCAAATCCCGACTTTCTACGTGTCCTTGGTCACGCTCTAAACGTTGTTCTCGTACTCTTCATCGCTGAATTACGGAGCCCCCTAGCGGCGGAACTAAGCGTGATAGGAAAAAAACGAAGGCGGTTTTCATACCCAAGTCGACTATTGCCCGTCGTTTGCAACCAATCCCGACTCTCTAGCGTCGCTATTAAGCGAACGGCGGCCATCGCCACCCCGAAAGAGTGCCGGTCCATATCGCCCGTTGACTCGTAATGGGAGCGTCGGCATGGAGGGGGGTGCACCTCTTGCGAGCGCTCTAGCGGCCAAACTAAGCGTCCTAGGGCAATTCTATCGCGATTTTGCCTGCTTAATACTACATCTGTCTCTCGCTTCATGCCAAATCTGGGCTCCCTAGCTCAAATATTAACCGAGTTATGGCCTTGCAAAGTTCAAAACGCCACTTGACACGTACGCTGCATATTGATTGGCCGATTACTCGAAAATCCTTCAGTATCCGGAAAAATCTGAGCGCATACTGCGTTACCGCCTCTCCCTGATGAATACTCTCAAACAAACAGCCAATCTCTAGACCCGATATTAACGGAGTACCGCGGGAAAATCTGTTTTGTGACCTTGACCTTGCTGTGACCTTGACCTTGGAAGCGTGACCTTGACCAATATAGTTATTCGTGCCCAATTACTGATGTCATGTATCTCGCCAGGTGACGTTTGTCTCACTTGTAACCTTCACGGAGAAATTGAGACCATGTTCCCGCCAAAATGCTGCCGTGGGATCCCATGTTAAACTTTGGGAATTTTTTGCAAAAGAACTATTCGGCGGATTTTCAAAATTGAAACACCGTATACAAGGTACCTGTGAATGCAATACGTGAATTAATTGAGAGCGTCATGAAGTAAAAACTGGGAACGCTATAGCGACTTTGCCGAGTTTTAGTCCTATCTTTCAATGGTTAAGGGAATTTCGAAAAATTCCTGTGACCTTGACCTTTGGCCTACATAGCCCATCTACGAACTTAGCCTGACGGTAGGCCGTGGCACTATCTGTGCAGAAGGAGGAGTCGATATCTCAAACTTTATAAAAAAAGAAAAAAAATCCAACATTTCTAATTTTCAAGTGCCCGTAGCGCGAAAACTTTTCATCGTACGTCAAATCTGATGTCAGTAGCGATAAAAATTTTGAGGAGCTGAATATTTTGATACTAATTCCGGCTCTCTAGCTGCAATATTAAGACAGCTAGAGCGAAAAATGTGTTTTGGACGTATGACGTCATCGTGACGTTGACCTTTGAGTTATATTGCCCATCTACGAACTTAGCCTGACGATTGCCATTCCGCATCTTTTTGTGAATTTGGAAGTCGATAGCTTAAGGCATTCGAAAGATAATGCGTTACGTTACAAACGGACAGACACACATACAGACAGACAGACAGACAGACAGACCGAGACGGTCAAGCAGAGCTTGAGAAGGAAGACGAAAATTGGGATTATGGGACCAATTCGACCATTTAAAGACCCATCGCCGCTCGCTCATTGGTTGTTCAGCCTGGCGTTCGAGACCATATCGCCCACTGAACGCTGTAGCGAGGCCAAATTGCTGGCTGAAAGCGCAAATTAGCCCAAAATGGAACCCCAGTATCGTGGTGTGCTGGATGAGCGAGCACCATCTAACGGCTGCTGTTCAACGCGGGCTATTTTTCCAGGTCGAGGGCGTCGTTTAGAGTGAATACGTTCAAATCCCGACTTTCTACGTGTCCTTGGTCACGCTCTAAACGTTGTTCTCGTACTCTTCATCGCTGAATTACGGAGCCCCCAAGCGGCGGAACTAAGCGTGATAGGAAAAAAACGAAGGCGGTTTTCATACCCAAGTCGACTATTGCCCGTCGTTTGCAACCAATCCCGACTCTCTAGCGTCGCTATTAAGCGAACGGCGGCCATCGCCACCCCGAAAGAGTGCCGGTCCATATCGCCCGTTGACTCATAATGGGAGCGTCGGCATGGAGGGGGGTGCACCTCTTGCGAGCGCTCTAGCGGCCAAACTAAGCGTCCTAGGGCAATTCTATCGCGATTTTGCCTGCTTAATACTACATCTGTCTCTCGCTTCATGCCAAATCTGGGCTCCCTAGCTCAAATATTAACCGAGTTATGGCCTTGCAAAGTTCAAAACGCCACTTGACACGTACGCTGCATATTGATTGGCCGATTACTCGAAAATCCTTCAGTATCCGGAAAAATCTGAGCGCATACTGCGTTACCGCCTCTCCCTGATGAATACTCTCAAACAAACAGCCAATCTCTAGACCCGATATTAACGGAGTACCGCGGGAAAATCTGTTTCGTGACCTTGACCTTGCTGTGACCTTGACCTTGGAAGCGTGACCTTGACCAATATAGTTATTCGTGCCCAATTACTGATGTCATGTATCTCGCCAGGTGACGTTTGTCTCACTTGTAACCTTCACGGAGAAATTGAGACCATGTTCCCGCCAAAATGCTGCCGTGGGATCCCATGTTAAACTTTGGGAATTTTTTGCAAAAGAACTATTCGGCGGATTTTCAAAATTGAAACACCGTATACAAGGTACCTGTGAATGCAATACGTGAATTAATTGAGAGCGTCATGAAGTAAAAACTGGGAACGCTATAGCGACTTTGTGGAGTTTTAGTCCTATCTTTCAATGGTTAAGGGAATTTCGAAAAATTCCTGTGACCTTGACCTTTGGCCTACATAGCCCATCTACGAACTTAGCCTGACGGTAGGCCGTGGCACTATCTGTGCAGAAGGAGGAGTCGATATCTCAAACTTTATAAAAAAAAGAAAAAAAATCCAACATTTCTAATTTTCAAGTGCCCGTAGCGCGAAAACTTTTCATCGTACGTCAAATCTGATGTCAGTAGCGATAAAAATTTTGAGGAGCTGAATATTTTGATACTAATTCCGGCTCTCTAGCTGCAATATTAAGACAGCTAGAGCGAAAAATGTGTTTTGGACGTATGACGTCATCGTGACGTTGACCTTTGAGTTATATTGCCCATCTACGAACTTAGCCTGACGATTGCCATTCCGCATCTTTTTGTGAATTTGGAAGTCGATAGCTTAAGGCATTCGAAAGATAATGCGTTACGTTACAAACGGACAGACACACATACAGACAGACAGACAGACAGACAGATTCACCGAACACACCGACATAAGACGAAAATTGGAAATTTTCGTCTTAAAGACAGATTCACCGAACACACCGACATAAGACGAAAATTTTCAAATTGAAAATTTTCGTCTTAAAGACCGAGACGGTCAAGCAGAGCTTGAGAAGGAAGACGAAAATTGTGGTTATGGGACCAATTCGACTATGTTAAGACCCATTTCATGACGTTAACACGCCGTCAGTCATTTGGCGTTCCGAGGCTTTATAATGGGCTTGGCCATGTTAAAGTGTGATTATTTGCCAGCGTCGAAACTACTGGTTCGATTTTGATGGTATTTGGCATACATGATGTCAGTAATATGGGTACGTATTCCACCACATATGAGTCATCTACCTGCATTTATGTAGTCACAGCGAATTTTTTGCGCTTTCGGCATTGTCAAAATTGATCATCCAATTACTCGAAAACTATAAACGTGAGGTGAAATCTGAGGGCACATTACTTTTGCGTATCTCTCTGAAGAATACTCTGAAACGAATCGCGAATCTCTAGACCAAATATTAACGAAGTTACGCGGGAATACATGTTTCGTAAACATGACCTTGATGTGACCTTGACCTTGGAAGCGTGACCTTGGTCATTATAATATTTTACGCCCAAATACTAATGTCATGTCTGACGCAACGTGTCGTTTGTCTGACATGTCCCCTTCATGGAGAAATTAAGGAGGCCTGATTCCCGCCAAAATGCTCCCATAGGGTCCCATGTTAAACTTTGGGGATTTTTTGCAGAAGAACTATGCGGACGATGTTCAAAATTGAAACACCGTATATAAGGTACCTATGAGCCCAATACGTGAATTAATTTTGAGCGTCATTAAGTACAAACGCGGAACGCTATAGAGATTTTGCCGATTTTTGTTCCTATCTATCAATGGTTAAGCGAATTGCGAAAAATTCCTGTGACCTTGACCGTTGCCCTACATAGCCCATCTACGAACTTAGCCTGACGATTGCCATTCCGCATCTTTTTGTGAATTTGGAAGTCGATAGCTTAAGGCATTCGAAAGATAATGCGTTACGTTACAAACGGACAGACACACATACAGACAGACCCAGATACGAGACGGTCAAGCAAAGCTTGAGAAGGAAGACGAAAATTGTGGTTATGGGACCAATTCGACTATGTTAAGACCCATTTCATGACGTTAACACGCCGTCAGTCATTTGGCGTATCGAGGCTTTATAATGGGCTTGGCCATGTTAAAGTGTGATTATTTGCCAGCGTCGAAACTACTGGTTCGATTTTGGTGGTATTTGGCATACATGATGTCAGTAATATGGGTAGGTATTCTACCACATATGAGTCATCTACCTGCATTTATGTAGTCACAGCGAATTTTTTGCGCTTTCGGCATTGTCAAAATTGATCATCCAATTACTCGAAAACTATAAACGTGAGGTGAAATCTGAGGGCACATTACTATTGCGTATCTCTCTGAGGAATACTCTGAAACAAATCGCGAATCTCTAGACCAAATATTAACGAAGTTACGCGGGAATACATGTTTCGTAACCTTGACCTTGATGTGACCTTGACCTTGGAAGCGTGACCTTGGTCAATATAATATTTTACGCCCAAATACTAATGTCATGTCTGACGCAACGTGTCGTTTGTCTGACATGTCCCCTTCATGGAGAAATTAAGGAGGCCTGATTCCCGCCAAAATGCTCCCATAGGGTCCCATGTTAAACTTTGGGAATTTTTTGCAGAAGAACTATGCGGACGATGTTCAAAATTGAAACACCGTATATAAGGTACCTATGAGCCCAATACGTGAATTAATTTTGAGCGTCATTAAGTACAAACTCGGAACGCTATAGAGATTTTGCCGATTTTTGTTCCTATCTATCAATGGTTAAGCGAATTGCGAAAAATTCCTGTGACCTTGACCGTTGACCTACATAGCCCATCTACGAACTTAGCCTGACGATTGCCATTCCGCATCTTTTTGTGAGTTTGGAAGTCGATAGCTTAAGGCATTCGAAAGATAATGCGTTACGTTACAAACGGACAGACACACATACAGACAGACAGATTCACCGAACACACCGACATAAGACGAAAATTGGAAATTTTCGTCTTAAAGATTCACCGAACACACCGACATAAGACGAAAATTGGAAATTTTCGTCTTAAAGACAGACAGATTCACCGAACACACCGACATAAGACGAAAATTGGAAATTTTCGTCTTAAAGACCGAGACGGTCAAGCAGAGCTTGAGAAGGAAGACGAAAATTGGGATTATGGGACCAATTCGACCATTTAAAGACCCATCGCCGCTCGCTCATTGGTTGTTCAGCCTGGCGTTCGAGACCATATCGCCCACTGAACGCTGTAGCGAGGCCAAATTGCTGGCTGAAAGCGCAAATTAGCCCAAAATGGAACCCCAGTATCGTGGTGTGCTGGATGAGCACCATCTAACGGCTGCTGTTCAACGCGGGCTATTTTTCCAGGTCGAGGGCGTCGTTTAGAGTGAATACGTTCAAATCCCGACTTTCTACGTGTCCTTGGTCACGCTCTAAACGTTCTTCTCGTACTCTTCATCGCTGAATTACGAAGCCCCCTAGCGGCGGAACTAAGCGTGATAGGAAAAAAACGAAGGCGGTTTTCATACCCAAGTCGACTATTGCCCGTCTTTTGCAACCAATCCCGACTCTCTAGCGTCGCTGTTAAGCGAACGGCGGCCATCGCCAACCCGAAAGAGTGCCGGTCCATATCGCCCGTTGACTCATAATGGGAGCGTCGGCATGGAGGGGGGTGCACCTCTTGCGAGCGCTCTAGCGGCCAAACTAAGCGTCCTAGGGCAATTCTATCGCGATTTTGCCTGTTTAATACGACATCTGTCTCTCGCTTCATGCCAAATCTGGGCTCCCTAGCTCAAATATTAACCGAGTTATGGCCTTGCAAAGTTCAAAACGCCACTTGACACGTACGCTGAATATTGATTGGCCGATTACTCAAAAATCCTTCAGTATCCGGAAAAATCTGAGCGAGTGCTGCGTCACCGCCTCTCCCTGACGAATACTCTCAAACAAACAGCGAATCTCTAGACCCGATATTAACGGAGTACCGCGGGGAAGTCTGTTTCGTAACCTTGACCTTGATGTGACCTTGACCTTGGAAGCGTGACCTTGGTCAATATAATGTTTTACGCCCAAATACTAATGTCATCTCTGACGCAAGGTGTCGTTTGTTTGACATGTGACCTTCATGGAGAAATTAAGGAGGCCTGATTCCCGCCAAAATGCTCCCATAGGGTCCCATGTTAAACTTTGGGAATTTTTTGCAGAAGAACTTTGCGGACGATTTTCAAAATTGAAACACCGTGCACAAGGTACTTACGAGCCCAATACGTGAATTAATTCTGAGCGTCATTAAGCAAAAACTCGGAACGCTATAGCGATTTTGCCGATTTTTGGTCCTATCTATCAATGGTTAAGCGAATTTCGAAAAATTCCTGTGACCTTGACCGTTGACCTACATAGCCCATCTACGAACTTAGCCTGACAATTGCCATTCCGCATCTTTTTGTGAATTTGGAGGTCGATAGCTGAAGGCATTCGAAAGATAATGCGTTACGTTACAAACGGACAGACACACATACAGACAGATCGAGACGGTCAAGCAGAGCTTGAGAAGGAAGACGAAAATTGTGGTTATGGGACCAATTCGACTATGTTAAGACCCATTTCATGACGTTAACACGCCGTCAGTCATTTGGCGTATCGAGGCTTTATAATGGGCTTGGCCATGTTAAAGTGTGATTATTTGCCAGCGTCGAAACTACTGGTTCGATTTTGATGGTATTTGGCATACATGATGTCAGTAATATGGGTACGTATTCCACCACATATGAGTCATCTACCTGCATTTATGTAGTCACAGCGAATTTTTTGCGCTTTCGGCATTGTCAAAATTGATCATCCAATTACTCGAAAACCATAAACGTGAGGTGAAATCTGAGGGCACATTACTTTTGCGTATCTCTCTGAAGAATACTCTGAAACAAATCGCGAATCTCTAGACTAAATATTAACGAAGTTACGCGGGAATACATGTTTCGTAACCTTGACCTTGATGTGACCTTGACCTTGGAAGCGTGACCTTGGTCAATATAATATTTTACGCCCAAATACTATTGTCATGTCTGACGCAACGTGTCGTTTGTCTGACATGTCCCCTTCATGGAGAAATTAAGGAGGCCTGATTCCCGCCAAAATGCTCCCATAGGGTCCCATGTTAAACTTTGGGAATTTTTTGCAGAAGAACTATGCGGACGATGTTCAAAATTGAAACACCCTATATAAGGTACCTATGAGCCCAATACGTGAATTAATTTTGAGCGTCATTAAGTACAAACTCGGAACGCTATAGAGATTTTGCCGATTTTTGTTCCTATCTATCAATGGTTAAGCGAATTGCGAAAAATTCCTGTGACCTTGACCGTTGACCTACATAGCCCATCTACGAACTTAGCCTGACGATTGCCATTCCGCATCTTTTTGTGAATTTGGAAGTCGATAGCTTAAGGCATTCGAAAGATAATGCGTTACGTTACAAACGGACAGACACACATACAGACAGATTCACCGAACACACCGACATAAGACGAAAATTGGAAATTTTCGTCTTAATCACCGAACACACCGACATAAGACGAAAATTGGAAATTTTCGTCTTAAAGACAGATTCACCGAACACACCGACATAAGACGAAAATTGGAAATTTTCGTCTTAAAGACACACACACACACACACACACACACAGACAGACTAACCGAACACACTGACATAAGACGAAAATCGTAGATTTTCGTCTTAATGAAATTCATCTTCTTCCATTAGGATAAGCTGGCCAGGGCGATATAGACGGTAAAATCACATTTGTGGGTGTGAGTGCAAACATGAGCCAGTGGCGGATCTAGGGGGGTGGGGTAGGGGGATCGCACCCCCCCCCCCCCTTGGCAAATTCCTAGATCCGCCCCTGTGCGCCTTGGGAGAACCATAGGGTAATGGACACCCCACAAGCAATCGTGGCCGTTCTACCTTTAACCGTTTTTAAACGTGGTCTTCGCCTACACCAGAAAACTGCGGCCAGAAAGAACTTATTACTTCTACCCGGGCGCGTCGTTGGTAAAGTCGTCTTGTTCTTCGCCATATAATACTTTTGGTAAAACGTGATGGTACCGTTCTGAGAACCCTGTTTATGGACATGTATTGCCTATATATAGAAGTGAACCCTAAACATACTTTATTTAACGCTTAATGAAATGTTTCATTGCACACAAGCTTCCAGAAAACGAGTAGGATAGGCCCGCCGCATGTGTTTAGGCGCAAAAACATCTATAACAAGCCCAAGGGCTCGACAACCCGCCCTTTGTTGTAGACCCACTCCTAAAGTTGACTAGATCGAGATGATAGTGACAGTGGTACATACTTTCGAATGACATGTGCATCTCTGCGGCATATGTAAATCAAGTTTTTGCCAAATAACATATTTACACAGCACCGACTATTAAGTGGAGCCAGTCCAGGGGCTTATGTCACGCCTTTAATACGGCTGGGGTGGGGGGTGAGAGGGTGGTCATGGCGGTTGAATGGCACTGTGGCGTGTACATGATTGCTATCTCAAAGACGTCGTTTTCGCATCGTTCGACCACAAGGAAGACAAGGAAGACCCACAAAAGTGAGATGACAGAAGGCCCCATGGTACTTTGCGGTATACATGTGCCACGATCAGGGCTCCGTGGCTTGTCGAGTGGCGAATTGTTTACGCCGGGGTTTAGCACAACAACTAAATAGATATCTTTTTTGTGAATAAAGGTTGTTTCCTGCACTATAGTATATATACAGACTTGGTGCCAGGGGCTTGGTGGCACTGTTGGAAGATGTCGATGTCTATGTCCCCTTGTAAGCCTCGATCTATGTGGCGCAGCCGATAGTCCAAGTATAAATATACACATTATGTAGACCACATATAACACAACAGATATTGAGATTTGCACTTCATCCCTAACTCTAAATATGAACATGTTGATCACTTCAAAAGGTCTACGCGGGCTCTACCAAGTCCTCTAAATTGCCCAAATGTAGATAATAATAGGCTAACTTGTGTTATACATATAATGCTTGCACAAGGATGGAAGAAATGATGGCGGAACATAACTTATTCTTTGAAACAAATGTAATAAAATTACCACCGGCAAAATTTTAATATTTGACAATAGTTAAACCCAGTTTAATTCCGTCAAGCGTCCGATGGATTTAGTTAGTGAATCTCTCGAAAGTAATTATTAAGATACTGAAAGGCGGAAGGCGACTGGTCTGTGTGTGTGTGTTGGGGGGGGGGGGGGGGCGCTTGGACGCTGCACATATAGTCCACGGTATATATGTCATTGTCGGTACATATGTAGATGACCCGGTTCCGTTTGCGACGGCGGTTTTTCTTTTAAATTTTTTTTTTATCATTATTATTCTCTGACAAACTGGTATACTTTACTTAAAGACTTTAGTTGACTGATTCCCAGTACCACCGGGTCGCACATTATGTGTATTTAGTTGTCAGACAGCAAATCGCCTCTTCCTTTCCCACACCCATCCGACCCCCCCCCCCCCCCCCCACCACCCTTACCCTCCCCTCCCTCCCCATATGCAAACACTGTACTTGTAGTCACTCAGGTCAAAGGATACATTCCTTGAGATGGAGATTCGGTCGGAGAGATGGGTCAAACAGGTTTTGCCAACCTTACCGCCTGTAGCGTGTGTTGAAGGTGACCAAGGGGCCGGGTGCACCAGTGGGGCGCCCGGGGAAACATTGGAAGCGAGACGAGACTAGGTATGGTACCTCCGTAAAGGAGGTTGGGTGCGGGCGACCTTTTTTATATGTTACGGGGTGGAGGGGGTTTTATTCTGGCTGTTTTCTGTACGCACTCACACAATCCAGCAAGGTGGCACTGAATTACTTTATTTCGGGTCAGAAGAGAACCGGGAGTTGTGGCCGAGTGGTCTGAACGGGTAAAAAGATGTTTCGTGATGACTGGATCTTGATGTACGTGTTTTCTCTGTGGATCCTCAGCAGCAAGTCAAGCTCCGAGGACCACCGGAATCTGGCGCACCGGAAGCCCGCGAAATCCCGCACACAATTAACATAAATAAACTAAATACCGAAAACCGCTCAGACTACCCGGCAACAAGACTACCCGGCAACATATAAGGCAAACACGACAGCGGTTTATGCCGCGCGTCGTGACCGCTCCTCCCCCCCACCCCTCCCCCTCCCCCACCTTGACATCACCCCGCCCCACTTACCCACCCACGCCACACCTCTAGACCCCCCTATCCCCACAGATAAGCACACCTTACAACAAGCGCGCTTTAAGCACGCCCCGCATGCAATGAGCCCCACCCCACCCCCGCGAAATAACTTGCACTCCGGTAACCAAAGCCGAGTCAATTTCTCCAGGGCCCCCTGGGAAGTTTCATCGGTGTCCGTTAGGGGGATGTGCATCGCCAGATGGCACCACTATCCACACCTCCTCCATTCATTGGCCTTTCGGAGATCACGAAGAAAGCCAATTATTCCGAAGTGGGAGGGGGGTATCGGTGTAGGTGGAAAGGGGGGGGGGTAAAGGAGTAAGGAAGTTGGTATTGGGTAAAGTGGGTCAGAGAGGGGGGGTTAGGGGTGGAGGAGTGAGGAAGTGGTAGGGGGATATCGGTATAGGGGCAAGGGGGGTGAGTAGGGGTGGAGGAGTAAGGAAGTGGGTAAAGGGGGTCAGAGAGGGGGGTAGGGGTGCAGGAGTGAGGAAGTGACTATCGTAAGAGTGACTTCAGGTGGGGTGGGCTGGGGTAGGGGATGGGTATAGGCATGGGGTAAAAAGAAGAGCAGCCACGGTCCGGTGACTTTGTCCCCCAGGTACCGTCAACTACAACCTCTGCTACACACAAAACCCAGACCCCCGCTACCTGCCGCCTCCTGTGGGCCAATCCGTCGCCGTCTGCGCTACATTGCCGTCGGCTCAGGGTTGTAGGACCGACCGCCCGGCTTCGCCTAGCCACCGCCCTGCCGCACCCTACATGACCCCGTGGCGCCCTGCAGCACCCTACCGGACCCCAGTGACGCCCTGCATCCCCCCGCAGCGCATTACACCACCTTGCACAGCCTGCACTCGGTGCCACCGCCTTCCCTCACAGACCACCAGCACCACCGGCAGCACCCTGATCATGGGGGACTGAGAGCGCCCTTGTCTGGTACCGGGAACTGTCGGAATAGGGCTTATAGCGCGGCTTCCTTGTGCGGCAGCCATACAACGGCAAGCGTCAGAAGGAAGTAACCGCGCCCGTCGCTGCGACACAGGAAGACGTTGTAGCAGCAGCACAGAACCTCTCGTGATTGGTTCGGGGAGCATCCCTACAGCGCGAAATGGTGGTAAGTCCACACACATCACCAATTCCTGCTATGGACAAACCCCGCTTTAATTGATATTTCTTAGATATTGCAACACTTATTGTTCCGTCCTTCACACAATAAGACGACATGGCCAATCGGACTAGATTTTATGAGAATCTGAATGTTTCCATCCATGACAGATGTTTCATATGTCGTTATTCCGTTCATGACGGTCGAGAGGTGCAGCTGATATAGCTGGCCGGAAACTTACCTCATACTTCCTCATCATGACCGCCATAGGCCGTAATCTTACCTCATCCTTCCTCATCATGACCGCCATGGGGCCGTAAACCTTCCTTATCATGACGGCCATGGGCCGTAAACTTACCTCATACTTCCTCATCATGACCGCCGTGGGCCGTAATCTTACATCATCCTTCCTTATCTTGACCGCCATGGTCCGTAAACTTACATCATCCTTCCTCATCATGACCGCCATGGGCCGTAAACTCACCTCCCAGTGGGCAAAACTCGTCGTAAACTGGTCAAAACGACGTCATTTTTAGTCGTCGGAAACTGGTTGGAAACTATATCGGATTTGCAAATCAAATAGACGTGTGTATTTTGACGTGTTTCAAACGTCTGTAGAGCGACGGGTGTATGACTAGTTTTGGACGTCTGTAGAGTGACGGGTGTATGACCAGTTTCTGACGTCTGTAGAGCGACTGGTGTATGACCAGTTTCGTTGGTATGCCACTTTGCACACAAAGTCATTGAGTCACAAAACACACCAAAAAAAGGCATCCAATATTGATTATGCATGTTTCCAAATATATATTATAGAAACAAGGTACAGTATATGAATAATTACATTATGCAACATGCAAATTAAGCAAAAATTTATATGAAATGTAAAATATTCTAGGAATAATGACTCAACATTAAATATTCAGCATGTTCAGTGCACAACAATTCAAATACCGGCTATTATCTAACCGGTGGAGCTTAATCATTCGACTGAAGGCAATGCATGCCAATTACTAAGCAGAGAAATACAACAGTAAATAGAAATCCATGGAAATTGCTCAGACATTCTACCAATACCAGGAATGTGTTCGAATGAATAACATAATAGTCCCCAACTGCAAATTCAGGTGGCTGGAAAGCTGCAAATGAATTCATTATATTACTCTCACAATTTTCAGCACATTACAGCTTGCACACACATAGTAATTAGTCACAAAATTATGATTAAATATAATACAGCCTCAGTTTCCTCCTGCTGGATCATTCCCTAATATGCGCAGCAGCTTCTGATAAGTCTCCGTATTGTAGCTTCTTGTTTCTTCCTTGCCGGCTGGGAATCATGATGCTTGTTATAGTCTGAAATGTGAAAATATTCACAAAATTCAAACAATATCTCCTGATCTCTTGTCTATTTGAAACTAAATGTGTTTATTATATGCTGTAGGTAAAAATGTTGCAAATGTGTATGATGTAGTACACAAGAAACGCAAATTTGTTGTGATAACTCTGACGTGAGTAAGCAACATAAGACTATTTTGATGATACCAAACTTACGATTATGTTGCAATTTTATCTGTTTTATAACACAAACGATATTTCTTCATGCTGACGCTCCACTCTCATAGATATCTACTAAGTCACAGACAATGAAATGATCTAGTTTGCATGGAATGTGTATATCCGGTGCAAATATAAGGCAAGTATTGTTTAGAGCATCTACGCGCCATGGCAACTAGATCATCTTTGTTTTAATATGTTTGCGTCACAGAGCGGCTGCTGCCAATTGAGCATTAACGGATATATATACATGCATATGGTATTGGTTCAAGTGTAAGATTTTAAGATTTATCTCAGCACAAGTCTTTGATATCTTCTCCGAGGCTTTAGGCAAGGATAAGATACAAGGTAGGCCTAGTAGATTTTTCCTGAACTGTCTTAAACAAGAAGCAATCTGATTCAAACCGTACAAACCGCAGTCCAATTTTACCCTTTGGACTTTACTTTAGGCCCGGCCCAAGAAACAGGTTTATCACAGTCAACAAAGACCTATTCAGTTGCTTTGCTTACTGCCATCAGTTAGGAGTTGTGTCACTTTCACTTCTCGGCTGCATGCCTTCACAGACGCTTGGTTCATAGTCGATGGAGTTCCCACGGTCTGAGCCGTCAACACCCAGTAAGCAAATAGCATAAGCTACAGCCAGCCAGTGGGAGGGGAGGGAGGGGGGCATGACAGTAGGTAGCTTTGTCAACAAAACCTTCTATTTGTTGATCGGGTCGCGCTATGGACTGACACAGTTTTAGATTGGCGCAAGTGCCCCCAGGCAAGCCCGCTTCTCTAGGGGCACAACGGTAACAATGTTAAAATCCTTCGACGTTAGTAGGGAATCGATTGTAGCTTTTATTATAATGTGTGCTCGAACAATCATAGTGTTTACGTATTCTATATACCTTGTTCTATCATCTGACATCAAAAAAGTGTGTCGACACTAGGTTGTTTCGATGACATTTTCGCGAAGAAATGTTGGAGCACACAACTGTTCCCAACCAGCCATCCGCCATATTTGTTTTTGGCGGATGCCGGTACCTGTGAATGCAACTTGGTTCCTCCTCTCCGTTAGCAAATGACTTTCCGCTAGAGGGCCTTGTCAGTCGCTTACTTTGAACTTAAGGACAACAGCAGCACCCTCTTTCACAGGTCATTGACTGTTACAAAGTTTGGGACCCAGGCTACAAATGGTTCAAATGGTGGCAGGATTCGCCAGGTGGCGCTGCATACGCATGGCGGTTGGTAGGGAAAAGTTGTGTGCTCCAACATTTGTTCGCGAAAATATGACTGGAACAATCTAGTGTTGACACACTTTCTTGATGTCAGAAGATAGAACAAGGTATATAGAATACGTAAGCACTGTTATTGTACGCGCCCGCATTACAATAAAAGCTACAGTCGATTCCCTACTAACGTTCGAAGGATTTTAACATTGTTACCGTGGTGCCCCTAGAGAAGCGGGCTTGCCTGGGGGCACTTGCGCCAAAGTTTTAGAGTGACCGGCTTGAACTGCCCGGAATTTGAGATAATCTGATGACTCGACTACGGATATAACTTACAAGCATGCGAACAGGAGTGTCAAACCAAGCTACAGCCAAATATCAGGAATAAAGTGGTAAATCGTTCACATTTTCTCAATACACTGGAATATCGCCCACATAAGGCCAAGCAAAGCAAGTAATGAGCGTGAGGAGAAGGTCGCAGGCTTTTTCTTCAACGTCCTCAGACGAACACTTTCAAAACTAAGAAAGCGTGCTTCGCCAAGGATAACCCCGAGACTAAGAAGGATACTAACGATATACAAGAAGAAAGCGCGAACATGTCAGCGGAAGAAATACAGAACCTGTTCACAAGATTGGAGAAGACTTTGGACGAAAAGCTAAGTGCCATAGAATCAAATATACGTAAAGAGGTGACTGGTTTAAAGGCGTATATTACAAATCTTGAGGAACATCTTGGCACGAAGGTTCTGGTGTTAGAGCAAGAAAATGCCCAGTTGAGAAACGAAGTGCAAAACTTAAAGGACGCAGAGAAGGACTTCAGCATATGAATCGAAACTTTTGAAAAAGACATGTTGGGCATCCGAAGGCATATCATAGAAAACGAACAATACTCCAAGAGGAAGAATATTCGAGTGTTTGGTCTCGCAACCTCACAGAGTGACGAAAACTGCAAAGCTACAGTGGCCCGGTTGATTAAAGAGAATCTCTCATACAATATACTTGAGAAACAAATCAGCTGCGCGCGCCCATCGGCTGCCAGGAAAAAACATCGTCGAGTTTGACTCCATCACAACAAAGGACGACATCATGAGGCGCCGACGTGCTTTAAAGGATTCCGGCACAACCATCGCCGATGACCTCTGTGACGACTTGCAGCGACTGGTCAACCGGGTGAAAAGACACGATTTCATCGCTCAAAGCTGGACCTGGCATGGCAAGTGCTTTATCAAAGACAAGCGCGGTCGGGTGGCAAAGCTGAGGTGGGTTCAATCTGTTGAGGACGCTTTGCAAACGGTTAACTGAAATAAGTTAGTGGTGGCGAGACGGGCCAGTTATAATATATGCATTACGCATTTTTGTTTACCTTTTCTCCTGTTGCGCTGTTCTGTTGAGGTATTATTGTATGCTACTTTCTTTTTACCAAGAGTGTATTAAGTGTATTATTTGATTTGCGTGGCCTAATGTGTGAGCACTGCGCTTTTGGCAGACTTGGGTGCCCGAAGTGGTCTTGAAACATACATGGTGGACCTCGTGGAGTAAATCTGGGGCGATGACGCGAGACTTGTGAGCTCACAGGCGCCTCCAACGAGGTCTTTGACACTGTATCTAGCTAGGCAGTTCAGGCCGTCACTCAGGCCAGTCCCATATGCTGCGACACAAGATGATATATTTCATGATTGTAACTCACCTGTTTATCACACCTGGGGACAACTCTTGGCATCTAGTGTCAAATGAAAATGTATATTGTGCGTTTCTCACGTCTCCTTACAACAGAGAAGCAATGTTTGAGCGGTCTCTTGGAGTGACAGACAATTGTTTGGCTCTCTCTTACGAATGCGTGGGGTGTTACATTACTAAGGAAGAACTATACGTATACGACACGTTATTTAGCAAATGGGTGTCATTGAAGCCATAACTGTAATCTCATTAAACACGCGTGGAATGCAAAATAATCTGAAAAGACAGAAACGTTTTCACTGGTTGCGAGAGGAAAAGAAAGCTGATGTGATTATGTTACAAGAAACAGACAGCACGACAAACGGTGAACAAAGGTAGTTAAAGGAATGGGAAGGCGATCTACTTTTCGCCCATGGTGAAAGCAATGCAAGGGGAGTCTGTATTCTGTTCGCTAAACGACTCACCCAGGAAGTACACGGATCCATCGTCGATCCCAGGGGCAGATATTTAATATTAGATGTAACCATAAACGAATTGCGAATGACAGTGGTCAACCTATATGGCCCAAAGGAAGACAACCCGGAATTCTTCCAAAATGTATTTGAAATGTTAGACACTAATGATTTACCAGGCCACAAAGTTATGGGCGGAGATTTTAATTGCATACTTAACGCGAATCTAGACAAAAAGGGTGGCCTCACAGATCACTCAAATACTAAAAGTAGAGCAGCTCTTCTAAGTTTTATGGAGGCCCACGATTTAATTGATGTCTGGCGAGCTCAACATGAAGATAAAACAGAATTTACCTATTATACAAAATATCCCACTTTGGTTTTTACCAGACTAGACATTTTTCTCGTTACTTCTAATTTGGTAAACATGACACAAAAATCATATATTTTACCTCGATTCCTATCGCATCACTCTGCAATAACGATGAGGCTCTGTACAGCTTTAGCAGTGAGGGCACAGGCACAGTAAATCAGTGGAGGGGGGAGGCCGGGGGGGGGGGTGGGGTAGGGGGCCCCACAACGCATACTAAAGACACAAGGTGTCCAACTCCCGCTCGAAGTGAGCGACAGGCACCCGCTTCAACCCCCAATATCGCACCTTTACCGCGCTTGACGGGCCCCATAGATGCCTAAGTCCGATATCTAAGTAAATTATTTATTTCATCAGTAAGTAAACGAGACCTGTACTGCCGTGTAGTCGCGACAAATAAAGAATTATGCAAAGACAACAACCAACTCCGGAACAGATTGAGCAAAAATGGCTGACATCAGTCAGCGAGATGAATCTGATTGGTTGGCAGTCGAAAAATGTGTCACGTGACACAGGGGATGCAACTTCAACATTTGTTGAATCGGGACGAACATTAGAATAGCATCTCCCTATGATGTGATTAATCAAAATGACAGATTTTAGGAGTGCCTCCCCACATGAGCGTCATGTGAAAGCTGACCAATCGTCATATCGTGCACTGTGCCTGAGATCTCGCAGGCGAATTCTCGCGATGTCAGCCATTTTTGCTCAATCTGTTCCAGAGTTGGTGAAAATGATGAAATAAATAAATTACTTAGAAATCGGACTTAGGCATTTACGGGGCCCGTCAAGCGCGGTAAAGGTGCGATATTGGGGGTTGAAGCGGGTGCCTGTCGCTCACTTCGAGCGGGAGTTGGACACCTTGTGTCTTTAGTATGCGTTGTGGGGCCCCCTACCCCCCCCCCCCCCCCCCAGCCTCCCCCCTCCACTGATTTACTGTGCCTGTGAGTGAGGGGAAAGGGTTACTGGAAATTCAATTGCTCGCTTTTGAAAAGCAACGAATACGTTGCCATGGTGAAAGAAACTATACAGGAGACAGTGATTAGAGAATCATGGGCGGATAGCATGTTGCTTTGGGACACGGTAAAGAACAATGTAAAAGTTAATTCTATTATCTTTTCCTCGCAGAAAAAAAAATCCGAGAACAATATTCTCTCTGCGTTGGAAAAAAGACAAGCGATTAGAACAGGCACAAATAGAAGGCGAAAATCCGGCACTTTTGCAGGATATTACTCTAGTCAAAGAAAATATGGACGAAATACTAACGAACAGAACAAACGGTGCTATTGTAAGAAGTAAAATAGCGTGGTTTGAAGAGGGTGAAAAGTGCACAAGCTACTTTTTAAGTTTTGAAAAACGCAATTATAATTGGAAAGTTATTAACAGACTAATGCTAACCGAGGGTAAGGTTATTTAAGACCAGAATGACCTCCTTAATGAACTTAGGGCCTTTTATTCAGACTTATACACCGAAAAAACTAATACCATAAGGGATGACATTGATTTTTTTCCAAGGGAACACCCCGCTCTGTCTGTACACGAGCAAGAGGAATTAGGCGGAAAACTCACAGAAAAAGAAATCGGAGAAACTTTATTTTCGTGTTCGAACAATAAATCGCCCGGTCCAGACGGCCTGCCAGCGGAATTTTATAAAAAATTTGGGCCAGATTTGAAACTCCTCTTTTTCAAATGCGGCGATGCAGTGTATGAAAATCAGATACTTTCTATCAGTCAAAGACAAGGCCTGATATCTCTTGTACCGAAGCAGGGAAAGGACACAGTCTATCTGAAAAATTGGAGACCAATTTCCCTTGTTAATGTGGATTATAAAATAATGACTAAGGCTATTGCAAAACGAATTAAGTCAAAACTACCTAAGATGATACACGAAGATCAGACGGGTTTCATTAAAGAAAGGTACATAGGTGAAAACATTTTTAAGCTCTTAAGTATCATTAAAAAGGTTCACGAAGAGGACATGGAGGCCCTTTATCTCTCTATTGATTTCGAAAAGGCCTTTGACCGGGTGAAATGGAAATATCTGCATGAGTGTTTAAATTATTTTAATTTTGGAAGCTCCATTTCGCGATGGATAAAATTATTTTACAATAAAATAAACAGTAGCGTTATGAACAATGGCTGGACGACAAGTAGTTTTGAACTGTCAAGAGGATTGCGACAAGGCTGTCCACTTTCACCTTATTTATTTATTTTATCGGCAGAAATATTTGCAATTAATATTAGACAAGACCCAGATGTTAGAGGCATCGTGTGTAACGATAGAGAATTTAAGATTATCCTTTACGCGGATGACTTCGGTTTGATATTGATTTACTCAAAAAAAGTTCTCCTCAAAGTGCTTGATAAGTTTGAAACATTTTATAAACTTTCAGGACTTAAGGTTAATTATGATAAGACAGTTATCTTACCAAACGGGACTTCTAACCTCATTTCTCTACCACACCAAATCAAAATACAATGGGTTACCAGTAATGTGACGACCCTCGGTGTCAAAGTATATACTGATATAAACCGCACTATACGGGAAAATTATGAATGTATTTATAAGAAAATCGCTTCTATTTTAAAAGTGTGGAGAGGTCGAAGGTTAACACTGTTTGGAAAAGTGATTATTGTACAAACGTTCGCGGTGTCACAGCTGGTGTACCTCATGTCCGTATTACCCACGCCAGAACGATCAATTGTCACTAAGATCCAATTAGAACTATTTAAGTATATATGGGATGGAAAGCCAGATAAAATAAAGCGAAATGTATTATATAATAGTAAGAATGTCGGTGGCTCTAACTTACCAAACATCGAGACGAAGGACAAAGCTTTAAAGACAACATGGGTGAAGCGTTTTATTGATATCGACTCTTGTGGTGTATTTGTTCACCATTATTTTGGTGCATTAGGTGTTACTTTTTGGCAGTGTAATTTATCGGGAAAAGATTTAATGTCCCTACCGTTTTATAGATCAATTAGTTGGTTTTTGTGAGACAAGTTATATTAGCGTTGTGTCAATTTCATTTCCGCGAGCACACCGAGATTAAAAATCCGGGAGAGGAAATAATTTGGTTCAATTCTCATATAAGAGCTGGCAAACAAGTATTATGTTACGAATCGTGGATTACAGCAGGAATTGTATATGTTAAAGATCTGTTCACCACGGAGGGTAAGCTTATGACTCATGAATCTCTCTGTAACAAATTTAACTTAAAACTGAATGTGCTGCATTATTATGGCATCATAGCAAGTTTACCACCTCGATGGAAAGCCGTTCTGAAAACAAACGAAGAACCATCACTATTCGCTCTATATTTAGATAACGCAAAACCTGTAAATTTGTCTACAACGGACTGATTGAAACGATTGCCACAAAACCAAGTACACCTTTCAAAGGATGGAAAGCTGATTTAAAGGGTAATTTAACTGAAGAAGAATTTTATTGTGCTTTTTCAAGGTTGTACCGTACTACCAGATATGTGAAACTTCAAGAGTTCCAATATAGACTTTTACATCGTATTTTGGCAACGAATGAAAAATTATACGCATGGGGACAAAATTAGTATTGTTCGGAGGTGAAGACCGCATTATTGACTTAGCTCTTCTAATAGCAAAGGAATATTTATATTTTTGTAAATGTAACTGTATTTTCCCCTCTATATTCCAATATGTTTCTCGCTATAGAAAGCACGTTGCTCGGGAAGAAGGAACAGCAATACTTCCACTATAGCCAATTACAAGCTGAAGAAATTCATACAGTTGTGTAGTTTGGGTTATATTGTGTTTGCAAGCTCATACTATATAATATATGTAAAATGTTCGACACCTGTTTTTCACTGCTTCTACTCTTAAGTTTGTTGATTTACCTTGTACCCACCCATTCTGTATAAGATGAGCCAATGGAAAATAAAATAATTAAAAAAAAAAAAAAAAACAGAGTAGAAGGTTTTGTTGGCAAAGCTTTTGTATCGTACGTCCTAGTTCCATCTCCGAAACCTAGTGGCTCCGCACGCTCCGCCAACAAGCTTGTACAAACTCTCCGGACAACGAAATTTCCCGTTTACAATAAAATATTCTCTGATTCGAAGAAAAAAATACTTTCTGTATGAACTTTAAATGGGGGCCTAATAAGTGTATGTCAACTCACGTTTCCTGAGACACTTGCAAATAAACTATAAGCAAATGTTGCTTTGCTGCACTTCGAAGCAGCCGATCGGCTTGATGGCGCCATTCACTGTTTAATGTGACGTCACTGGGCGATACCATTTACATCTTTGTAAGGGGGCATAGGTTTGAATTCCTTTGTAGTGTTTTATCATTAACTCTGTTTTGAAGCATTGACGCATACCTAAAGTGACCCAGAGGGAACTTGAAATCAGTTTAGTATCAAATGAGGCTACACTTAGATTCATTGCACCTCCTGCAAAAGTGGGTACAGCAGATCAGCCATTACCCCCCTGCCCATTGCATAGGGCATGCAAGTGAATCTCGTTTTATGTGTGCGATACCTCACGAGATCAGATTTTGGGGACAACGACGTTATATGCGACCTTAAGTTTTCACTGCGCAGCTCACTCGCTCCCTGCTTGACAAATCAACACGCTGTCATGCTAGTCACGATTTAGGACGGGGAACCAGGCAAACTGCGTGGTGAGCGAGGCGAGAAAAGGGTTTGGTCCCTTCTAGACCTGTATGCAACTTAAATAAGCACCTGTTAACTATCTAGTGACAATATATTGTTGAAAGACACTTTGAACTTGTATTTTCCCGTATCAATAACTGCGGTCAGTAAACTTGGCGCACTACAGCCCGCTGAATACCCAATATTTGAGCTAGCCTGACTGTGTTGCTGACGGCCGAATTACAGATGACAAGCGGAATAAACCATAATTCGTGAAAATGGGGAAACGGTTATTGTTTTCGACATATGGATTCATCTTGTAATTGACGAACATATATCCAATGTTTCTTAGCATTATACTGCTGATGCATATGGGTGATTTTATGAGCAGGTATGATAGAGCCACTTGGGCTCAATAATACTTAATCATTATTTTACCACGAATGATTTCATTACATTTTTGTCCGAATCAAGAAATCCATTTTGAAGGCTTTGACAAATTATAACTAACCTTTATTTAAATAAAGCTTTGAATAGGAATAACATTATCAAATTTAAACAAACCTTAACTGTATTAACTTAAATATTGTGACATTATATAAATCCTCAATCATGCCCTTTGTATGCCAATATTTGATGTCAAATAATGTGTACAATGTACCTACATATTTGTCTGAGATATATATCACACATAGATCTAAGCATAGGGGAAATGATATGTCTTTTACATATGATTTTATCTATGATTTTTTTTACATTTTTTTATTATATTTTTGGCAAGTGAGCAATCATATGAACATACCAATAAAACATTGCAAAGTATGTAAATATAAATTAGACAAGATTACAAAGTATGTGTATGCAAATGTCAACTAAATCTATGAAGAAATAAAAAAGACTGCATAAAAATCTAGAATATTTCAAGAAAATTGATGAATTTGCCAATGTCATGAATAACGTTTGTCATCACAGAAAGTAGAAAGTTTATTATTATAGCCTACTAAATTGCAATGTCCAGTTATATTTTAAAGTGTTGTAAACTGGTCTTTTCAAATATAATAATGGAACACGTTATAATATATACTATAGCAACCGAGCAGAAGTCTGAAAAAGTGACTATTCAACACCAGTTTATTAATTACGACATACAGGATTTATTAGCAAAGCAATATGTCTTGGTGCTCTTGTCACAACTGTAGCTATATGTAGAGAAAAGAATAAAAGTAACAACATGCGCCATATATATTGATGATTAGTATCATGTTATTGTTGTTTGTTATGTGAATGCTGGTTAAATAAAAATATATGTATATAAACCTGCCAAAAAATGTTTAATGTTACTTGTGTCCTTATGTGCTACTTGTTATCATAGATATTTTTCTTAGTTTGTAGTTTTTGGTTTTATTAATATATATCATATGTATAGACCATAGGAAAACAGTACCAAAAGGTGTAATTTAATCAAAATTAAGTCGGACAATATAATAATGACATCTATCATTACAGAGTTATGCAGCATTAATTTCAATGTAGATATCAATTTGCAAATGTCATGAACAATATTTGTCACCCAAAGTTGATGATTATTATATTTATTAAGGTACACAGGATTTATTAACCAAGGAGTGTGCCCTTGTCATTACTGTAGTTGAACGCAGGAGAATTAAGAGATGAAGTTTACCTAACAAAATGTAAAATATATATTGATGATCCCTTTATTGGGATTTTTTATGTTTATGCTGGTTAAATGAAAATGTCTCTATATATCTCCATATATAACATATATATAAATATATTTCATAATGTTACTGAATACCTTATGGGTTCATTGTTATCCATATTTTTAATAGTTTAAAAAAAAAAAATTTTTACTTATATGTTTCATGTATAGACATCAGGACAAAAGTAGCTATGAAAGGTGTAATTTAATCAAAATTACCGTAATTGGACAACCTTAAAAGGAAATTTTATGAATTTGATGAAGTATGAAGTATCTCTTGTTTTGTACCTTCACTTAGTTTTTGTATCTGCTACATTTGAAATACCTGCAGATTTTATTTTATACCATATATTGTGAAGGTTATACACTGAATTATTATGGATTCTGTATGATTACATTGAGCGTTTCCTTGTGCGTTTATGTCAAAAGTAGCAAAAGAAAGTGTAATTTAATTAATTAAAAATAAAAGGAAATTAAAGATTTATGCAGAACTAAAGCTACCAGTAAGCTGAACGTAGACACATCAGCTATACAAATTAATAATATCAACACCAGTGTACACCTATAAAAATATAAAAGCTTTTGGTTTTATTTTTTAAATAAAGGCTTAATTCCACCATTCCCATAAAGAGGAAGCATAGATTATCTTTTTTTGCTAGCATATTTGAAAGGACCCGTTAAACTGAGGTATGACTGAAGTCGACTGTATGCATGTATATACTTCTTGGATATTAAGTTTGCCGCCCCACTTTAACTTAAAAATGTGTGTAGCTATTTGATCCAAAGCATTATACCGGTAAGCCGATAAGTACATGTAGGTAGCTCACTCTGTGGAAATGGAAAAGTCACAGTACTGGTCTATTTTGTGGTTCTCATGAAACTCTTTGTCAAAATACCCATCAAAACTATGATTGTAACAGAACTGAGGCAATTTAGAAAGATAATGTTAGCACAGTGAATTTACAATGTTGTTCTTTTGAAATTTTGTTATTTGAATGGTAGTTGCATTCAGGATTGAAAAACTGTAATTTTGACGGCAAAGGCTGTCCATACCTGTCACCCGATCACTCCAGATCAGTGTAAACATTGGGAAACCACCTACCTGTTGGCGCCTAGGTTACTGAACGTGGCCAATATTATGGAAAATGGCATGTTCAAAGTGTCATCTACCAACATATCGACACAAAAAAGTTAACAGCTGTTTATTTAAGAAGCACAAAAGACGATTTGCGAGCCACCCCTTGTTTGCCTCGCCGGCCGCGCAGCTTGCCTGGTTCCGCGTCCTATGTCGTAACTAGTATGACAGGGCTCTGCGCGTGGTATCCATTGTTACGCAGGGGGCGAGTCAGGCTGCGCACTGAACAAAAAGCACGTGTTCGTTTGTTTGTCCTCAAAATGCCAGGCCGGAAGTAGAACCCGCGAGAACTGACATGCCCTATTCAACCTTGGTACCCTCGTCAAATGACGCGATGGACTTGGCCAACCTGACCTAGATTTTGAACCAATCAGGTGGCAGTTGGAAAACCTTTACATTTGCGCGACAGACAAGAAAACGATAAAAACAACATCGTCTGCTCTATTAAATAGCATGGCAGGTCATGTGTTGCGAAGATAGGAATCGAACTGCAGATCGGATAAACAATTGTTCAGACAGGCCCCAGTTCATAGGTAAGGAATATGCATAAAATTTGTCCTCAACTCGTGGAGTGAACAAATAATTCGCAAATTTCGATGTCTGGAGAGTTTCCGTTTTAACTGTAGGTTTCGGAGATGGAACTACGTACGTCTTGTCAACGCAAGTCTTGTCAAACAAACACAATTTATAAAGTCTTCTTTTGGTCTTATGTTATGATGTCAACTTCAACCTTGGGTTTCTTCAGGTGCTAGACAGTGAAGTATTTATAAATTAATACTTTTCATTCATAATCATAAGCAAATATTCGTGAATCTATAGCTCATACGTACACGGGCAGCAGGAATCCGTTCGCCTTTCCACAATATTTTTAAACTTCGCGCATGCGCAGTACGATCTGCAACCGATATCTCCGCAAGGGGGCAGCGCAATCTGCCTCACTGAATGTGAATGGAGCTTGAGTTCGCGAGCTTTGGGACGCTGCACAGGTAGTTTACGTGTTGGAGGCGGGCGTCGCCTCAACTGATCTGAGCGCCTGTGGCACACTACAAATCTCACTGGTGTTTTAATTGTACTGGGATGGAGTGACGCGAGCGTGCAGGGGGTGGGGGGAACGGGGTTATGAAGCTGAATCACTTGCGGCAGTACAGTTATGCGTGAGAATAATAGTGTTTTAAACCTATGTAACACC
The DNA here is from genome assembly GCA_964019135.1 of Arenicola marina. Classification (NCBI taxonomy): domain Eukaryota; kingdom Metazoa; phylum Annelida; class Polychaeta; family Arenicolidae; genus Arenicola; species Arenicola marina. The sequence goes on from OZ025249.1 coordinate 25,773,746, forward strand.
CACATAAAAAGCTTCAATATATTCACTATGTGCTCGCATTATAACGTTAACCGGCAGCAAGTCGTTGCGCCCGCATTATAAACTCGTGAAAGGGTTATAGATACCTGGGGGACTGCAGGGGCGGATCTAGGAATTTGCCAAGGCGGGGGGGGGGTTGCTCTCTGAAAACATGCGACCGGGGGCTGGGGGGGGGAGCTCTCTGGCTAACACGTTCGACCGGGAGAGGGGGAGTGCTCTCTTTTTGCCAAGGGGGGGGTTGCTCTCTGAAAAACTTGCGACCGTGGGGGGGAGGGGGGCGCTGCTCGCAGAAGCCGACTTTGACAGGGTATGTTGAGGTTCCCAAGGGGTGGGGGTGCAACCCCCCTAACCCCCCCCCCCCCCCTGGATCCGCCCCTGGACTAAAGGACAATGGCACGCATGCTCAAAATATACCGTAAAAGGTCCTCGTCGGATACCCATCGTAAAAGCAACAAATATGCGTTAACGTCTTGAACTCTTCACGCGGCTACACGTCTAGCAACATTTGGGGCGTAAATCCACCGAGTACATGACGTCGGTTTCTCGTCAGGTGCTCGCTGCGAAAACGACTTAGGTTTCTTGAATCCTACAAGACCGGAGTATAGGCTTTAATAATCAGCGAAATGCAATAGCTTGCGCCATCTATTTGGCTCCAATCACTGAAAACGCATGATTACGCACCAACACAACGTGCGTCGATCAAATGATGGCGGATTATGAACGAATATCTGACGGGTTTGCGACGTCATATTTTTGACGTGGGAACGAACAGCCCTTCCACATCGTTTATTCGTCGTTTTGACGTCTTATGACGTCTTGACGTAAATGCGACGAGTTTTCGACGTCGGTGTGCCCACTGGGCTCATCCTTCCTCATCATGACCGCCATGGGCCGTAAACTCACCTCATCCTTCCTCATCATGACTGTTGTGGGCCGTAAACTTACATCATCCTTCCTTACCATGACCGCCATGGGCCGTAAACTTACATCATCCTTCCTCATCATGACCGCCATGGGCCGTAAACTCGCCTTATCCTTCCTCACCATGACCGCCGTGGGCCGTAAACTCACATCATCCTTCCTTATCATGACCGCCATGGGCCGTAAACTTACATTATCCTTCCTCACCATGACCGCCATGGGCCGTAAACTTACATCATCCTTCCTCATCATGACCGCCATGGGCCGTAAACTCACCTCATCCTTCCTCATCATGACCGCTGTGGGCCGTAAACTTACATCATCCTTCCTCATCATGACCGCCATGGGCCGTAAACTCACCTCATCCTTCCTTATCATGACCGCCATGGGCCGTAAACTTACATCATCCTTCCTTACCATGACCGCCATGGGCCGTAAACTTACATCATCCTTCCTCATCATAACCGCCATGGGCCGTAAACTCACCTCATCCTTCCTCCTCATGACCACCATGGGCCGTAAACTCACCTCATTCTTCCTCATCATGACCGCCATGGGCCGTAAACTCACCTCATCCTTCCTTATCATGACCGCCATGGGCCGTAAACTTACATCATCCTTCCTTACCATGACCGTCATGGGCCGTAAACTCACCTCATCCTTCCTCATCATGACCGCTGTTTGCCGCACGCTGCACGAACAACAACACCAATTCCTAGTCTCATGTTGTGCCTAATGGCTCGCTCGCGCACCAGCGTGTATGAGAGCCATGCATCAGGACTAGTGGCGCATAATTAATTGTAGACTACTATTCGTTGCTACGGACAGTTTAGGCCAACACGAGATCATAGTTCATAGCTCTTATATATGTTTTCATTGTCCTTTGTGTAGAGTCTTTAAAGAGAGCCTTACATTGGTAACAAGGCAACCGATTTAAATGGTACGTGCAATACTCGGATTAAGCCTCTTACGCTCGGCCATGCGAAACAGATGACAGGATCAACAAAAACCCTGGAATTACGGAGATAAGAAAGGGTCTGGAAGGGGGGTCCAGTGTCCAGGGTATTTTTTTTTCAAAATTGTGTCGATTGTCGATTTTTCACGACGTTCCGTGTCGCCTTTTGGCTAACTTTTGTGTCGTTTTTTTCTAAAATGCCACTGTGTTGATCGAGGTCGCTTTTTCAGATCCTCTGTGTCGCAATTTGGGGCTTCAATGTCGAATGTCGATAATATGCCTGTCTCGCCATTTATCCTTCCAGACCCCTATGAGATAATCAGGTACAGCAAAAACCCACATAAAATGCATCGAACAGAGTTTTAGTTGGACTTATGGCATGTGATAAAACATGATACGAGATACGAGATACAGATACGAGATACGAATCCGATTTTCACTAAAAGGAAGCCCCTTAACACACCAAACGAAGCCGAATATGTTTTGACACTACGGGGCGAACAATCCATTTTTCTAGAAATACACACCATATCAAGAAAAAAACGAACCACCAAGTACATTTCTGGAAGAATTTGTAAGCAAAAAATCCAGTAGTTTCGTTTTGGCATTTTAATTATTGTTATATCCAGACTTTAAAACAGGTCAGTATGAAATTAAGAGGGCTCGACGAATCAGTCTAAATATTCTATACCACAACAAAACATTTCCGACTAACACATGATAACACAAACTAAAATGGAAGAGAAAATTTAACAAACTATAGCGCAAACTGGAAATAAGGAGATAGAAATTTCACTTTGTCATTTTAAACATGGGGTTGATGCATTGAACATCGTTAAATAAAGTTTCTTAAGGTCACAGAGGCCAAAAAAAAGTAAGAAAGTCTTCCCGTACGCTTACAGCGAACCTTTTTTTCTGGTATCTCGTTTCTGTATTTCGTATCTCGTATCTGTTTCTCGTATCTCGTATCTGTATCTCGTATCTCGTATCATGTTTTATCACATGCCTAGACTTATATTAAAAGGGGAATACATTACAGCGATGTCACTATGGCAAGACAGCAAACACGTCAGCGGAGTGCGGGTCCCTCTACCAGAAGCAGCGTAAATTTTAGCGACCTTTAGCCAGCCCCCCTCCCCCATGGGGGGGGGTCACCCTCTGCTCAACACTCCCATCCCCCTCCCCGTCTGCAAAACCGAGACACCAACCGCCCACTATTGTGTCTGTCGCTGAAAATAAACCAGCCAAAAATGTCAAATACAAAACTGCTCGTGAGGTCAGCCAGGGAGCAGAGACGTTACTATGCTCTTTCCCAGTCCTCCACAAACCTGCTAGTCATGAGGATGGGCGAATACATATGCAGATTTAAAAGCCCCACCCACACCGTGTTTATCCGGTACATATTCCGTTTTATCCTCCAGAGGCAGTAGTTTTTGGTATATGCAAATGTCACTGTGGTGCTAATGTTTGATATGCCATAGCCCAAATACAGGGTTCAGCGAGCGACCGTTTGCCACACCACAGCCGAAACGGCGAGGTTTATCAGGTTTCTGAATTTATGGAATGGAACAATCGAGTTTTCTGCAAATTTTGATATAAATTTCGCCTGAGCTTAGTTTTGGCGGGAAAGAACTCGACATGCAACTTTAAAACCTGAATCCTGGATTTTTAATAGGGCGAGTGAGAAAATCCTTTCAATATATGACACATCGAATATGGTTTTGACCCTCGGGTTTGGCATAACGAGCGAACCTGAATGCGGGATAAAACTGTTGCAAGTGGGGCTGTCCCCAACCCTCTCCAGCCAAGCGAAGCTGTTATAAACAGGACTTATGAACATCTTTTCTGATTCTGAGGCACCCTACTTATATCATACACGCCACACTTTCTTCTTCCTTTGTCGAATGCCACATACGCGCGTTGTTTTGTCTGTTCACAGGGCGAGCAATGTTAGGCATGTCGCGCGCTCCCTCAAAGAACCGGATGTGCCTTTGTTCTCGTGCCTGGCGTAATGAGATTGTAATCTATCATTTCCTGTCTAGTAATTTCTCATCAATCGCATCCTGGGAACTCAGACAGTGAAAGACCGGTCATATTATTTTAGGTCTGATGGGACTGGGTGGTGGAGGGCGTGAAATGGTGTGAAATAAAGATGTACGAAGTTGACTTTAATAATGAAAGGACATCCTGTTGCAGTCCACGGAAATATTGCTTAGGCTACATCCGAGCTAATATTTGGCTTGGAATGCGGAGAAATAGAAGACAGCGGTTTGTGGGGGTTTTTTCTCCGCCGTTTGAGCCAAACCATAACACTCACCGTGGACTGTGAGTTGTCACGGCCTCCCGAAAAATAAAGTGAAGCGGCGCACCAAAAACTGGTAACCAAGGTACGGTGGCGCCTCTCACGGTTCTTTTTGGAGTATGACATAATTCAGTCGTATTTGCTCATCTATGTTAATGCCACCACGTTAGGCATGCCATCTTAAAGTCGCCATGTTAAGGTCGCCATGTTAAGCATACCATGTTAAAGTCGCCATGTTAAAGTCGCCATGTTAAAGTCGCCATGTTAAGGCCGCCATGTGAAGGTGGGCATGTTAACTGGTTAAGGTGGGCACGTTAACTGGTTAAGCCCGCCATTTTATTCCCAATCATGGGAGTTTAAAGCCAGTTCAGCCAGCCATGCTTCGAGAAACCTGTACTTGGTTCCAAGCTCATGTCTGCCCGAATCTGCCATTGAAATCATTGTTACCCTTTGCCCAGCACTACCGAGTATCGCAATGTTACCCTTGGCCCAGCACTACCAAGTATCGCAATGTTACCCTTTGCCCAGCACTACCGAGTATCGCAATGTTACCCTTGGCCCAGCACTACCAAGTATCGCAATGTTACCCTTGGCCCAGCACTACCGAGTATCGCAATGTTACCCTTGGCCCAGCACTACCGAGTATCGCAATGTTACCCTTGGCCCAGCACTACCGAGTATCGCAATGTTACCCTTGGCCCAGCACTACCGAGTATCGCAATGTTGCCCTTGGCCCAGCACTACCGAGTATCGCAATGTTACCCTTTGCCCAGCACTACCGAGTATCGCAATGTTACCCTTGGCCCAGCACTACCGAGTATCGCAATGTTACCCTTGGCCCAGCACTACCGAGTATCGCAATGTTACCCTTGGCCCAGCACTACCGAGTATCGCAATGTTACCCTTTGCCCAGCACTACCGAGTATCGCAATGTTACCCTTGGCCCAGCACTACCGAGTATCGCAATGTTACCTTTGGCCCAGCACTACCGAGTATCGCAATGTTACTCTTTGCCCAGCACTACCGAGTATCGCAATGTTACCCTTTGCCCAGCACTACCGAGTATCGCAATGTTACCCTTGGCCCAGCACTACCAAGTATCGCAATGTTACCCTTGGCCCAGCACTACCGAGTATCGCAATGTTACCCTTGGCCCAGCACTACCAAGTATCGCAATGTTACCCTTGGCCCAGCACTACCAAGTATCGCAATGTTACCCTTGGCCCAGCACTACCGAGTATCGCAATGTTACCCTTGGCCCAGCACTACCGAGTATAGCAATGTTACCCTTTGCCCAGCACTACCGAGTATCGCAATGTTACCTTTGGCCCAGCACTACCGAGTATAGCAATGTTACCCTTGGCCCAGCACTACCGAGTATCGCAATGTTACCCTTTGTCCAGCACTACCGAGTATAGCAATGTTACCCTTTGCCCAGCACTACCGAGTATCGCAATGTTACCCTTTGCCCAGCACTACCGAGTATCGCAATGTTACCTTTGGCCCAGCACTACCGAGTATAGCAATGTTACCCTTTGCCCAGCACTACCGAGTATCGCAATGTTACCCTTGGCCCAGCACTACCGAGTATCGCAATGTTACCCTTTGCCCAGCACTACCGAGTATAGCAATGTTACCCTTTGGCCCAGCACTACCGAGTATCGCAATGTTACCCTTGGCCCAGCACTACCAAGTATCGCAATGTTACCCTTGGCCCAGCACTACCGAGTATCGCAATGTTACCCTTGGCCCAGCACTACCGAGTATCGCAATGTTACCTTTGGCCCAGCACTACCGAGTTTAGCAATGTTACCCTTGGCCCAGCACTACCGAGTATCGCAATGTTACCCTTTGCCCAGCACTACCGAGTATCGCAATGTTACCCTTTGTCCAGCACTACCGAGTATAGCAATGTTACCCTTGGCCCAGCACTACCGAGTATAGCAATGTTACCCTTGGCCCAGCACTACCGAGTATCGCAATGTTACCTTTGGCCCAGCACTACCGAGTATCGCAATGTTACCCTTTGCCCAGCACTACCGAGTATCGCAATGTTACCCTTGGCCCAGCACTACCGAGTATTGCAATGTTACCTTTGGCCCAGCACTACCGAGTATCGCAATGTTACCTTTGGCCCAGCACTACCGAGTATAGCAATGTTACCCTTGGCCCAGCACTACCGAGTATCGCAATGTTACCCTTTGTCCAGCACTACCGAGTATAGCAATGTTACCCTTTGCCCAGCACTACCGAGTATCGCAATGTTACCCTTTGCCCAGCACTACCGAGTATGGCAATGTTACCCTTTGCCCAGCACTACCGAGTATAGCAATGTTACCCTTGGCCCAGCACTACCGAGTATCGCAATGTTACCCTTTGTCCAGCACTACCGAGTATAGCAATGTTACCCTTGGCCCAGCACTACCGAGTATAGCAATGTTACCCTTGGCCCAGCACTACCGAGTATAGCAATGTTACCTTTGGCCCAGCACTACCGAGTATCGCAATGTTACCTTTGGCCCAGCACTACCGAGTATAGCAATGTTACCCTTGGCCCAGCACTACCGAGTATCGCAATGTTACCTTTGGCCCAGCACTAACGAGTATCGCAATGTTACCTTTGGCCCAGCACTACCGAGTATCGCAATGTTACCTTTGGCCCAGCACTACCGAGTATCGCAATGTTACCTTTGGCCCAGCACTACCGAGTATAGCAATGTTACCCTTGGCCCAGCACTACCAAGTATCGCAATGTTACCCTTGGCCCAGCACTACCGAGTATCGCAATGTTACCCTTGGCCCAGCACTACCGAGTATCGCAATGTTACTCTTGGCCCAGCACTACCGAGTATCGCAATGTTACCCTTTGCCCAGCACTACCGAGTATTGCAATGTTACCCTTTGCCCAGCACTACCGAGTATAGCAATGTTACCCTTTGCCCAGCACTACCGAGTATTGCAATGTTACCCTTTGCCCAGCACTACCGAGTATAGCAATGTTACCCTTGGCCCAGCACTACCGAGTATCGCAATGTTACCCTTTGCCCAGCACTACCGAGTATCGCAATGTTACCCTTTGCCCAGCACTACCGAGTATCGCAATGTTACCACTGAACGGGTCACTGCACGGCGTCACAGAAGCTGGCGATGATGTGTGTGCGAACCGCTAAAAGGAAAGTGGTTCTTACAGCTCAGGGTGCCCCTCTGCGCTACCTGGCGCGCTCACTCCGCTTGGCATGGAGCGCGAGGAGGGCAGGCTATGTAAGAACCCACTCATTGGCCCTATATCATACCCCCCCCCACCCCCCATCCCCACAATGCCCATCAACCGGCGCATGCTTCCAGTCATAATACATAAATGTTACTTCTATATATGGAAATGTGGGTTTACAACGGACAGCAGCTGAGCATCAACGTATGTTAATCAACTCAGGGGCTTCGTTGACAGAACGAGGGGGCGGGTTGCGCGCTCGAGCGCTCTGCTAAGTGAAGTCGAGGGGGATGCAGTTGCGAATGGGGTTGGGGGAGGGAGGCACTGATTTGTAGTCGAATTGGCGCCGCCGGCGTAAGGTAAGGAGAGAGATTCGTTACTCAACTGTTGCCGCTGCACACTGGAACCCTATGTTCGTGTCATCCCCATTGTCTACGTCCACTTGCTCAAATTGAATAGAGCTGGGCTGGGTCTTTAGCTTATCCCCACATGAGTGGGGTTCTTTTATTATCAAAATATTATCGTCCTTTGCCAATAAACGATACCAGTAAACATGTATGCATGTTTCCTTGTATCAGGTACCGGCTAAGGACAACCTCCCGTTTTGGGCTGGAGTTTCTAGTATGGGGCGCCAAGTGCCCCTCTCATTCCGTCGGCCAAAGAGGCGAAAAGCACTTTTGTAGAGACAAAATCAACTTTTGTAGCGACAAAATGAGCTTTTGTAAAGACAGAAGTCGCTTTTGTAAACAAAATGCACTTTTGTTGAGACAGACACCCCCCCCCCCCCCAACTCCCTAAACCAACAAACACCCCAGCGCTGCGTTATTCTTACTCCGAGGGGTACAATAACTACAGATAATTGCTACGACAGAGATAGCGGTCGCAGTCATCAATACATGGAAACACAAAACAATTGACATCGAACTGGGCATGCTGTAGCCTACGGTGAACTTTGGACTGCTCTCCTTTTCCTTGATATCTATTTCAGTTTCAACAAACTACTTATGAGGCGGGGCAAAGGGGGTGGGTCGTGTTCCCAGGTCACGATGAATGAAAAGCATAACTCTCCGCATGCAATGGAAGGGCGAATACACGACACTAAACTGACGATTTCCCGATTTATGGTTATTTAATATTAAAATTCCCAGTTCACGATTATTGAAAATCCTTGATCACGGCGGGTCGGCTAATGCCCCATTCCCAGTTCACGAAGAATTATTTTCCTCATTCCCAGTTCACGGTAAAATGAAAAGCCCAATCACGAGGAACTCAAATACGCGCTCCCCCGCCCCCCCCCCCCCTCCTTATGGTCCCATCCGTCATTAACTCTACTTACTCAGTGATACGATGGCTGCGATTTAAACCTGATTTAACCTACATGTCATGAGTGCAATGCTGTGGGCATCAGCCACGCCGGGAGCACGTGACTTCTCGTCAAACACCCACCTGGGCGGCGACACTTGATCGTGACATCAAGGACCGGCCGGCAGCGTCCCCCCCCCCTCCCCCCCCCCCCCCGACCTCTCCCCTGCCACCCACACATACCTCGTCCATCGTACTGTCTGTCTTGTCCCTCGAACGACGACCCGACCGAAGACCTGGTTAAATCCTATGTCAACAGCCTCGGCCATGTCCACATCGGCCCCTGCAAAATACGAGCGGACACTGCTAGTACAAACGAAGCCTTAATGCCGTCATTGAGCCTCCACTCATGCGCCCCGGATAAAGACAAGCCGAGAAATGTTGCCACGTATAAAGACGAGGAAGCTGGGACCAACTTGTGACCCGAGGAGCGGAACAATAGCTGCGATGGCGCGTCACCCATCGCGTCAAATATCTAGTGTGCTACTCCAGTCGGTAGAGGCTGGACGGCTTCCTGCGAGGAACGTTTGGGCTTTTGGGTTAGGAAAGGGTGGATCCAAGGGGGGGGGGGGCGTCGGCCCCGGCCCCCCATTTTAGGGCAGAAATTTAACATATGAAAACCAAAAAGCTAGGCCATTACTCAAAACCGCCCGCTCCCCCTGTTCCAACAGATGCCATAGGGGATGCCTCGACGACTCCAGTCAGACTGCCATGTCACGTGACTAGTCACGACATAATTCCGGTTGCCATAGCCACGAATCAGTCCGCGCAAGATAGTCCATTGAGTTTGTTTTAGCTCAAAATTCACGTAAAATCCATGAGTCAACAGAACGATATTCAGTATTCACGACTAAGGAACCATACACAGAGCGAAAACAAGAAGGGGATGGTTGGTTGCTTGGTTGTATATTCAGAAAGCTTTTGGTCATATCGCGTCAATGGGGGGGGGAAGGGAGAGGACAGCCATCTCACCGTGGGTAACCCCCTACTCTTTGTGAAGAATGACCACACATACATGGCCACAGAATGGCTCGAACCACCGATCCACTTGCCCGTTAGGCTCTCAGGGGGCCAGAGCACTCACATCACTGAGCTATCGAGGGAAGGGACTGGGTGGGGGGATCAACTTTAAGTATGTCATGCATTGGGGGGGGGGGGGTGGGTCCACACTTAAAATCCAGCTCCTATGTCCAAAGTACCTTTTAAGATATTAATCCCAATATATTACGCCATCAAACTAGAAGACCCGTTAATTTTATTTAGGAGCACTATTAGAAATATTGCCCATTATCCTGACGCGTTAAAACATCAAGAAATAGACAGAGGCGATCATTCGACGTTTCGTGACGTAATTGTGGGTTCCCATTTTAAGAGCTCTGTCCGCATGAGACGGTCAGTCATACATTAAGACACGATGCAGTGGTGGGCTAGATGAACGATGAAGGAAATCAGTGGAGGTGGCACTAACTAAGGCTGGACAATGGTGGCAATTATGGACAATTAGTCGTTCGATGAGCCAACTGATTTGTGAAGCTATTTGTGACGGTTTCAATGTCTTTTTGTTTGACTTTCAGGATGCTGGACGACGGAGACGCGCCACCATGTCCGCCTCTGCCTACGCCTTGATGGCGCTGGCACTCGTGTCAAATGGTGAGCCTTCTACAGCAACTATACATCATGTTAGCATCTTCCACCGTATCATGCCACTTCTACTATATCTTCTGTTATATATACTATTGCATATAATATGTAAACTTAATAATATATATGATATAATTATGTTTATATTATATAATTATGTATATATTATATAATTATGTATATATTATATAATTATACATTATACAGTTATATTATAGGTTATTTAGTTCACCTCTGAATTGCGAATCTCCAAGAATTGTAAGGATAACGATCCCCAAAAATTGCCAACAGCTAATCGCGAATTTCCAAGAATTCCTGGATGCCAATCGCAGAGATCGGAAATGGTATTCCCTTCCACCATAATAATAACGCTATTGCCAAACTGATTGGCTAACTGGTGTTACTTGTCCTGTGTACTCCACATCAGTTATCCACACTATCGTTGCATGACTTGGGCGCTTCAGTCGGGGCGCAGCAGCCGCTGTTCAGCTGTGACTTTGAGGCCGGAGACCTGTGTGGAATGCAGCAGTCGGGCGGCGACCAGCGGGACTGGGACCTGTTCCAGGGTACCACCCCCAGCGGCAGCACCGGACCCTCGGCCGACCACACCCGGGGGGACAACCAAGGTGAGCGGGTTGGGAGGCTGGGTGGTGGGGTGGGGTGGGGTGAAATTCAGTCAGCACTAACCGTTGATTATTTAGTATAATATAACCTTGATATAATCGACGTAATAAGTTAAACGCCCGCTAGTGGATTTTTCCATGTGAGCGTTAATCTTCTTTAATCGCAGTGCGTTTACGACCATAATGCATGCGGTTGGCCCTAATAGGGATGGCCCACCAGTTTGCAATCCTCCATGCGATAATAAAGGGGTTGGCTGCCGCAGATTTGCCCTGCATCATGCCATACCTGCCTGCAACATGCTATTACATCATAATAAATGTTTTTACTGTAACTTGTGTTCATCGTATGTACATGAGTTACATGTTTGGACACATCTACGTAAATAGACAATTGGTACAATTTTTCACAATTCCTAGAATTATGTTGCCCTTTCATTTCCTGGACAATTTCCTGCAGCTACAAACTCTCCTACATATTCCTCCATAGGTTATTACGTCTACCTGGAGACGTCCAGCCCAGTGGCTGTGGGGGATCAGGCGATCCTCGTGCTGGACGACAGTGCCCTGCAGACGCCGCCGGGGGCCCGGGTCTTGTCCTTCTGGTACCACATGTGGGGTTCCTTCGTGGGCAGCCTCACCGTCGTGGCCACGGACTCCAGCGGGTGTCAGACAACTCTCTTCGACAGGAGTGGCGAGGGTCAGTACTTCAGGCGGATGCCCTTCCCCCTTTTTAAATTCTTAGCCCCTGGCCCGGCCTCTCCTATATGTATTACAATGCATCAAGCTTCATAGTGTCTTTCTTTATGCATCAAGCTTCATAGTTTCTTTCTTGATGCGCCAAGTTTCGTAGTTTCTTTTTTATGCGTCAAGCTTCATAGTTTCTTTTTGCATCAAACTTCATAGTTTCTTTCTTTATGCGTCAAGCTTCATAGTTTCTTTCTTTATGCATCAATCTTCATAGTGTCTTTCTTTATGCATCAAGCTTCATAGTGTCTTGCTTTATGCATCAAGCTTCATATTATCTTTCTTTATGCATCAAGCTTCGTAGTGTCTTTCTTTATGCATCAAGCTTCATAGTTTCTTTCTTTATCTGATCAAAGATCATAAAGTGTGTACATAGTAGGTCTCAGGCTTTTGAAAGCATTAATTTCATGTTTTTGTGGAACGATTTATGGTGCCCCCTCTTTGCGCACACGCCCCCTCTTGTGGGTTATACGTCTGTGTCGTATCATAGGCGTTAGATCATTTTCCTGTTGTCTGTTGTCACCAGTGGCAGACGACTGGCGCCAAGCTCAGGCCAACCTGCCAGCCAACACGGTGACGGTGACCTTCACAGCCACCAAGGGCGGCAACAACGATGATGACTTTCAGGGAGATATTGCCCTGGACGACATTGCCGTGGCACGTGGTCAACAGGGACAACCGCCCACACCCGCACCCCCGCCAGGTACACCATGACAAGATACGCGTGGATATCCCTATGTATCGTACCGCATGTCGTCTGGGACGGTCGTAACCCACCTACTCCAAGAGGGACTTAATTATAGCCACATAGAAAAACAGTCACAATAATAAACGGTGCAGCAAGTTACGCCTTTGGTACTGACAAATTTATAACATTTACGGTATATTCCACTTAATCTAAGTATCCCCGATAAAATTATGCCCGTAATTATACGGTCGTTAGGTGTGAACGGGTGTCACCTGTTTGGATAACTGGTTGTGTGTATACTGAGTTGCCCACAACCGTTTTGTGTAATTCGTGGTTGTACTTCACTCTCACTCGCTAGGCGGCACCGTCGTTACTCAGTGCAACTTTGAGAACAATGACATATGTGACCTTGCGCAAGTGACGGACGGCTCAGACGATTTCGACTGGGAAGTGAATCAAGGTCAAACGGCATCCCAAGGTACCGGGCCCGCCGTGGACAGCACGACGGGAACAGATCAGGGTTAGTAGTCCTCCATTCAATCGGTTTTCAACCACACGTCTACCGCTCGCTGCCTCATGGACACCGAGCTTCGGGCCAGTCGCGTAATTAAATTCAAGGAGTACGCGAGATATTTCAATGTTTATTTTGTATTTATGTATTAATCGATATTCAACTAAATATATTGCAATGAAATAAGCCTAATCTACCACAATGCTCAGCATTCTCCTATGTTTACAACGCTCCCGTTGATACCACGAGATGACCCTCACGATCCATGAAACTGCTCACAAACACAACTACATACCACAGTGATCCGATTAATTAATGCCCTACATATCTAGCTCATGGTTGCTAGCAGCTCATGTATATTGTATTTTCAGGGCGCTACGCTTATATTGAGGTGTCAAATCCCCGGAATGTTGGCGAGGAGGCTTTCCTCGCCACTGCATCTGGAGCGTTTGACAACGTCCGAGGCCCTTACAGATTGACCTTCGCTTACCACATGTTTGGAGACAGCACCGGAAGCCTGACCGTTCGCATTGAGGGTTCCTTTGGTCAGCGCGACGCGTTCACTCAGACAGGGCAGGGTGAGTCGTCTGTTTTATATAGCGGCGCTGTGTAGGCATCGTGAATCCGTGTTGTAGTGGTGGCATTACAACGCGCAGCGGATCTCTGTGAATTCGTTCCCCGCCAAGTAGCACAAACAATATTAATAATAAGAACATCAAAACTATTGTTGTTTCATCCCTTATTCTCCACGTTATTACAATGGTTAATAAAACTCATCTGTGGAGCATTCGTAAGCGAAGCTGGTCATCAGTCCCTCTGCAATGCTATATGTTGCCATACTAAATTTGCAACAAAAGGCTTACTCGGGACCCGGCTACACGCGTAGCACTTAGCGTCTACAGCATGATCGTAAGGATATGTAGAGGTATGTTCATATATATTACAGTCTCAAGTAATAGCTTTGACTGGCGACAAGCTGATGTGAACTTACCCCCCGGAACCACCCGCGTCATCTTCATTGCCGACAAGAGCGTCGATGAAGTCAGAGGTGACATTGCTATCGACGACGTCGTCATCACCACCCAGGGCGGTGGGGGGGTCACACCGGCCCCCACTGCCGCGCCTACCACCGCCCAAACTCCGGCCCCAGGACAAGGTAGGCTTAAATGCCAGTTCCAGAAACTAAAGCATACACGATTAATAATGCCGCCACATCAGTGATAATCAATGAGAGACAATGTGTTGAAAGTTATGTACGTATTAAATGTTCTGTACAAATCTTGAAATTTTCTTTCATGAATGGTGACAGGTGGCGTTGTCACTCAATGTGACTTTGAGGCCAACAATGTATGTGACCTCGTCCAGCTCATTGACGGTGTTGAAGACAACTTTGATTGGAGTGTAAACCAAGGCTCGACAGGTTCCGGGCGTACTGGACCTCGTGTTGACCGCACGACGGGAACGCAACAAGGTACGCAGTTGATTATAAGGAAGAGAAACAATTGCTTTAAGCACGATTTCTTCATTTACTCGTTGTACAGATATGAAAACAAAACATTTTGGGACTCGTGACTTGAACGAGGTGGAACACTTGCATCTGTACATCGCTATTACATTTTGTTGAAAGTGATATTCTGACGTGGCATCGCCCGCCGCCATTAACAAGAGGAAATACTATATATTTACTTTATCACGCATGAAGCATTTAGTTTGCCCTGATGGCTGGTTCTGAAGCGGCATAAACTTAACACGCAGTGGAGAATTACCAAGCAGGGCAGGTACGATTCCAGGACCGGGTTCATACCTCCTCCCCGCCCCGCATTCCGTCGAAACCATCTCAATGTGGTGTCATCCATTTCCTTCAGGGCGGTATGCCTACATCGAGGTGTCCGACCCACGTTCGGTCGGTGACGTAGCCAGGCTGGCCACTGCTCTGGGAGCCTTCAACAACTTCCGGGGACCCTATAGACTGACCTTCGCGTACCACATGTATGGAAGCAGTATCGGAACACTGACTGTTCGTGCTGAAGGTTCCTTCGGCGGAAGGGACGTCTTCGTCCAAACAGGACAAGGTCTGTATTATGTTTCCTGTTCACATTTTCACGCCGTCTTTCAATATCGTACACAGCGACAATGGCAGTTATTATAGATTATGACTAGAAATATCCGAGCAATATTCGACGCTAGGCATGCACGAACGGGAGAAAATCTCAGTGTTCAATACATGGTGTAAAAGTTGTATACATGTATTTAGTTTATTTTATTATCAAATATGCTTTCTTTGGGTATATACATTTTCAAATGTAATCTATATCTGCAAAGGTAGGATGGCTGGGTGTAATTTTTGCGATCAACAGCGTATATTACTTTCTGTTTTCAAAGTATCCGTTGACGAGGTTGACTGGCGACAAGCCGATGTGAACCTGCCGGATGGAACCACCCGCGTCATCTTCATCGCCGACAAGAGCGTTGATGACGTCAGAGGTGACATTGCTATCGACGACGTCGTCTTCGCCGCCCAGGGCGGTGGGGGGGTCACACCGGCCCCCACTGCCGCGCCTACCGCTGGGCCTACCGCCGCCCGAACTCCGGCCCCAGGAGGTAAAATGAATTGTTGGTTCCCCTCACTACGACAGCCAAATAAGTGTTACTCCTCGTCACTCAATTTCGTTCCATGAAGTCAAACTGGTTTAGCCTTCTGTAAAGCATATATCTTTCGAGTGCTTTTAGAAACCGCTATCAAAGGATTATTTGTATGCCTTATTAAGAGAATATTTCAAATTAAACAGCATCTTTCATTGGTTGTGGAGTCTAAATCAGAGCGCGCATTTCACCCTCGTGGTCTCATATATATATTAATTCACCAGGTGGCGTTGTCACCCAATGTGACTTTGAGGCCGACAATGTATGTGACCTCGTCCAGCTCACCGACGGTGTTGAGGACAACTTTGATTGGAGTGTAAACCAAGGCCCGACAGGTTCCCGGAGTACTGGACCTCGTGTTGACAGCACGACGAGCACAGACCAAGGTATACAGTTGATCATAAGGAAGAGAAACAATTATTTTATGAACGATTTCTTCATTTACCCGTAGTACACAAGTGACAAGAAAACATTCTAGAACTCGTGACTTGCACGAGGTGCAACACTTGCATCTGTACATCGCTATTACATTTTGTTGAAAGTGTTATTCTGATGGGGCATCGCCCGCCGTTATTAATAAGAGGAAATACTATATATTTACTTTATCACGCATAAAGCATTTAGTTTGTTCTGATTGCTGGTTCTGAAACGGCATAAACTTAACAGGCAGTGTAGAATTATCAAGCAAGGCAGGTACGATTCTAGGACCAGGTTCATACCTCCTCCCCGCCCCGCATTCCGTCGAAACCATCTCAATGTGGTGTCATCCATTTCTTTCAGGGCGGTATGCCTACATCGAGGTGTCCGACCCACGTTCGGTCGGTGACGTAGCCAGGCTGGCCACTGCTCAGGGAACCTTCAACAACTTCCGGGGACCCTATAGACTGACCTTCGCGTACCACATGTATGGAAGCAGTATCGGAACACTGACTGTTCGTGCTGAAGGTTCCTTCGGCGAAAGCGACGTCTTCGTCCAAACAGGACAAGGTCTGTATCATATTCCCTTTTTATTCCTGTTTACGATGTTTATTGAATTGTAAAATTTAACTTAATGAAGTTGTCTAAAATGCCATCATCATTAGGCCTGCAAGTTATAAAGGCTATATGTGACTTTTTATAACGCTTGACATTTAATTTTGTAACTCGTCTAAAGCGTATGAGACATAATTATATCAACGTAGGCGTCTTAAGTGGTCTTAAGTTCACCCGTAAAGATAATCATAATTAAGATGATGTAGTGTTGTCACTGGAAATGATTTTGATATGTTACTTTCTCTTCTCAAAGTATCCGTTGACGAGGTTGACTGGAGACAAGCCGATGTAAACCTGCCGGATGGAACCACCCGCGTCATCTTCATCGCCGACAAGAGCATCGATGACGTCAGAGGTGACATTGCTATCGACGACGTCGTCATCGCCGCCCAGGGCGGAGGGGGGGTCACACCGGCCCCCACCCCCGGGCCTACCGCCGGACCTACTGTCGGGCCAGGACAAGGTGAATATTCAAATGTCTCGTTTTACCCAGATATGTATCCGCTACCTCGTGCCTGTCGTTACGAAAGCGAATGGCCAAGGTGATACCGCTCGAATGAGCTTAACCTTCATATCTTAACGTGAAGAAAATATAATCTTTGTCTTGATTTTAATGGTCAATGTTTATAGCGCATATCCCCAAAAATATAACTTGTTTACAGTGGATATATGCTGGCATATATATATATATATATATATATATATATACCCTTCGTTCCCAGGGACAGGAAATCAAGGAAATCCTTTCCCAGGATACGTTGCTTGTGACAAAGAGGGAGCCAGGTGCTTCAGCGCTACTGGTAAGCAACTGAGCATCTTGTAATAATATCAGCATGCGGATACACACGCCTTGTTATTGATTAAATCCCAGTTCAATTATCTAAGCAACTGATGCTGGAACTGGACTAAAATAGCAAGTATCGCTATAACAAAAGTAAGTCGAAATTCATTATCTGAGCAACTATCAATACTAAAGGGGCCCTTGGCTCCTTTGGTACAATAAGTATGCTACATATACTATCCGAGCCACTAAAAGCGGATTTACCTTCACTAAAATAGCCATCGTTAAATATATGAAAATCAATCAGATTTTGTTGTTGTGTTTGTGCAGGTAGTGGAGGTCCCGTCGTCGGGGGTCCGGGGGTTGCCGGCCCAGTAGGACCCGCCGGTCCTATAGGACCCACGGGACCCGAAGGAAGTCCAGGTTAGTTATCCTCTCGGCCTTAGGCTTTTGACCGAGGTTCCTACCATGTCAACCCTTAATAGTTATTCTAAGCGTTGCTTGTATTAAATGTCACGCTGTGAGTTTTACCTTTCAGAAGTAATAAATATATTTAATTAACGAAATCGAATTATAAAATACGCCTACTACCTGTAGATATAAGTTAATTAATATGTAGCGTGTTCTATACACCTTAATTACGCCAAATTAAAACAATTTCTTCATTTTACGCGATATTTGAGGTATTAAATCCACTGCATTATAATGTGATGCTGTAGTCGCCATAAGGTCGGCCGTGTATGTCACATTATAATGTGATGCTGTAGTCGCCATAAGGTCGGCCGTGTATGTCACATTATAATGTGATGCTGTAGTCGCCATAAGGTCGGCCGTGTATGTCACATTATAATGTGATGCTGTAGTCGCCATAAGGTCGGCCGTGTATGTCACATTATAATGTGATGCTGTAGTCGCCATAAGGTCGGCCATGTATGTCACATTATAATGCGATGCTGTAGTCGCCATAGGGTCGGCCGTGTATGTCACATTATAATGTGATGCTGTAGTCGCCATAGGGTCGGCCGTGTAGGTCACATTATAATGTGATGCTGTAGTCGCCATCAGGTCGGCCGTGTATGTCACATTATAATGTGATGCTGTAGTCGCCATAGGGTCGGCCGTGTATGTCACATTATAATGTGATGCTGTAGTCGCCATAGGGTCGGCCGTGTATGTCACATTATAATGTGATGCTGTAGTCGCCATAAGGTCGGCCGTGTATGTCACATTATAATGTGATGCTGTAGTCGCCATAAGGTCGGCCGTGTATGTCACATTATAATGTGATGCTGTAGTCGCCATAGGGTCGGCCGTGTATGTCACATTATAATGTGATATTGTAGTCGCCATAGGGTCGGCCGTGTATGTCACATTATAATGTGATGCTGTAGTCGCCATAAGGTCGGCCGTGTATGTCACATTATAATGTGATGCTGTAGTCGCCATAAGGTCGGCCGTGTATGTCACATTATAATGTGATGCTGTAGTCGCCATAAGGTCGGCCGTGTATGTCACATTATAATGTGATGCTGTAGTCGCCATAAGGTCGGCCGTGTATGTCACATTATAATGTGATGCTGTAGTCGCCATAAGGTCGGCCGTGTATGTCACATTATAATGTGATGATGTAGTCGCCATAAGGTCGGCCGTGTATGTCACATTATAATGTGATGCTGTAGTCGCCATAAGGTCGGCCGTGTATGTCACATTATAATGTGATGCTGTAGTCGCCATAGGGTAGGCCGTGTATGTCACATTATAATGTGATGCTGTAGTCGCCATAAGGTCGGCCGTGTATGTCACATTATAATGTGATGCTGTAGTCGCCATAAGGTCGGCCGTGTATGTCACATTATAATGTGATGCTGTAGTCGCCATAAGGTCGGCCGTGTATGTCACATTATAATGTGATGCTGTAGTCGCCATAAGGTCGGCCATGTATGTCACATTATAATGTGATGCTGTAGTCGCCATAAGGTCGGCCATGTATGTCACATTATAATGTGATGCTGTAGTCGCCATAAGGTCGGCCGTGTATGTCACATTATAATGTGATGCTGTAGTCGCCATAAGGTCGGCCGTGTATGTCACATTATAATGTGATGCTGTAGTCGCCAAAAGGTCGGCCGCGTATGTCACATTATAATGTGATGCTGTAGTCGCCATAAGGTCGGCCATGTATGTCACATTATAATGTGATGCTATAATCGCTATAAGGTCGGCCGTGTATGTCACATTATCATAACGTGTGGTCTGGGTAACACCCGGCAGGACCGCTCGGCCGGCCGGGTCCCAGCGGCCGCCCGGGTGAAACGGGTGCACGTGGAGTCACGGGATCCAACGGCGGACCAGGGCCCCAGGGTCCCAGCGGCCGGCAGGGATCTCCAGGACCATTCGGACCCACTGGAGCATCAGGTCTGCCTGTCACCCTATTTATTTATTTATTTATTAGAAGTAATGATGCGAATTGAATATTTGGCCAGATGATGATACAATGTATATGTTTATTAATTACAACATGCCAAAAAAGTAACATACAAAAAGTACAGTGAATAGTACCTACTGACAAGACAAAAATACATTTTGCATGAAATTTTCATGATTAACATTCCTAGCACCACTCTCTCGGTCTACTAGTAGGGTTAAAATAAGTGTATATATATTACAATTTCAAGACGTTAGAACATCTGCCTTTAATATCTTATGAAACATATAGAGACGAGATTTAACCGCCTTTAATCACATAATAAAGGTGTTGGTGGAGCCTGAGTGAGATGATTGATCACGCAATCGGCAGAAGGCCTACAATATTTCAAGAAGAAAATGCCGAAAAGCCACGATATTATAAGTACATGTAAACTTGCATATGTGTAGACAACGAAGACACAGCTGTCAAATCAGTACCAATGCCTACAAAGCAAGTGGATCTATCTTTCAGGAGGACCCGGACCTCGTGGTGATCCCGGACCCTCTGGCCGAACCGGAGCCACGGGTGGCCGTGGCGAGGTGGGACCTCGCGGCCTCCCCGGGTCTGTGGGAGACCCGGGACCGTTGGGACCCTCAGGCAGGGAGGGGCGGACCGGCGCTTCGGGCAGGCAGGGGCCTTCGGGACCCGCAGGCGTGGCTGGGAGAGCAGGACCAGCGGGACCCTCGGGCCCCATAGGCCCTTCAGGACCCCAGGGGTCTGTCGGCGCCACGGGTGACAGAGGCAACCTCGGTCCCTCGGGGCCCGTGGGCGGTCCCGGCGCACGTGGACCTGCTGGCAATCCCGGACCGTCTGGACCAACTGGATCGCCAGGTCAGACTATGTCGCCTTTTGTCTTAATTTTGTGATAAAACTATTAAATATTTTTAACTGAACTTGACATAACAAGTACCTGTGGAATGAAATTTGTTATTTGAGAGCAGAAAAGCTGTATATTTCACCAGATATAAATATGTCACACTTTTGAAAACCCAGTGTGTATGGAATGAGCCCTACGAAGAAGAGAGGAGCGGGTCGGGGGGGTCCAATTTAGGTGGAGTGAACGGTAAATTGATTGATTAGTTGTTTCACACAGGACCATCTGGACCTAGTGGGTTGCCCGGTCGTCAGGGAGAGAGGGGACCCTCCGGCCCCACGGGGCCAGCAGGACCAACGGGCCCGGAGGGGCCTGAGGGTCGCTTGGGGGCCTCGGGAGCCACAGGACCCAGCGGACCATCTGGACCGACAGGACCAAGCGGACCCTCCGGACCTCAGGGTAAGAGCATTGAGGGCCGGTGAAGTAGGCATGGAAACACCATATGGAACCAAGATATAATATAATATTCGAGTCAGTACAATTTAAATTATAATAATAACCTAATAAGTAATAATAGCTAAAAAATAAGGTGAAGTGTAATATATGTTTGTATATGTGTTCTTCGTTTTACTGATGCCTCAATAATATAATAGAAACTGGTGTCATTGTTATTCGCAGGGCCGACGGGCTCTCCCGGACCTCAGGGCCCCAGCGGACTACAGGGTCAGGCCGGGGCCCGGGGAAATGAGGGACCCGAGGGTCGGCCTGGATCAACCGGGGCAACGGGCGGTCCAGGACCCGCCGGTCGGCAAGGCAACACAGGGTCTACGGGCCCGGGGGGTCCCACCGGGCCACGTGGCGTCCCTGGACCAGGCGGACCAGTCGGGGCTACAGGTAGGTCGACGTCACCGCCGCCAGCCATCAATTATCCCCAACTCATCATTTTATCATCGTCATCAACTCATCACACTCATTAACCATCACCAGCCATTACTCTTCGTCCTCTCATCATTCCTCGGTCTGGATAGAAAAGAACATACATGCATGTATTGAGTGAAATTATGCAGACTGAAAGCACCGAAGATTTACTTAGTTTAGCAACTTTTATTAATTGTGCTTTGAAATTATACGGCCTGATTTCTCTTCAAATAATTGTTGCTTGTGTTGCTTGTGTCGCCATTATTTTCATTTATGACTTTTATTTTTATACACCTATAAACAATACACATTATAACAAAATCACCTATAGCTGTGCTTTTAGCATGTTATTGCCTGTTAACATGAACTGCTTCCACAGCACAGCTTAAGCCATTGATGTCTTCGTAATAAATTATTGTTTAATGTGCATGCGAATCGGCAGGGTTCGACATTACCGAGTTTTTGTTTTTAAAATAGCAGCAGTGTATCAAAGTAATTGTAAGATACATATGCATTGATGCATATGTTAATCGGATATTATTTCCGCTATGACAAACACTTAATATAACAATGTTATTGGGGCAAGTCAGTATTAGGAAGTATTGGAAGTACTTGTCCTACAGGACCACTAGATGTTAGGATTTAGTGTGTAACCCTGTAATCTGTTTTCGCTATAAATTATCGTCATAAGTTTTCGTTGCATGTAGCTTCATTTGCATGATTAATTGTGGACCAAATACCTTGCATGTCCGTTAAAGCCACTCACCCTCATCCCATTGCAGGATCTCAGGGACAGCCATAAGTATAAGCTTATAAGTATTAACATATAAGTATAAGCTTATAAGTATTATTATATAAGTATAAGCTTATAAATATTAACATATAAGTATAAGCTTATAAGCCTAAGCTTATAAGCCTAAGCTTATAAGCCTAAGCTTATAAGCCTAAGCTTATAAGTATAAGCTTATAAGTATTAACATATAAGTATAAGCTTATAAGTATAAACGCATAATTATAAGCATACAAGTATAAGCTTATAAATATGTACAAATAGATATAAGCTATTGAAATATAGTTCACTGATGATACCGTCATCACCCCGTTTGCTGATTTATTAGAATGATTTGAGATGTTTTCCATGACTCACTGACCGAGATCTGTCTCCAGGTATCCCGGGTCTGACGGGTAGCACCGGAATTCGAGGTCCGTCTGGCCCATCGGGACCCTCCGGGAACCCCGGACCCCGAGGCCCAGCGGGATCGCCGGGGACAGTCGGTGCCATGGGACCGGAGGGTCCAGCCGGACCCAGGGGAACTCCAGGGGTGGCAGGCGCACAGGGGTCCCAAGGTAACTTGGCGATCTATATATATATATATTTATATTACTTCCAATGCAGTCGTTATTGGCGGAATTGTCGTCATATCTGGCGGTCTGATAGACCTTGTGTTGTGGTTTTGTATATTACTCCCGCGAGTTACGACGAAAAGACATACGAAAAGACATAATTCATTAACAAGATTAACATTTGCTGCTGTTTATTCACCACAAATTCACAGGCGATCCTGGACAGGCCGGGCCTCAGGGTATCCAGGGTGAGGGTGGCCTTCCGGGTCCGCAAGGGCGTCAGGGTTCCCCGGGAACGGCGGGCGCCACAGGCCCGTCCGGACCCATCGGCTTCACGGGGCCCTCCGGACCCGCCGGCAGCCAGGGACCGCGGGGAGTGCCGGGAAACGACGGTGAGGGTCGGTGCCGGGAGAATCGGGAGACTTACATTTAGACCCATTGCAATGATATGGGCCCTTCAGACTTTTACTTATATCTTTCGCAAACAAATATGAAATTTGCAATTTAATAAGGCCATTAGGCTGACTTTATAGCTCAGAAAACTATTGTTAACAGTATCAACATTAATTGTACTCATTGCCAATAGTACATATTGTTTACACACACACAAATTTATTCATTGGTATCGTCGTGTATACTCTTCATACAAAGATTCTGGCCACTTGCTGCTGGGCATACACACATAGTGGACAGATAAATAGTCCGATTTTCTATGCTAGGAAAGAAGTTTTAAGATCAAGTGGATCACAGACTGCACATAGCCTGGAAACTAGATTATACATGGGACAAACAACGGTAGAATTTAATATCTTGTGGGGGTAGCCATGAGCTGTTTCTGGCCCCCGTTATTTCGAGATATTATTATAGAAATAATTCACTGTCTGTTATCTGTACTTCATCGCGAGGTACTCCTGTTGTAATAATGGAAAACTGTCCATGTAATTATGCATCACATTGACCCATGTTTCTTCCGCAGGTCGTGACGGTGGACGTGGTCTGCCAGGTCTTGGAAGTGAGTCTGCATGATTTCGCACACATAAGGGAATCATGTGTAGCAACAGTAGATATATTGGCCATACACGACCCACCTAGCAATTAAACCCTTCGTCAAAAATAGGCCTACCGTTAATATCGAAACCACTTCCGGTTAGACTATATTTAAGCAGCACATACCAATTTGGTAACTGTCATTCGCGGATGGTAGGACAAACGTAGCAATGAATTGCGTTTAAGTGAATTTAACGTAAGAGTTGTCAATATAATTAACTTATCTGAGCTTCCTGTTATGTATTTAAGGACGTACGACTAAGCTACATATAGTCAATTTAATGTCAACTTATATACGTTGTTAGTTATTCGCCATATTTGATTTAACGGTGGTTTATCTCCGATACTCTCACATAGCAGAAGCTAGATTGAAGTCTCTCAATGTCCTGCTTACACGTTCATGCTCTCACTGTCACACTCGCACGCTCATGCTCTCACTGTCACACTTACACGCTCATGCTCTCACCGTCACACTTAAAACGCTCATGCTCTCACTGACACACCTACACGTTCATGCTCTCACAGTCACACTTACACGCTCATGCTTTCACCGTCACACTTACACGCTCATGCTTTCACCGTCACGCTTACACGCTCATGCTCTCACTGTCACACTTACACGCTCATGCTCTCACTGTCACACTTACACGCTCATGCTCTCACTGACACACTTACACGCTCATGCTCTCACTGTCACACTTACACGCTCATGCTTTCACCGTCACACTTACACGCTCATGCTCTCACTGTCACACTTACACGCTCATGCTTTCACCGTCACACTTACACGCTCATGCTCTCACTGTCACACTTACACGTTCATGTTCTCAGAGTCACACTTACACGCTCATGCTCTCACTGTCACACTTACACGCTCATGCTCTCACTGTCACGCTTACACGCTCATGCTCTCACTGTCACACTTACACGCTCATGCTCTCACTGTCACACTTACACGCTCATGCTCTCACTTTCACGCTTACACGCTCATGCTCTCACTGTCGCACTTACACGTTCATGCTCTAACTGTCACATTTACACGCTCATGCTCTCACTGTCACGCTTACACGCTCATGCTCTCACTGTCGCACTTACACGTTCATGCTCTCACTGTCACACTTACACGCTCATGCTCTCACTGTCACACTTACACGCTCATACTCTCACAGTCACACTTACACGCTCATGCTCTCACTGTCACACTTACACGCTCATGCTCTCACTGTCACGCTTACACGCTCATGCTCTCACTGTCACACTTACACGCTCATGCTCTCACTGTCACGCTCACACGCTCATGCTCTCACTGTCACACTCACACGCTCACACTTACACGTTGATGCTCTCACTGTCACACTTACACGCTCATGCTCTCACTGTCACACTTACACGCTCATGCTCTCACTGTCACACTTACACGCTCATGCTCTCACTGTCACACTTACACGCACTTGCTCTCACTGTCACGCTTACACGCTCATGCTCTCACTGTCACACTTACACGCTCATGCTCTCACTGTCGCACTTACACGTTCATGCTCTCACTGTAACACTTACACGCTCATGCTCTCACTGTCACGCTTACACGCTCATGCTCTCACTGTCGCACTTACACGTTCATGCTCTCACTGTCACACTTACACGCTCATGCTCTCACTGTCACACTTACACGCTCATGCTCTCACTGTCACACTTACACGCTCATGCTCTCCCCGTCACACTTACACGTTGATGCTCTCACTGTCACACTTACACGCTCATGCTCTCCCCGTCACACTTACACGCTCATGCTCTCCCTGTCACACTTACACGCTCATGCTCTCCCCGTCACACTTACACGCTCATGCTTTCCCTGTCACACTTACACGTTGATGCTCTCACTGTCACACTTACACGCTCATGCTCTCACTGTCACACTTACACGTTGATGCTCTCACTGTCACACTTACACGCTCATGCTCTCACTGTCACACTTACACGCTCATGCTCTCACTGTCACACTTACACGCTCATGCTCTCACTGTCACACTTACACGCTC
The DNA here is from genome assembly GCA_964019135.1 of Arenicola marina. Taxonomy (NCBI): domain Eukaryota; kingdom Metazoa; phylum Annelida; class Polychaeta; family Arenicolidae; genus Arenicola; species Arenicola marina. Next base: position 25,799,807 of record OZ025249.1, read on the forward strand.
ATGCTCTCACTGTCACCCTTACACGTTGATGCTTTTACTTCCTCAAACAATCTTTCCTCTCATTGCCCACGCCCAGTCACTGTGCTGAACGAGTGTACGATCAACAATGGCGGCTGCAGTCAGATCTGTGTGGACACCTACGACGGATATTGCTGCATGTGTGACACTGGTTATACCCTTATTCCACTGGACCAGTTCAACTGCACAAGTAGGTCTTGCAAAATACCCCCCCGCCCCCCCCCCCCCCCCACTTCATAATTTCATTCAGTTATGTATTGTAGCTTAGAAGTTAGATATCATAATGTATGTTGTAATTCCATGACGCAATTAAGTTTAAGAATGTTAATCATAATTTGGGCCACAGGAGAAATATCTTCGGCTCAGTTGGCAAGCAGTGATATCTGCGTGGGGCGGGCATGGCCGCGTGGGGGCTGCATGCGTATACCCGCGCCCGCGGAAGAGAAAGATAAACGTGTGACAATGAGTGAACAATTAACATTTTTATCTTGCAGTTGACCGTCTGGTCTGTAGCCAGACGATGGAGGCAGGGTACCAGTGTCGATGCCGAATCGCAGACAACTCCTTTATTCCGCTCAACGGAACAGATTGCATCAGTAAGCTGAAGTCCTACTCGCAGTACTGGACGACAAACATGTTATCTTCGAGCGTTAGGATTTGGATTATAACGATTAAGTTGACATATAAGTCGTTCTACATCAAACAGTAAAACCTGTTGACAAGGTGCACTCATTTCTTTTGCTAAGGGACTGATGCGTGCTTCTGTATTCATCATTTGGTGTCATGTGTATATATACCTTATGCTATCACATATTTATCGCACAATGCGACACATGTATTTTTCATTTATCACAGTTGACAGTATTCATCAACTATTTATCCCTTGCCAAATCACACATATCACTCGTTAAAACCCTATGTTGTATCAATCGCTAAATCTCAACCGTTTATCACACGATGCTACATCTCAACCGTTTATCACACGACGCTACATCTCAACCGTTTATCACACGAAGCTACATCTCAACCGTTTATCACACGACGCTACATCTCAACCGTTTATCACACGAAGCTACATCTCAACCGTTTATCAAACGCTACATCTCAAGCATTTATCACACGCTTGTGTCCACCAGACGTCAACGAGTGTGACACCAACAACGGTTTCTGCAGCCAGAATTGTTTCGACAACGTGGGCTCCTACAGTTGTGGATGTAACTCGGGCTTCCAGCTAGGAATAGACGGATTCATCTGCGAAGGTAATTATTGCGTCACACCTCATACTAATTTGTCTTTTCAAAGTAGGAACCTAGTTCCTTGTAATCGACGGGTCTATTTATGGATATTTATCTCCACTATGTAAAATTGTCAAGATTAACGCCTATGCGTTAATTCTCTATAGGGAGTGGCAAGGGGTATTTACGTTCCACGGGAATGAACTTTTCATTTCACCATGAACCGGGAATGAGGACAATAATTCTTCGTGAACTGGGAATGGGGTATTAGCCGACCCTCGTGATCAAGGGTCGTGAACTGAAAATGTTAATATTAAATAACCGTGAATCGGGAAATTGCCAATTAATATCAGGTATCCGCCCGTCCTGCGAGGAGTTCTCTTTTGTAATTCATCGTGACCTGGGAATAAAGACATTTCTTCCTCGTGATTTGAAAACACCCCCCCCCCCCCCCCCACGAGTAAATACTTGTCCTACTTGAGGTGACATGGAACTATTGGTGTGTTCGTGGTTTCAGACGTGGATGAGTGCAGCAATAATCGGTGTAATTTCGATGAGACTTGTGTGAACACATACGGATCGTTCCTCTGTCTGCCTGGTAAGTCAATCCGTGCGGGGTAACCGCGCCATTGCAAGTGCTCTGTGGAACCGATGTACATAAGTATTGAAATGTGTTTAATAGTTACCGTTAAATTGGCAAGTTACCTTTGCAACTCTTTTCCAGAGATTACGAAACACCCATTTATGAACGTATAGCAATACTGATCAAGGTTTGTTGTAAGACGTAAACTGCAAGCAGAATTTAGATCACTAGAAAGTTATCCTACTATTTGGCCAATCAGACCACGGAATTTGGCCGTGTCTGCAGGGGAGTTGGTGCTAAATAGATGTTAAATAGTGTTAGGCCTATCACTACATGTTTAAGGTTCTTCGCGTTCTGTACCTACTTTATCGGTGTTAACAACATACACACGTCGCATGTTTCAGGGCGTAACGCCGCCCAGGCTGCGGGTTACGTGGGCGGTGTGGCGGCGGGTGCGGCCACTGGCACCGTCAGCGTGGGCACGGGAGTGGTCATCGCCGTCACCGCGGCCTGCGCCACCGCCCTCCTCTTCCTCGTCGGCTTCCTCATGGTCCGCACCATCAGGCGAAGCCGGGCGCGCAAGTACGGCGGCGTCCGCTCGGCCCACGACTCTAGCGCCGGAAGCAAAAGTGCGCACGCACACCGCTTTGCGTCACGCTTTAACACGAGTCGCGAAGGTTGGTTCGACACGATCAGATCCATGACGACGATGTCAGAGGACAGCAACGACCACGAACTAGCCGCCTCCACGGACGAGACCAGGACGTGAGGCCGGGGAATCAGCGTCCTGTGCTCTATATCCATAGGGGTTTGCCCTAAGCTTACGGGATTTAGTTTTTCTTTGCGTCAATACTCATAATATAATATGAATAGGCATTGCCTAAGTTGCGAGCTCACCCAAATTAAAAAATAATGAAGGCCTAGCTCTTAAAGCTGCTGTATCAACTGCAGCAGCCAGCTGTCCTAATCTTATAGGTTTCTAGACAACTAGACCCAAAACCAACACGGGTATAGTTGGTTTGAGGTTGAGTTAGCTTGGGGTCGAGTTGGCTTGGGATTGAGTAGGTGATGGGTCGGGCGTGTCGTGGGTCAAGTTGACTAGATGCTGTCTTATATCTGCTGTATTAGCTGAAGTAGTTTATATTCTTAAAGCTGTCTGTACTGAAATATCTTATTTAAGTTATAGAAATGCTGTTTTTATCTATTTTTTTTAATTAAAAATAAGATGGATGGCTTAGTTGTTTAACGGTAATATTTGAGCTTAAAGTCATATATGCAGAGAAATACAAAAATAAGTAGTTGCTTGAGTCTATAATTAATCATATTATTATTAGATCTATTTTATGATAATTAATATCTTATTCATTTTTAATTTTCTGACCCTTTTTTCCTTTTGCTAAAATTATATATAGGTTGATGAGATATTTTTAAATCAAGTTTAAAGCTGGTCATAGATTTATAGCAAGCTATACCTATCTATGTACCAGGTATATGTTCATAACAAAGCTACACCCTTTCACAGAAAGAATTGATGACAACATGTCTATAAATATTTCTATTTATATTAGAAGGACTTTAGTAGATATATATCATTTCTATTAAAACTATTTTCGGAGGTAACTCCTTCATGAAAACCATATTTTCATTGCCTGTTGTGACCTATTCATGAGGACAGATACTGAACAATTGCTAAATACACCATGAGTAAGCTTCTTGAACACTCACACCATGTCAGAAGTATGATTTATCATCATCGTTTTTCTTCTACCATTCTAGCAATCTATAACATGTATTATAGCATGCTTTATGCGGTTGTGACCTGTCCATGAGAACATATATTGAACCGTTGCTAAATACACCACGAGTAAGTTTCTTGAACACTCACCACATGTCAGAAGTACAATGTATGTTTTATCATCATCCGTCTTCTTCTATCATCCTAGATCTATTCAATTTGCTACCAATGTAAAACTGGTATCTCTCACAAAGAATGTTTTTAGAAAGTAAAGATAGAAAAAGATAAGTAAACTGGGCATATGTTACCAAATTTCCAGTGTATAAGTCACACCCATCGATTTTGAGAAATAATTAGACTTGAGCCATAGATAAGTCGCACCAGTGTATAAGTAAAATGGAGTAAACTGACCATATGTTAGTTGCCTATTTACCGGTAGACACTTTTACATGCTGAACCCTGTTTATTTTGTATACTTGGTATCTCTATTTGAAAGTAATACTGCTTGAGTAGGAGTAGTCCAGACAGTTTTCTGATCCTCAAAATGGTACACATTTGTGTTGCTTATCATTATGAGCTACTAAAATCGTTGTTTCAGTAATTGTTGCCTTTTTTATTAAACTTTTAATTCAATAATTGTTGTTTTTTTCTATTAAACTTTAAATCACACCGTGCAATTTTAATGATACCAAACTTACGTGTGTACTGCGATGTTATCCTTTAATAAGACACAAAGAATATCATTGTCTGTGATTTAGTCTATTTGTGACAAAGTGTCTGTTGGCAATGGAGTGTCAGCATGGAGAAATATTATTTGTGTCTTAAAAAAGGATAACCTCGCAGTACACACGTAAGTTTGGTATCATTAAAATTGCACAGTGTTGCTTTCTCACGTCAGTGATTTCTAGAGCGATCGCGACAAATTCGTGGAAAATATGGGCCGAAACGACACGCTACGGCATTTATGACTTTGACTTGTTTTCTTTTTTTTTTACTTCTGTCAGGGTCACTGAAACTGGTGTTGACCACAGCTATGCTTGTTCTTTCAACCAGTCCAGATTGATTTCATTCCTGTCTCCCTGACCATATCCATATGATATCTATGGCTAGCCTGAATGCAGACTTTATCTGACTTGTTTTAGCTTGGACTAAAACTTTAGTTCAAGATCAAAATTAGCCAAAGCTGTCAAGTTAGATGTTTTATATCAAAACACCAACCTTCAATCTCAACAAAACGTACTGACAAGTAGACGTCAACAAATCAACGACTAAGTCAGTTATTTGTCTAATTTGACCAGGGTTGACAGTTTGCCAGACGCGAAGACGACACTCGACTTGGGTCACTTGTCGGACTTAAAAAATTTACAACCAGGGGCTGAAATATTAATGAAAACTGTCATAGCAATCAGTTGAAATAAACAAATGACTTTCAAAAATAACACACACCTCGTCTAAATTTCTTATGACTTAGATCTATGCCAAACAGCAAAAAAAAAGTTGAGATTCAAACGCGTTTGCCAGATTCGCATTTTCCGGATGTTAGCATCAGACGGCGTTCCGCCAGTAGCCGGGAAAATTGTGAATAAGAATGTATTAAATGTTTTATAGTTTTCATAATCATTATTCTACCTTATTCGGACAAATAAAGCAATAAAATAATAATTGTAGGCGTATATTCTGTTATATATTCTGGAACTTTCTGAAATGGCTCCTATTATCGCCTTCACTCGCCGCCATGACGCGCGGTTGAGGTTACACACCAATAGAAACCATCCCCAGGTTAAGTAATGCAAAAACCCAAATGTTCAACCCCATGCTAGAAATAAATCGGTAACCATGTTTGACTATATGGGCCATTGGAAATTATAGAGAAAGTATCCAACTTTATTTTAACAGAACATAGGTTCACGTGCGATATTTTTAGCTACCGCCCATAAGATGACATCCCCACTAGCGCGACCCGCCGAAAATTAAACACCCAGCGAATCAGCATGTGATGAGGTCGACCGAACCACGCACCCGTAACGTCTGCAAACATGATTAAATACGCCACAGATTAATGCAACAGGCAGTAATCTGGCCAAACATTAGTAAAAGGAACAATATATACAAGAAAGAAGTAACCAGTAACCATATAACCCTGATATACGATCATATTTTACGCCCTACTTGACGGTATATACTTTTCTACGCACGACCTATTGGTGTATAACCTTAACGTTTTTTTAATCGTATAGGGCTATAAAGTCTCGTTTGCTTGGACTTGCGGTTTACTCATTTTGGGGACAAACAAACGAAGCACGTGTTCGGAACGAGTTTATAATCTCTGCGCAAACTGGTATCCTGACTATCTCTGACGTAGGCGTGACGTGTATGTTACGCAAAGAGAGAGACTGGGAACCAGACTACCTGCGCAAAAGCCAGGCGCCGAGGGGTGGGTATATTGCGGAAGACCTAGCGCTATGATTAAAAATATTTAAGAAATTTAGCTTCACAAAACGGATAGATGACATATTTTTTATTCGTTTGCGCCATCACAATGACGAATATTTGTTACGACGGGACAATACGACTGAGAAACTAACGTTTTTTTGCCTTTCCTACGAAAACGAGGCATTATGACGTCACACGGACTCTCCCCGGTGACAACGTTGGCGCAACGCTTCAAACAGAAAACTTACAAAAATGAAGAAACTTGGTCTTTTCGTGACCCAAAAGTGATACGAAAACATCCAACTGGTCTTATTTTATCTTTACCATGTGGTTTAATGACGCACCCGTGTGTAGTTACTCCATGCACTGCACATTTTGACAGCGGAATCGTTAAGTCGATCGCTTGCTCTCGCCATTTTTGTTACCGCGGAGGCACGCGAAACCCTGTAACGTCACTAGCTGTTTAGTGAACTTGCGAAAGCCCGGGTGCAGGGCTAAATTTAGAACGTTATTTTTAGCTTTCGAGTGTAATGAAGGCGGATTTTTCCTTGTATATTCCCAAAGTTCTGCGCTTCATCGCCTCCAAATATTTTAACGCATATCTCCCATAGCCATGTTTAGTGAAATGGTACTCATAGTCTTTAGAATAAACCTGGAAAGAAATTCACTTATAGCTGCCTATACTTCAACATGGAGCACGTGTGTTTGTTTGTCCCCAAAACTGAAGTCTCGCAGCCCGATCGCGAGAACTATATAGCCCTATAGTATGGCCATGTATGGCAAGCCAAACGTATCATTTTTGATATTTTACTAATAATATAGCCGCTTGAAGGAGGGAGGTAGGGTGCAACTGCTCAGGGGCTGGGAGGAAGGTATGGAAGGGAGAACTCCCCAGTCACCACATCGCACGACTGGCCTACTACTTTTCATTTCCTTCCTACGCCATTGCGATAGAGTAGGCCTACTAAATGAAATAGTTGCTCAGTCTAGCCAGGTTTTGCCAATGACATTTAGCGAATGAATCTAGACTATAACTGTACCCTGGAAATATAATGGCGTGCGAACGCGTACCAAAATGTCACTGTAGTCTATATTGGACGTCAGTCTTTCATTTTACATGCAGTTTATTACTATAATAGATATATTTAAACAGAACCTGCACACTTCCACGTCGATGTGGTATTTACCAAATTTGTCTATAGAGTCGTACAAATAAGCGCTTAGAATCGGTTTCACGTCTATACGTTGACATATGAGGATTATGCCTCATAGAACATGCTCTAAGAAGTATTTCACAGAGCTGTGACTGTACAATGGTACGTAATAGGTGCGATGATGTGTGATGGAGGTGTGGTGTGATTTTAGTGTAAACGGAGCCCAAACAGGCGTGTCCTTTGCATTCCATAGCCACAGAATCCTGTATTTATGTGAGGCGTTCAGGAACACACGTAACCATAACTCTATATTATATTACTAATTTACTCCAGATTAAGTCACGTTATCGGGCTCTGTTCGAGCTACATGACGATAATGCAGTATCTATAAACAGGCGGAAGAGTATTGGTTGAAGATCATACACGGCCGTTAGTATAATATATACACGTACATGCGTATCAAACATCAGCTAGATACCGGACTATGCATTAAATCGAGGGTGTCCTGATATCATATCATCCATAAAATCAAGGGTGTCCTGATATCATATCATCCATTAAATCAAGGGTGTCCTGACATCATATCATGCATTAGATCCATGGTGTCCTGATATCATATGCATTAAATCCAGGGTGTCCTGATATCATATCATGCATTAGATCCAGGGTGTCCTGATATCATATCATGCATTAGATCCAGGGTATCCTGATATCATATCATGCATTAGATCCAGAGTGTCCTGATATCATATGCATTAAATCGAGGGTGTCCTGATATATCATCCATTAAATCAAGGGTGTCCTGATATCATATCATCCATTAAATCCAGGTTGTCCTGATATCATATCATGCATTATATCAATGGCATCTAGATACCATACTATGCATTTGATTAATGGCGTCTGCGCGTGACACGTCTGACGGTGCAAGTTAATGTACAAACTACTATCGATAGTCCCGGTCACCTGACCAGAACACCGCCTCAAGGGTAGTACGTGGACCTGCATGAGAACCCGTATCAATCGCTGTTTTTTTACATAGCTGCAGGTTCCTCAGAATGGATAAGTTTACAGCAGATCCAACTATTTTTGTAACTTGTTTTTACTATAAAAAAAATTATACTTGCCAGTCGTATTCTGTATATGTAAAGCCTTTGTGACTGGAATAAACCTATTTTCAACTAGCTCTAGTAGTAAGTATTTGCTTCCGATTGTGTTATTCTGCTTGCATACTAACACTAATAGAAGCTGATATTTCGATATTTGAAAACGCTTAAAATTTATATAAAAGAACCACACGTTTATTGTTACAAAGTTTTGTAATTTTATTTTATCGAGATTCCATAATAACCACATACTTCGAAGCCGCCAAGCAATAACAAAAAACGAATAGAAATTTTGGCATGCGCGCGTTACGTGTTAGTGCTAACACCAACTGGGTGCAGTAGCCTACGCGGTGCGGCGCCGGAACTGACGCGGGACCGAAAAACAGAACACTCGAGTTTCATTTGGCTGACACCTTCTGTTGGCGAGGTGCCGTCGCGGCTCCGCGTTGAGATGTTACATTTTTCGGTCGCCTGTCGGCGTGCCATCGACAATTCAGCCAATAAATTGAGCACGATGGACCATGGCGACCGTGGCAGTCTCGGACAGTGGGCGTGGCCACCGCGTCCGAACCGCGCCGCCTCGGTTCCGTCGCCGCTCGGTTCCGTCGCTGCTCCCCGTTCCGCGTCCAGTCGGCGTCATACTACTTGTCGTATACGGGTCACGAAAAAGTACGGACTTATAGCCCCATTGGGTGCAGATAATTATCTTGACTATCAAAGGATATCATTTTAAGAACGAGATGGAGGCATATACGCCAAGAAAACAGCTGATATGAATGCTAACCGGCGAATGTAATGACTTTCACCACGCTGTGTGTAGCAGGAAATCGGTCATATTCCCGAGTTTGCAACGAGTTAACACTCGTTACCCGATGTGTATACTATTGTTCTTAATCTAGAGAAATATAAGCTGTGATGCTTTCATACTTAAAGGAAAGTTCATAGTGACATCTTTTGTGATTGTTCTTTGAATAACAATACCATAGAGCCAACCTAAGTCTGATAAAAGAGACATTGAAGCCGGGCACCTGAACTAACTGCAAACACAAGCATGGCAGACACGGTTTTCAGACGTGAAACACGCAGCGTCTATTTTTGACGATAGATGTCGCCAGGGGTATCTGAAACGGTCTATAAGGATACCTACATATAAAGTACACTCCCGACAAGAAAAAATAATCAATAAGTTTGTACGCGCATAACAACGTGTGGACCTTAGATTGAGCGAATGGAACGACGCAGTTTAACACAAATTGATATTTTTAACATAAATAGAACAAAACATAATATATAGCTCACGCTGTCTGTACCCCCGTGGCATAGAGGAGAAATAAGCAACGAACCGCTACTCTCGTATTACTTAAGACAAAGGAAAACGTTCACATCTATTCAAATAACAAAAATTATTTAAATATTTTAACTTTAAATTTTATTTAAATGTTCTAGTATTCCTGCATCACAGAAACTCAAATATGTACGTAATTATAGGGAACAGCTAAACCGTATGAAGAAAAGTATTTAAGTTGAGATATTTCTCTTTATAACATTTGTGCTTCCTATTGTAAATATGTCGTGCTTTGTTTCTATATGGAACCATGGGCCCGGTGCCAACAGTTGGACATAAACGTTATTATTATTATTAATCATAGGGAACCTAGAAGCGTTCAAAGCAGTCAGGACGCACTCCATCCATATTGTTAATCCGTTATACGGCTATATATATGGAGGTTAATTACTCCACAAACAGTATCAAGTTCTCTTAATAACTTGCCGAAAATTAATGAACATTTTCGCGCCCCATCGGCTGATCGTGGTAAGCTTCCTCTGTCCATACGGTGTAACTTTATCGCAGATCGTGACATTTCTAAAGAGCATGTAACTGGCTGAAAAGAGCATCACATCCATCATCCAAAACACTGTCAAGGGTGAAAAATCAAACTTTGTCCCAGGCCCAGGTACGAGGAACAGGTGGATGTTTGCACACCGTCAATGATATCTGTTAAACACGGTCTAAACTACCATACACATACAGTATAAACAGTCCATTAAAGACAGTATACTGCGGTCAATAGTGAGTGTACCACAGAGCGTTAACGGAAAGAACCACGCGCTGTTGTAAGCGTTTGATCTATTACAGTTGTATCGATCAACGGATCGATCCATGCATTGGATCTCGTCGAGCAACTGAGTGGTGTATCATCTGCTCAATTATCGCCACAGACAAACCCATCGCATGGGAAGTTCACTCAATATTTCTTCTAAAAACGTAGGGCTAACGTCGCAACATTAATAGGCTACACTTTAACCTTCAACATACAACATACACAGATCATTTTGCCTACATATATATATAAATAAATTGTTCTATATCTCCGAGACACAAACTAGTTTTCTGTCCTTAGAATTTCAAGTTATATGTTTGAACTGACACCGCATATCATTGTGTAACACAAAAAACGGTGTGTAACAAAGCAATAGACGTCTGCAGTGGTGAATGTTAGCGCGCCTCACCCGAACGAGTGCATACTCTCAGGCCATCAACAAAACATCAACATAAACGGACACGGCACACAGTCGACACAACATGATCAGCGAAACAGAACAGCGTACTGGCTCTACAACTAACAGTCTACAACGATCTACCATGATTAGACAAGTTTTAACATTCTTGGATACATACGAAAGTGTATAGCATGTATAGCGATGTTGCGTATGTTATGAAAGACACGAAGCCGGTCATACACGTATATCGTATACACGTGTTAAGTTTAAATATTTGGGTTGCGTTTATATTGTGGCATTTATCATATATCACCATCATATCATACGAACACGAGCCTGCCGTGCCCGGGGTGCCACACAACAAATGGTTAAGCGATTAAATCCTTGAACACTGGCACACTTTGGTGATATCACACAGATCGACAACACCCTTTGTAGCTCATACGGTTCATACCATAACGTTCAGACGGAGAATGTACAGATGTTTGCCCACCTCAGCACCCGCATCAACTCGACCATATACCCATATGCCAAATATATTCTCTGTTGGTCGCTAGCCAATAAAAAGAACTTTATACCAGTTCCATTTCGGCGGCCTTACTCATAGGTGGTCTCTTTCCCGTTAGTCTGTTGAAGACCGCCAGTATCTTTGCATCCCACCGAACCCTATTTTTGCTATAGACATTGAGGTAGATACCCAGAACTACTATCAGCCCAGACCATACATACCTGAAAGCAAATATAGAAACACATATCAGATCTAAATTTTTAGTCATGACGCCAAAGTGTCATTCATCAAAAAATCTACTCAGATTTAAAGAAAGCTAACTTCGCACACACTTATGTATTTGGTCCTTGTAAGCAATCCTCGTAGTTCACTGGTGAATTATGGTAATATTAAAATACGTGGAAGTAAGATAAGTGCTGGAATCAATGCGGACAAAGTCGTCCGCATGACCTGCAAGTAGCACGTTGCAGAAGATATGTCATCAGTAACCAATGCTCTGCATCGCGTCCGGCGAACAACTTACTGTCCAGTGAATGGTTTGGCGAAAAACACGAAGGACAGGATGATGGTGAGGGCTTTTCTACAGGTGGTCACTGCAACAGGAACGGACATTTAGGCACGCTCATATATATGTTTGTATATACATGTATATATAAACACGATAGGTTTGTTTGGTAAAAATGTTGATTATACATGTATCTTTATAGCCAACAATTAATATCCTGACAATGTAATCAGCAACTTCGCAACTGAAATGTGATAAACGATAAGGTATCAACTTTTTTGAATTTGACGCATGTTCTGTATCGTTGCCGTTGTTGACAAAAATAATATCTATACTAACCTGTAACAGCTACTAGAGCGCCGAAGTTTTTCACCAAAGTTAAAACAATGTTGACACCGAGGTAGCCGCTCAGTGAAAACAAGAAGGCATAGCCATAGGTGGTCCATGGGTCCTGGAACCCGAAGCGGGAGCAACGATTACATAGTGCTCCAGGTATACTTCATATGATCGGGAATGCCGTTTAGATAAATACCCCACTCTCTCGTGCAGTTTTAGCTCGTTAATATGATTAAGCAATTAAAACTGCTCATACAATGTTTCTCATTAAAAACCGTTTAATTCGTTCACGTAGAAATCATTTATTGAGGTTATTTTTGAACAAAGACCATACTAAAATGTACAAGACAGGTACGTTCGCAGCAAAGTGGCCTTCTTGTGGACTACGTCATCACACTGGGAATTGTGGACGTTTTTCGTCAGTTATACTAAAGATAGATTAAACACATGTCGCAAAGAATTCACACTGAAAAATTCGACCAATGTTATTTCTACGAAATAATCTCAAATGTATCATTCAGAGTGAAAACCCCAGTATTACTAAATGAGCATGATTATATTGTTTCCTTTGTCTTATCATGTTAAGATTATGACAGTAAAACTAGTTCGAGGGCTTACCTCTGCGCAGAAGGTGAAAGCTTCCAGTATCTGACCTGACACCAACTGACCAGCCAGGATGTATAAAAACCCAATGGCGTAGGAATATAACACCTGAACAAAATAAAAGGCGTTCAAAAACACTGGCATGTAAACTTCGGAAATAAAAGCATTGAGAACAGAACTTGTTATTTGGATATCACGCGTTTGCATTGCAATTAAAGTACCACGTAACATAAGCCATCAAAATTGTATCGGTAGCAGACTATAAAATCTTTTGCTTCTCGTAAAAAACATAACTTTGGGTCCGTTAAGCCTTTGCAAGATATATCGATGCATGGAATGTTTGACTTAAGCCAGTAATTTTTTCCTAATGCGCGCAGTATTCACGGTTCATGTATCAATATCAGCATTTATTGGATACATACCACTTCAGAATTGCTGGCCGAGTAGTATTTCATCGTTTTTTCTTGGACGTTTCCGATTACGGCGTCGGCGCACAGGGCAAGGGATATCAATGTCACCCCTAGCAACACACAACAATGGCCTTAGACATGACATCAACGTCACCCCTAGCAACACACAACAATGGCCTTAGACATAATGACATCAACGTCATCCCTAGCAACTTACAACAATGGCCTTAAACATAACATCAACGTCACCCCTAGCAACACACAACAATGGCCTTAGAAATAATGACATCAACGTCACCTCTAGCAACACACAACAATGGCCTTAGACATAATGACACCAATGTCACCCCTAGCAACAGACATAAATGGCCTTAGACATAATGACATCAACGTCACCCCTAGCAACACACAACAATGGCCTTAAACATAACGACATCAACGTCACCCCAAGTAACACACAACAATGGCCTTAGACATGACATCATGGTCACCCCTAGCAACACACAACAATGGCCTTAGACATGACATCAACGTCACCCCTAGCAACAAACAACAATGGCCTTAAACATAATGACATCAATGTCACCCCTAGCAACAGACATAAATGGCCTTAGACATAATGACATCAACGTCACCCCTAGCAACACACAACAATGGCCTTAGACATAATGACATCAATGTCACCCCTACGAACAGACAAGGCAGGCCTCAGACATGATGGCATCAATGTCACCCCTAGCAACACACAACAAAGGCCTTAGACATAATGAGATAAATGTCACCCTAGCAACACATAACAATGGCCTTAATGACATCGATGTCACCCCTATCAACACACAAGGCAGCCCTTATTCAAAATGACATAAAAGCCACCCTATCAACACACAAAGCAGGCAATAATTTACAGTTCACGTCAAATTAGGGTATTCCTTTATACTTTTGATATTCCCTTTGGTGGCTACGCATCAGGACAACCTCAATGCACGAGAATGATAGATACACTCACCATAGACGCTAAATGAAGGAGACAATTTGCTGTCAGCCAAGGTAAAGAAGATCAGCCCAATACTCATACAGAGACAGGCAAATACATCAATAATTCCATACTTCTTTCCTGTAATAAAAAGAAGAAAAACTACATTAATATAACATTCATAAAATATGTCAACGACAAACCAAGTGTCACAACGGGAACTATAGATTAGTCCAAGGGCCATTCTTATTATTTCTCAGCAATTTTTGTAAGAAACAAAAATGACATATTACGTCCTGTTATTTGCAAGAAGATTCGTAACAAAAAAAAGATTCGTAACGAAAAAAACTCCACCAGGTTAAATGGTAATTCGTTAAAACGATAAAAATGGGCAATCGCTTTTGCCATTAAATTTACAATACTTACCCTGTATAAGAATTCCTCCGAATAACACTGGAATGAGTTTGCAACATTTGAAGATAACCTGAGTTGGATAGTTTAAGTAGCCCAATGAGGAGTTTGACAACCCCATGGTAGCCACAGTTAGGAAAGCCAGCAGGGAATAAGTCTTCAGCGGTATTCTGCAAACCAAAACACAGGACATTTACAATATAACAATGTAAATCCATTTTGCTTTTTTAAATACTTTTTGGTTTTCTTTGCTTTTTAAATACTTTTTGGTTCTCTTTGCTTTTTAAATACTTTTTGGTTTTCTTTGCTTTCTAAATACTTCTTGGTGCTTCTTCACATTCAAAACAATTACCAAATTTAATTCGTAATGTCTGAAATATATAACACAGAAGGACTCAAGCAAACCTTCTCTTTTTGTCTTCTTTCATATTGAGCTCAGCCAGCCCAAATAATGTGTAGCAGGCAAACTGCACCAATGTCAAATACCAGCCAAACGGTTTAAATCCTTCTATTCGAAAGATCAGCTCCTAAAAAGTCATAGAAATACATGGCTTTACAGACGCCAAAAGATTATAGATCAATAACACTATGGTATCGTTAAAGAAGTTATTACAGCTAGTTTGCATACTTAAAACAGTCGATAAGAACAGATCATTTGCAGGCGATGTACGAATGGAGTATACCGGTCATAAGCACAGGTCCCTGAATATCTCATTATGGCAATCCGGAAGTCCCTTTTGTCTATGACAGCAGATATGTCAATGAACAAGATCAATGCGAACACAAACCGGTTTCTCGTGATAGTGGTTGAGTAGAGTTATTTTCTGCGGAAAAAAATACTTTATTATAATAACATAAGAGTTCCATGGTAGGGACAAGGCCAAGTTTGCTAAAACAAAGTTACCTGAATATATCCGTAGACGAGATAGAAGAAGAACACCCCCGCGCACAGGACAAGAAACTGGATCGGGGTATCCAAAGGTTCCAAATCCCAACACAGTATTTTGACCTCTTTTTTCGGCGAGATAATGAGGTCCTGTGTGCTTGCTGCTCCATTTGTCCGTGTGTCATTCTTCTGCAGCTGAACCTTCCTGCTGTCACTCTCGCCTTCTTCCACCATTTTGGCGATATCCCTTTTGCTGACTGAACGTCCGAGGGCTTTGAGAGTCTCCTGGTTATTGAGCATCACGCCTATATATTATAACCACGTGCCAGCTGCCGCCGAGCACTCGCGGCCCTTGAATGGACGTACATGGAAAGGTCAACGCATTATAAAATCAATACATGATTAATATCACGATCTTTTCATTTTGAAGTAACAATTCACCTAAAGGATGAAAATAAATACACATCTATAACAATATATTACATGGCTACTGAGTGGGTTCTGTTTGGAGTAAATGTATAACTCATATACAGATGCTTATACTGTCCTGCCAGCTCTCTAGGTCACTCCGTGGGTACATTGTGCAACAAACCAACGGTTTTGGATGATTGATTGCTTTAAATAGCACGCTTCAAACATTGTACGTCATATCGCGGCAATGGGCACGGTCAAGGGAGAGCCATGTCTCCGGAAGTCACCCCATACTCTTTGCGTAAACTGAAAGATATGGGATCCGTATTAAACATAGATATGTTGGGAGGATATGTCGGTGGGATTCGAACCATGCACCGCCCGCTGTGCCCAAGCAGAGTATACTCGACAACAGACGACAAAGTAGTCTTAGATGTCTATCTAGATATATCTATCTAGATATCTATCTGTACTAAGTAGCAAGTATTCTGCTAAATGAGTGCTTGAAATGTTAGACCATATGGTGTGTGGCAGGGGATAAAGGTCGATATGAGGCAGGCAATGTAAAACAAATGTTTATGTCATATTAAGGATTATCTCAATCGGAATATATGGGCAATTTGACATTGCTGGCTGTGGACAGATTAGGACGGCATAGTCGGAAGAATGGCATAACTGGGTGAGCAGCTTGGCTTAGCAAATGGCATAACTGGGTAAACAGCTTGGCTTAGCAAAGAGCATAACTGCATGGGTGAGTTACATAGCTGGGTGAATGGCATAACTGCATGGGTGAGTCACATCGCTGGGTGTATGGCATAACTGGGTGAGTAGCATAGCTTGATTAGTATGGTACCACATTAACATGACAAGTGGACCTCCAAAAGCTACCTACATATCCCTTTTTTATTTCACTTTCATCCAGCATTACTTCTTTACCATCTTCCATGCCAATACATAGCAACATATGATTTCCTCTCAAATCCGTGGATGGCAGGTTTAAGTTGGCATCCTCTAGCTCCCCCTTAAGTTTCAACAAATTTGGGATAAACATAAGATTGGGTTAATACTATTTTGTAGGAATGTACAACAAAGAAATAACTGCCAAATATATACCTTTGCTTGCCTGGGGACACTTGCGCCTAGGCAGAGGCCTGTGGTTTTTACCAGGGTTGACCCCCCGCCGGCACCCCGGGACCTGAGCACCCCCCTAACACCCCAACCCGCTAACCACCCCCCCCCCTCATCCTCCCCCGCCCCCACCCTCCCCTGCCCCCCGCCCCCTGTCCCCGGAGTACTAGCCGCCTCCCCCGGGGTGGCTTCCGGAGGGTGGACCTTCGGAGCGACGAACCGAGGCCGGAAGCAGACGACCCACGATGGCCGCGACAAGGTCGGCCATCCGAGGCATGGAGGCGTTGACCGGCTTCTTCGAGACCCCGCTGGGCCTCAGAGGCGGGGAACTACGGAAGAAGGCGTACCAGGCCCTGGGCGACAAATTTTGCGGGATGCCGCCGGCAGGCGGCTCCCTATACGCTTTAGTTTTTGTTGATCCCACTTGCTTCCAGGGAGGTTTCTCCATCGACGATCAGCACGACCCCGTGACACCGGCTGACACCGAGAGGACAGCCCCGAGCGTCTGGCTAACCATCCGAGGCTGGCCGATGGCGGAGTCGACTGACCCCCTCTAGTCCGCCATGGCCAAGCTGTACGTGAGCCCGGCCGCGGCTGGGACCACCGGGGAACTGACACTGCGGATCCGGCCCACCACTCCCATCCCCGAGCGCCTGTCCGTGCCCATCCCGGGCAGGCGAGTGCGACAGGTAGTCTACCTGCACCACCGGGGAATGGTGAGGGTTTGCTGGAAATGCAGACAGCCGGGACACGTTCGAGCCGAGTGCTCAGGAACGACCCGGGCCCCTCCCGAACCCAGCACCCAGGTCAACCCCGGGAAGCAGGAAGCCAGTCCTCAGAGTCAAGTGACTTTGGGGACTACAGCGTCACCACCGAGGTCGATCCCAGCGACCTCGGCAGCACCACCGAGCCACCGACTGCAGGGGACCACCCGGCCGAGACGGATGGAGGGTCGTGGGCCAGCGAGCCATGGACCTTCCTCCAGGACGTAGAGTGACGGCTTACCCGGATGGAACGGACCGCCGAAACCGGAGGTGGCGGCGAGGGACAGGGCCCACACCCGGGCCTAGTCCCTTAGCCGACCTATACTCGGGGATTAGGGGGGATACCGCCACACGACAACATGACAAGCTCCCTCCGAGAGGGAAAGAGATCTGAGAAGTTTAGAGACTTTACCAGACCCCAACCACCCCCCCAAAGCCGGAGAGGTGAGGTGGGAGACAGGGCCCACACCCGAGCCTAGCCTCGCCGCAGACCCGCACTCGGGGGTAGTGGGGGGGGGGGGAGCGCGACATCACACAAATGATAAGCTAAGCGCACAGAGAAACTTTGGCCGGATTGACCGGACCTTTTTCCCGTCTCCCCATGCTCTGATATAGCGTATCGATTTATTTTTTTGCTCGCTAATAAAAACATTTTAACCATATTGCATGTACACGCGACTTCATAACCCTGGTTATGTCATCAATAGTGCTATCTTTGTACATACATAGTTTTACGATACAATAAAAGACAAAAAAAAAAACTGTCTCTAACACAATCTTAATACTATATGCATGAAATGGAATTTAGAGACTATAAGACAATTATACCATTGGTCCTTGGTAGTTGTTTCAAAATGAAATTTCTAAAATCTTGTCTAATTGTCTCACATACAATAAATATATTGATATATATCTTGTATCCAAAAAGGTATACCACACTGAAAAGGTATCCCTTGAAGAAGACTTTATTGCAAGTCACATACCCCTGTTATATAGTATTATCTGGTGGTCATTAAATAAAGGCATAAAATATAAATGTCACCTGGTGTATGATTGTAAACCTTATATCATGACATAGGTCATAATGTCTCAAAACTTATTATTCATAATGACGAATATATTGCATATAATATCAGTATATTATAGATATATACTGTGGAGCGACATTTCAGCATATTTTCTGTAAAGTAGCCTCAATCATTCTGAAAATCACTTGTATAATTTTTTTTATAAGACAAAAAATATTTTGTCCATATGTTTAGGCCAGGACAATTATACATGTACTATATTTAATACCAGCCACGTATACACCATGGCAACTAGATCATTTTATTATTTGTGTTTTATCAGGAAAGGCAGTGTTATTGGATAGTTTACTCTGACTGGCTAGATCAAATTAGATTATATGGGGCTATTTTTTACAGGCCAGTTTAAATGCCAGGACATTGCACTGAGACACTGTTGGCAGAAAATATAGTGTTTCGCTATTTTACTGGTGTGTTTCAATTCAATGTCACTGAGACATGGTCAGCAACATAAGGTGTTTTAGCTATTTTACCAGCAGGTTTCAATGGCAGGAATTGGACTGAGACAATGAATAGATATGTTTAGGTCAAGTATTTTCTAATGCCTTTTCAAAAAACTAAACCTTCTATACAAAACAGATCATGACAAAATATCATCTGCGTTAAAGGGAACCGCCAGCCTGGCCTCTAATGCTGCTTTACCGATTCATACAATGCCCAATTGTCTATCCTCCAACTTACAGAATTTTTCATCCTATCTATAGCTCACAATAAAATTTAGAAGTGACTGCCAGGCACGATTTCACCGCCTACTCAGGCGGCAGCCCTGTCTGGAGGTGTATCCGCGATTGACCAATCAGGAGTTGATATATTATAATTTATTCAAACCAGTAATTGTGCTCAACGTGTGAGCAAACAAGAGCATGTGATCATCACTAATATAAAGAGCTGCGATTCTACCTCCAATCATGGCATTATTGCAGAGTCAATCATCGCAAGAATTATATCAATTTGTTTGGATGGTACTTTTCCATGAAACACTAAAATCATATACTACTACACAGCTTGGAAGTGCCGATGTTCATCTGTATATCGCAGCCCTGATATCTCTCTCTGCGAGTGATAACATAAGGCGGTACCACAAGAATAGTTATAATACAAGTCACTACTCCCGGCAAAATGGCGCGCTTGACATTGCTGGAGGCGGGGTGACTTAATTTTATTCTCATTACTTGTCAGACGAAACAAAGCCATAACACTCGCCAATTTAATTTTACGATGTAAACTTTCAGTGCAGATTGCAATTAAATTAGGTTAGACACCCGCTTTAATAGCCTAAAAACAAGACATTACTGTCATGAGACAGGTGGCAATAGGACAATATGGTTATAACTTGTCACACTTTAATTTATTAATCATTTCATGAAGTTTACTTTAGAGTTTAGTCATTTACAAATTTAGTGGATAGACCCGAGCCTCGATCCGACCCTGTGTCCAAGGCCTAGCCCAAAGTTGGCCAAACCACAGGCGCCTCAATCGCGGGAGGGGGGGGGGGGGTGCCTGCGGCCAAACCTTATTTGTAAGGCTCTGGCCTCTGCCTCTGTGACGGAGTGGGGGGCCTCCCTGGTGTAGTGGTTAGCGCACTAGACCGCAGATCAATAGGTCCTGGGTTCGAATCCGGGCTCGGGCACCTAATCTGGGGCATGTTTCATTCCTTCATCCTTCATCGTCCCGGGAGGTTCCTTGGCCCAATTTAGCCTGTATGTGCACAAAAGTGGCCTAAAACACCAACATGTCATGTCTGTGACGGAGTGTCCGAGGCTAATTCTGTAAAGATATAAGCTTACCCTGATATCTGTACGTTAAGCAGTTAAGTAAGGAGGATTAAAGTTATACACCCACACTGTTGCTCTTGCTTCATGAACTACAGACCTCAAGACAAGTCAATCTTTACCCAGGAGTGCCATCCGTTACAACTGTAAGAAGTCTCCCTCCACTCCCTGCCTTCGACTCACTCCGCTCACTGCGTAGCGCCACCGTGCGGGGCGCTTGGAGCCAACCACTCACCCAACAGAGGGTGCTGGACAGACGTCTCAGTGATATCGATCGACGCTAGATGGCAGCACTAAGCATGATATAAAGAAACTCATGATGTTGAGGGGTCTGGAAGGGGTAAATGACGACACGCGACCAATGGGCAAATATTTGAAAAATCGACATTCGACATTGACCCCCAATTCTTTGACATTGAGGATGTAAAAAAGCGACATCGACACAGAATTTTGAAAAAAAACGACCCAGGCCAAAAAGCGACACGGAACGCGGGACGACTCCTTTGTCCAGATGTATAGCAGGGCCTACAATATAGGCTATATCCGCTCCAAAAGAGGCTGTTCCCGGCCCTGTGCATGCAGTGGAGAACTGTATAATTTTCGCTTTGATGCGACACATTTGGCTAATGACCTTTCAAGATTTGTGAAACTGTCTTTCTTCTTCTGAAAACCTCACTTGCAGAAGATTGATTTTTTTCTAAAAATATATGTTAGTAAAAAACCTCTTTGTTAAGTGATCAGGGCACACCTCCACCCATTTACATATCAATCCCCACAGGGCCGATCCGCATGAAATAGGGGGGGGGGGCTTTGCTGCAAACATGGCTTAGACCTTATCACTGTATTGGTTTGGATGTCGCCCTCGATCATTGTACAGCGGCGTACGGCCGCTAAGCTCGGCTTAAATTTATAGCATATAGATCTATCTTTTTTTTAAATGTTGACTGACATTGACGTGATAACTAAGCATATTCTGTAGTGGATATAGCGTATAGCGCACTAGATCACATGAGTCCTGAGATTGAATCCCGGCTTGTGCACCGGCTTTATCTGGGGCCAGCCCGGTTATCGCTCACACAATCCTGCGTGACGTTTCTGACGCGGGAGATGGGGAGAAGCCACTTTGGGCTAAAGAAGTGATTGATTGACAATTATATAGTGACATCTTGCAGGCCGGTATTCGCGAACTCAGGCGCAGGAAAACAAGGAAATCTAAGGTTTCTAATTAGAGTAGAAGAATCCAATCGATGGACCCGGGGGGAGGGGGCGACACCCCATATACCCCATGCATGGTTTACGAAAAGCCAATAAACATATCTGAAACTGAAGAATTACTGCCTCATATATTCATTGCCCCTGTCATAAGACACGGCCAGAGGCGGATCCAGAAAATCTAGATAAAGGGGGGTGGGGGGGGCGGTTTCAGGGTCGTATCCAGATATGCTGGATAGGAGGTGGGGGCGGTTTCGGGTTTCATATGTTAAATGGTGAAATGGGTTCGCCCCTCCCCCCACCCCCGTTCCGCCCCTGACGACGATCGAGGTACAGTGTGAAATTGTACATTTGCTCCTAGACGGCGCAGGCCGTGTGGTCTGACGTTATCGTCTCTATGACGTTTTGGGTCGTAACGTACGTGTTTCATCCAGGGAGGATCACTTAAAGGGGAAGCCAGTTCCGGCCGCAAGGGCAGTACCAATGAGAGAATATAGACTAAAGAAAAGTTTCCTAAAAGAAAAAAAATATATAATTACGAATTCACAGCGAAAGATAAATATTTTAGCCTTTCAATTATCCTGGCTTCTAACCAACCAATCAGGATATCAAGGACACTACGTCCCCCCCCCCCGGGGGCTTTAAGCCCCCGGGGTCTGATATTTCAGACTGGTGTAGTAGGGGCACTACATATACATAGTTATGTATATGCGTAGTGTAGTAGGGGCACTACATATACATAGTTATGTATGTACATATATGTGCCGCCCAAATGACGCCTTTTTTCAATCCCCGAAGCACAAATCAACAATTTCTCTCGATGTGCCTATCTGAGACTGACTTTTTTTTTCAACATTGCAGTTCTTGACTATATAGTCCAGTTGATATCGAAAGTATTCAAATAAGTCACCTCCAGACATTTTTTCATGAATGTCAGTGTCTATTTTATATGCCCTTTTACCCCAAAAATCTCTCACGCGACACGATCCAGCCCATACGTTTCAAGAATAGTGATAACATAAATATTTATATAGTATATATATCCTAAAGTCCTTGCAGCTAATACCATTGATGGCCGGTGAGTTGTTTTTGAACTCAGAGGTGTGATGACGGGCTGCAACAGCGGGCGGGCGAGATGGGAAATATCAGACTAAGCTACCGTGACGTCATGATCAGCCGCAATGCGCTGCCTTTATGACTTAGGCAATGGTTAACGTTCGATCATTCGATTAGTACTTATCAGTTATCAGATTACTGAAAACATATGTCCTTCTGAGGATGAACTGGTTTCGTAGTTGTATAAACAAAATCATTCATCGCTGGTCTTGGCTTCCCATTTAATTACAACAAGTTTTCTTAGTTAGGGCCTAAGCTTACATATGACATATATTTGTATTTATGCAATTTGTATTTATGCAATTTGTATTTATGCAATTTGTATTTATGCAATTTGTATTTATGCAATTTGTATTTATGCAATTTGTATTTATGTAATATGATCGTTTCTGTCAGAAATCCCCGCTCCCTCAGGCATCCGTGGACCCCCACCCCAACACACACCAGATTCGCATGTTCTAACGTTCTGCCGTTATCTGGCAAACTCACGTGATGACACATCTATTACTCATCGAGTTAACATTTATACAGTCAGATAATGTGTCCAGAACGTTTTCCCAAAATATTTCGAAAATTATAGTGCAGATGAGAAATGGCTGGATGAGCAGCTTAATTTTACTTTATGGTGTTGAAACTTGTTGAGATTCAGCTTGAAATACGTCACGAATCTCGTACCTGTCAATCAAACATACGCATGCGCATACGAATACGTCCGGTAGCAGACGGTCTTTCAAAACAAAAGATTTGTCAAAGCAGAGCTTGTCGCAATATGCGTAGCAAAATCATCTCACACCGTCAAAATTTGATAAAAGAAAGAAAAGTATAGTTACTCAGCCATGTACTGACATACCCACTTGTCATGTATCAGTATAATCAAAGGAATAACATGTTGATGAGTTTCAAACTTATTCCCGCCATTTCCTCATTTCGTCGCTCACTTTGTAAATTCCTACGCCTTCGCGCATTTTGTCATTACATTCATAATTGTGCCGAACAGTCTTAGATTTTTGTTATATAAGTAAGCGTTTATGGAACTACTTGCTATGCTATTCATATCTGGTCATATTTCTGGACGTTTTTTGTCAGAACTATAACCAAGTTCGGAGTGCTACAAGAATTCATTTGCTGAGTGGTTCGTCCAATATGGTTCTGTGAGTTCGCAAACTGAAGTGAAGACTGACATAATGGTGAAAACCAGGCATAGCAGGGATGCGGATGAAGACCTATATCATGATTTCTTGTCACTATCTACCCGTCGAACACGAAGACAGGGTAATTGCGCTCCAGAAATGAACGTAAGTATGTTCTAGGAAACATTTGTTGTGAACGTGTATAACTTACAAAGCAAAGCCAATGGCAAGCCGTAATGCCAGCGCCCATGGTCGCCAGGCGCGAATCCAGGGATTAGCGAAGTGGAAGGTGGGGGGACTCGGTCGGTTCCCTACACAGGCACCGTAAATCGACTGACACAGAGGGGGAGGGGGTCCGCACCACCTACTAATTGTTTATTAGTAGGCGGTGCGGACCTCCCCCTCTGTGTCAGTCGATTTACGGTGCCTGTGCCGCTGTGGTTCTGTATCATGTATGATGAGGAGGGGGGGCAATTTGAGAGGAAGGTGGGTAGGTATACATAGGGAAATGTCCTAAAAATCTGGATGGTTGGAGTGCCAACGAGGTCTAGACCAAACAGGGTGGGGGGTCCACATCTACAAGCGATGAGGCCCGTTTAGGGACATCCTTGTTTTGAAAAATAACGAATGGGAGAGGATTAAATGTGTATTCCCGCCCACAGGATGGAATGGGGAGTTCGCAGTGAGTATCTAATTTCTGGGTATTATTATTTTATCTCGATAGGATCAACTCACTTTATTCCCGTTGGAGTGAGAGGTATCATTATACAAACCTGGTGGTGGGGTTCCATGACGCTGTGTAATGCTTGAGAGAGTGGGCATATTTTTCATAAAAAAGATGGACCTCATAAACGACTGCCTGGGACAGTTGAATTGCATGGTCAGACAGGTCCAAATATTTTATGTATGCCTAATGGGGCTATTTAGCAATATTCAGCAGTTACACTAAGCAAACAGCCTGCAGGCACTAATCAATGCAAACAATAACTGCATAGTAGCTTTCGTTTATTGGGCCCCTGACAATATCACATCGGAATATTGTGAGTTCGGTAGCATGATGATGATCATGATGATCACAAATTTTACCAGTCTATGCAGTCTAGTTATTTTATCATTAACACAAATCCACAGGAGATTAATCACTATGATTCATCACTTTAGAATCATCAAAATCCTTTGGACATATTTAAATAGCATAGTAAATAAATAGTGATAACAAATTAGTAAATATCAACGTCGATGTTTCTCAATTTGATAGGACAGGTTTTTCAGGGGGGTAGGTCAATCTCATTGCAATACCACTTCCCTGATAGGACAGGCAAAGTTAATATCTGTCCCTGCACCTTCAGAAATACAATATTCCTATATAAACATAAATTAGTAGTTTTTGGGGCACCCTCTACCCCTCCATACTAATCCTGTTGGCATGATGCGGCTGCACAAAGTGACCGATACATACTGTCTTAGTTACGGCAAGCATACAATTTGTACATTTACCATGCATCAATTCTTTGCATGAAGTGCAAATGCACATATTGCAGAGCCTGATGTATTTTCTGTGGTTACTAGTGCAGAGTTGTTTTTTACACTACAGAATGCCAGAACAATTCTACTTGTCAAAATTGAATAATAGTATCTTTTCCTGAAAGTTCTATTGGTAAGAGTGCTGTACAATGTGTGGATGCACTTAGGCAATGCAAAATGTCCCAGTTTATGACTTTGCTCTGCTAATGAGCAGGATGCACTTGGCAGCAAGATGCTGTTGGACTAAGGGACATCATGCTTCATCTCTATTTATAATGAATCTCAGTACTGTAAACTGCCTTTTGGAAGTTACTTTGCCTCAAAACCAGGGTTGGCACGTGCCCAGAACCAGTTCCAGAAAACTACATATTATAAGCCACACCAAGACCACCTCTGCCTACCTCTTCCGTGATATACGTCTCCCGTCCTGCTACCCAGTGCCCTTTCTCGTATCCCTCCTTATCATAATTCCATCTGACGAACCCATTCAATTGCTCCTGCATCATTTGTTTATATAAGCAGATGCGAAAACTACTGGTAACAACATTTACCTCTCCCATCATACCTCTTTATCTTTAAGTGTCACCAGTAGCTGGCTCTCCTGGCAATTACTGCATTTTTATGTACACACGGATGACATTATGATGCAATCAATTATTTGGGCAAGTTTGTGCAATTTTTTACTGTAATCCACCCAAAATGGGAAAGTGCATCATTAATCTTTCTTAAAGGCATTTTTTAATAATAAACTGGTCTCACATCAGTTTAGTTACTTTGATGAAATAATGATTTCATGTTATAAAAAATAAAAATAAAACTGCACCAGTTAAAAAAAATGTATGGCTCATGCTATCTCTTCTTAACATTTTGTTGTATTAAAGGAACTGTTATTGGACTCCCTGGTTGTGCAACTGACGCTTTTGCCAATCTCATTTGTGGTAACACCTTCTTGAATCCACTTTTCAGTTTCTATTGACACCTTTTGTCCAAGTTGTTTAATAAGAAAGGGGATAGCTGTCTGTGGCAGGATCATTCCAACCTAAGACAACATAAGGATTGTTTGTGACAGCAATGGTTATTATAAGTTATTTCAATTGGTTTTGCAGGGTTTTGCAAGTGATGAAGACGATGAAGATGATGATGATAGTGAAGTGAAAATTAATATAAGCCCACGTAAAACAAGGTCTCATAATGTGGGTGACATAATCCCACCAGAGCACAAGTCTCCAAGGCTTAGAGAAAGAAACAGGTTTGTATCTAGTTGTGAGCTGTTTATACCTTATGCTGGTAATATGTTTTAATTTACTCTGTGCTTGAAAAGAGTGCTGGTGCATACCCAACATATCTTTATTGTAATAGTTGCAAAGACCTAGGTAATTCTTTCTTGTCACTTGCCCTCATTTATGACCAATACCAATGTGATGTAATGACTTATCCATTGTCTCTTTAAAGCTTTGAGGCAATTAGTTTTTTTTTTAATAATGGTTGCAAAATCAGTCTACATAAGACATTTTTACTATCAGTATAAAGCGTACACAACGTTTATTCAGTTGCATAACAATTCAGAGCTTTCAAATCGTAATGCATTCATAAAATGAGGAAAAATATTTGTGTATAATATGCAATATAAGGCAATACATCCTGTATATAGCATATAAAGCCATAATTGTGAACATTACTTGCTGCGACCCTGTTTTCACAAATATTTCTGCTTCTTTTCAAGGCACCCTCAGTATGCAGAGGACATTGACATCGGTAAGTCGCAAAGGCCGATTTTATATACCGATATCTGGAGTTGGGAGACATGTGTTGCTAAATTGTGAAATATAAGATAACTTGACCTTAGGATGGTCATGTAGTTCAGAACATTCTGTTGTTTGACTACATTGAGAAACAACGTTTCTGTGCTTATTCACTTTTATTGGGCCATTTCTGTCGGAACTTGTCTTATTTATGTTGTGTTGTTCATGGACAGATGATGTCTTACCCGAAGTGGGTGTCAGAAAGAGCAGTGGTAGACTACGAGGCCGGCCGCGTAGCGTGCGTAGCGACTTCGACACCATCAGGCGTAGCACGCGACAGAGACGTCTCATGTATGACAACTTCAACCAGAATCTCATCGACCGCCAGATGCTGCTGACTGGCCATGATCTGGAGCCATACCAGGCAGAGGAGCCTTCTGAGGAGTCGCAGCCTCGCAAGAAGCGGAAACAGGAGGTGGACCCTCTTCCGGAGGCTGAGCTGGCACGTGTAAGCGAGAACACCTAGTTGCATTGGGGCGGCAGCCGCGGCACAGACCTTCAAATCTCTTTACTGTTGCTCATTTCAAATCAAAAGTAGTGTTCCACTTATTTATTTATGCGGTGGCAACTTTTGGTATAAAGTACGCCTTCAGTTCTAGATATTGAACCTCTTCAGTGATGCCTCTAATGCAGTGTGAAATCTTTTCTCTGTGAGTGTCTAATAATTAGTTAACTCCTTCCTTGAGGATATTTTATACCTGGCCAACCCCTTCTTTGAGTGTTTCTGATGCTGACCCATTGAGTGATATTCACATCTTGGATGTTCTGTGGCAGATGGACATGTACACGAGAGTGAAGCGGGAGAGGCGGTCAGTGAAGCGCGACATGTACGGTATGGCGGTCCAGGATGAGGAGGACAAGGAGGAGGACACTGAAGAGACGGAGGACTCCTCAGAAAGTGAAGGTGAGATAAACCACCAACAAATATGTTGGATGAGACGGGGGTCAAGTATACGTAACATTTTTGAAAGGCAAACGCGATGCACGAACTACCAGTTTTAGTTACATTCCTGTTCTATAATTATATTATTTCACTAATGATTTATTTAATTAATTTACATAAAATTGTGCTAAAATGAGGAAGTTCCTAGTTCCATTACCCGTAATAGTATATTAGGTATTACCGTTTTTGTGGCTTGATGATACATTCTATCCTGTGTCCACCTCCCACTGTGTTTAGTTGATGACGATGACAAAGGAGATGAGGTCGCGGCTGTTGGCCAGTCCAGGCGCTCTTACTTCCTCAGAGAGCACAAACCAAGGACCAATCTCTACACAGTCCCAATTGGTAGGCTCTATAGCTTGTCGTCCAAAGGATTCTGGAATGTTCGAGTGAACGATTTTGATTAATATTTATGCATTTTTGATGATATCGTAATGTATGAAACCTGATAATATTTATGTTTTCTTGTGATATTAAAATGATAACTGGATTTTCCCGATGAAAAATGAGCTATAAATGTGGTGGGGCCTCACTGTTCGTTTTTCACCACATGACCTTGTAGAACCAAAGAAAAGTCGTCCAAAGAGTATATTCCGTGAATCTACACCACCCACACGAAGAAAGTCAGGTCGTATCTTGACGTACAGATCGCCGGCGAGACGTCAGAACCGGTTCAGACGAAGGTCGGTATCACAATAGGGGGACCGGGGTGGACTCACACGCCGTCACGTTCATGTTGCATGCTTCTGTAAAGTACAGTCACCCACCCTGTCAGCTTATTCACAGACATATAATTCCAAACTCCAGTGAAATGGCCCGATATGGCCTTACAGGCTGAAAGTCCCGTTGAGCCCCAATGAAATCAAAGCCGGCTCTACTGGCAAAATCCACCCCTCCCATGTAGATTATTTGCTTATCATTATATGCTGTATTACAGCGTGTTTTCCATTTGCCTTTTGGAAAACTATAATACCATTTGACTGATTCGTGGTTGGTACTTGAATTAAATACAGACACCCAGAGTGGCATTGCGTCTTTCAGAACAAACGAGGCAGCCACCAGGTAAGAGTTATGTTACTGGGTCGTTGGCAATCCCATGCGTTACGGTGGCGGCTGTTTGTTGTACTTTTTGAGCTGCCTCAAAAATTTGTTTCGTTGTGTTACTATTACCTGTAATATTTGTATTCCGAAAACTTGGATTGACAAGTTGATCGATGCTTCATATGCAGGACACCTATCGGGATCCATGTTTGGATTCAGCTTACTGGTCTAAACTTAGTGGAACAGTTTCTATATGCTGACACTATTATTACATGGCTCTGCCGTGGTTTGGTTAAGTGTTAAGTCTAACATCGATGGTGCAGTTCCTCTAACCAGAGTGGACTGTGTTGGAACCAATTTGTTTCAGACCAGAGGCTGCAAACCTTTCTGTAACCCGGAACCCTAAAGCCGTCTATTAATCAAAATCCACCTAGCCAAAATACTGTATGTTATACATAATCGCTGGTGTGTGAGTCCATAAGGCTTAATGCCCTCTGTTTGTAGCAGAAGACGGCCGGCGTTCCACGGCCAAAGCTCCACATCCAGCAGTAGTTCCTCAGACTCCGGGGAAGCAGAGAGCGGAGATGAGCGGCGGTTTGAGAGACGCAAGTCTAAGAGCATGGCTAAAGCCAGGCAGAGGTAAGGGGCGCTGTCTTTATGACCGTATTGAAGCGTGCCTCGCACCATGGCGTTAACACACTTATAGCTTGCTTGCTGTTTAACTACATCAGGCCTTTACATGTGGCAAGTCACGTTGCATCTTCGTTAGTAACAGCGTGTATCTGATGAGGATTTAGTAATAATTAATATACTGTTGCAGTTAAGTTCCCCTATTTTTTATTTCTTATTCGGCACACATTGCAACATTTATGGATTTTCATCCGTTGATTTTGCGCTTTCTATGGATTTCACACATTCCTTTCATCTTCATGGTGATCAGGTGCTTGCCGATGAACCTGCAGGCCGACGACATTGCATCTGGCGTGCTCAGAGACAGAGCCAAAGTCGGGGCAAGCTTAGCCGATGTTGACCCAATGAATGTAGACAAAAGTGTAAGTCTTACTTACAGGAATACATACAACTGCACATTACTAGGCATCGAGAGAATTGGTATTCATAATTAATCATATTTGATTGTATTTGCGATTGTAGAAGTTTTGCCCTTTGGCGTGTATGTAAGCAAGTAAATATCACATTTCATCCTTATCTTCATGGTGGGTGCTTGTTTATGAATGTTGGAAATTAGTGTATACTGTATTGCGGTTATGTGTATTCGAAGCTTTCTGCTGCAGGTTACCTTTGAGAAAGTTGGTGGGCTCGGAAAGCATATTCGATCGTTGAAGGAAATGATCGTATTTCCGTTGATGTATCCGGAAGTTTTCGAGAGGTTTAAAATAACCCCTCCGAGAGGAGTGCTCTTCTACGGCCCGCCAGGTACGTCACCGTGTAGTCTTCTCTGTGGGGTGGTGTGTACCATTGTACTTGCTTTACGACTTGGTCAGGTGATTGTAAATTCTATTATAAACATGCTTCCCAGTTTGGAAAACAGTTTCAGTTTTGCAGCGTATCTTTTCCTTTTTAGTTTTTCCGTACGTTTTACTGATTAAGAAACATGTGTTTGAAGGCGCCAACTGGTGTGCCAGACGTTTAGCAATAACATTTTTCATCATCTACCGGTATTTAAATTTGTCATCGAAGTACGATGCTTTATGTATGCGGAACACTTCAGCTACCGTCACTGCGTTTGACTAATCAAACACTACCTACATGCCATTCCACTTGACTTGATTCTGTCGATTCTGTCACATTGTCCAGGTACGGGGAAGACACTAGTGGCCAGAGCGCTGGCCAATGAGTGTAGTCAAGGCGACAAGAGGGTAGCGTTCTTCATGAGGAAGGGTGCGGACTGCCTCAGTAAATGGGTCGGCGAGTCTGAGCGCCAGCTGCGACTGTTGTTTGACCAGGTACATCAAGGATTAGAAGAAACAATGTGTTATTATTATTATTTAGTAAAGATTATAACTTATATGTTTTTCTCATTTCTGGAATATTGCGCTTTGATTATTGAATGCACTGTTTGTATGCGAAAGTAGTTGTTGTGGCGTATTTAACTTGCTGAAGATAAACGTGCAGCTGTTACCAGATTTAAATGCTGAAATCACAGACCTTGCTATAGAAGCAGAAAGAAACGAATACATTTTATGTGTGACCGGATATGTATATATTGTAATATAAATGACCATTTATGTCGAAGACGAATATCACTTCCTCTACATTAGTAACTTATATAAGGACCTGCGAAATTTATACTTAAAGTTTGCCCCCCAACTGCCCTAGGCAAACAGTTATAAATATACAGAAAAGCAGAGTATCCCGTTAAGGTAACTGAACTGAGAACCTATATCTACCAAGCAACAAGTCTCCGTAATCGGTCTTCAAGAAGCTGTTCTCCTAATTGAGTTAATATAATCTGTAACATGTTATACTATGGGCCGAACGACACAAAAAAAAAACTTTACCCTACCTTATATACGGATGCGGCTGTCGACAAAACGTAAATCCGTTTTATGTCTCCGAACAGGCCTATCAGGTGCGTCCCTCTATCATCTTCTTCGACGAGATAGACGGTCTGGCCCCCGTGAGGTCGAGTCGCCAGGACCAGATCCACAGCTCCATCGTCTCCACGCTGCTGGCTCTGATGGACGGCCTCGACAACCGGGGCGAGATCGTCGTCATCGGGGCCACCAACAGGCTAGACTCCATCGACCCCGCCCTCAGGAGACCCGGGCGATTCGACCGAGAGTTCAATTTCCCGCTTCCGTCCTTGGAGGTTTGTTCACACACTTAACAGGCCTTTTTCTAAAATGTACACTATTTTTGTCTTGGCGAAATCTGTCGACATAAATTTATCAGTTTGAAAGAATAGTATGCTTTATTTAAAATTATGGAGGTTCTGGTGTAATATTATTATATTCTATTCTTCAACTCTTATTGAAACCGGCTCAGATGAAAGGGGTTCGGTTATGTTTCCAGGCATCTGATTTGTTTCATTTTTGTTTTTAGGCGAGGCAGCAAATTATGCAGATTCATACAAAACTGTGGAATCCGAAGTTGTCTGATGTATTCCTCGGTGAACTAGCAGAACGCTGCGTCGGTAAGTTATTCGGGGAGTTCCTAGTAGTACTCCTACATGGGAAAACGCAGTAGTTCATTACACCAAGTGACACAGAAATTAATAATGCTAAATATTTGAGCGGTATGAACGTAACAGACGTATCTGGATGGAGCTGACAGCGACGTTAACATACACGTTTGGTGACAGGGTACTGCGGCGCCGACCTGAAGGCGCTATGCACCGAGACGGCCCTGCACGCCCTCCGCCGCCGATACCCGCAGATCTACGACTCCAAAGACAAGCTCCAGTTAGACGTGGGCTCCATCGTGATCAGCGCTAAGGACTTCTACCGCGCCATGGAGAACATCGTGCCGGCTTCCCAGCGAGCCGTGACGAGCCCAGCCCGCGCCCTGCCCCCCGCCATCAGACCCCTCCTCATTGGACTGCTCTCCATGACCCTCCAGCTCGTCCAAAGGGTCTTCCCGTCGGCTCTGGCTCAGCTGAATAATCTGAACGAACCTGGTATGTGTACATGTTGTTGGCGCACCCGATGCACGTCGCGAGTGCCACTCGGTCATCGACTCCGACCCCGTGCTAACAGTGGCGCATTTTACACCGCCATGGATGTGGAGGGGAACTATAGTGCCATTGTGTTATTCCTGAGTGAACTATGCTTATGGGCATGCATGGAGATAGACATTAAGTTTTGTAGAAAAAAGTTCAAACTCTACTCTCGTTTCCAACCGGTGTAGCTTTCGCCTTGTAGAAATGCTGTTGATGTATTGACATGATCTTAATGTAGTAACCCTTGCCAATTTGTTTACATTGAATATGGGTTCGCAGATGGCTCGGCCAACGCCCAGGAATTTCTGTGCAGTGACGACGAGGAGGGCGGGCCTGATATCTATGAGAACGGCCAGGGCCGGCGGAAGAAGGCGGATCTGGACGGTGGCTCCGACGGACAATTCTTTAACTTTGCCAGGTGAGACACGTTGAGGCTGAGGTTAGATTTTTTCATTTTTTATTACACAACATCAATATTATCGATGTCAAATATCACGTCAATCGCGGATCGTAGCGAGGGGCAATATCTTGTGGTTTATGTCACAATGTGCTTTTTGGGTGGCCTTCTTGTCTGCTGGTTTACATGCTGGCGTGATTTAAATAGACCAATTAGTTTTTTCTTTCATCGTTACGTTAGCATCCTTTCTACAGCATCCCTCTTATGGCAACCCTCATATGGCATCTGGCCCATAGCATCACTCATATGGCATCCCGCCCATAGCATCCCTCATATGACAACCCTCACGTGGCGTCCCTCCCGTAGCATCCCTCCTATGACAACCCTCACGTGGCGTCCCTCCCATAGCATCCCCCCTATGACAACCCTCCTTCCTGCGTGTTCCTTCCTGAACCCTCCTTATTCGATGTTTGCTGTTGACCCACTGATAAAGAGTCCTTGAGATTGAGATTCTCACCCTGTATGTTGCTGTCCCTTCCCCGTAGCTCGTCGTGCCACGTGCCCCGCACGCACCGCCCCCGGGTGCTGTTGTCTGGGGAGCCTGGTCAGGGCCAGAGCACCTACCTCGCTCCCGCCGTGCTCCACAGCCTAGAGAGGATGCCCGTTCATACACTCGACCTGCCCGCTCTCTACGGCGTGTCCGCCAAGACGCCAGAGGAATCCTGCGCCCAGGTCAGTGGCTCTGGTTTAACCAGAGATTTCCTTAAATGTGATAAGAGCAGATTGATTTGTCATCAACTGGCTCTCATAATGTAGGAGTATCTTCTTCGCGGCGGAGATAACAGATGTAACAATATGTACCTTAGCAAAATGTCAGCTTTATTCTAGTGATCTACTCAAAAGTATCTCCCACTTTTGCTCTCATATTCTAATGCACAACTAAACTTTCAAGTCATGATCACTACTTCGTCTCCTCAGTTCGCCTGTCTGTGCAACAGGTCTTGAAACATGATGTTTGTCTTTTGTTTTAACTGTTTTTGCTGTTGCTGTAGATATTTCGAGAGGCGAGGCGGACTGCGCCGAGCATCGTGTACATGCCTCACGTCGACCAGTGGTGGGAGGCCATCAATGACGCCATGAGAGCCACATTCCTCACTCTGCTCAAGGACCTGGAACCCACAGCGCCCCTCCTACTGCTGGCCACCTGTGACTCCGCCTACATCTCTCTGGATCCAATGGTAAGCCCTGGCGTCCTGTAACACAGCCTATATCTGTCTGGATCCAATGGTAAGCATTGGCGTCCTGTGACCCCGCCTACATCACTCTGGATCTACTGGTAAGCCCTGGCCTCCTGTAACACCGCCTGCATCTCTCTGGGTCAACCTTAGTATTTATAAAAATAAATATTAAATATTAATTTTGCTTTACGAGAAATAATGTCTGTCACCCTCAGGTTACTCTTTGGAGAAAACCACCTGCACCGAAACATGCATACCAGTCAAAAGAAAAGCCGGAATTATCTTATCAGCTGCTATGTTAACCTTTGTGTGACCTTTCTCCCGACAGCTGCGGTGTCTGTTCAGCGTTCCTGGCGGCGAGGTCGTCACGATGCACAACCCGACAGACACCGAACGACGAAACTACTTCGAGTTCCTGCTGCTCACCCAAGCCAGCAGACCCCCACCTAGTCGCAAGCAAGCGGGTGAGAATCAAGACTCACCTGTGTGGAAATGAGTGCTTTGATGCTGACGGATTACGAATTATATTGATATTCGACATTTTTTGAAGATCTTGTACCAACTCGACGCGAATCCCATGTAATGTTAGAATTTCTGAAGGAGACGGAACTTACTCTTGGTGCAACAGAAGACCACGTGGTGTCATGAACCTCAGCTAATCTCATCAAATGCGTCTTTCCCCTGTCTTATTCGAGTTAAATAAGAGACGTAAAGAACACATATATAAAAAGAAAGCTATTATAACATGCAGCTCATTGCGGGAAGATGCTTCTTTTATATGACGTTTAACACACGTTTAGCATACCTTCGACAGAGTAGGTACAACGAGAGATGTGTGTATTGCTGGACGTATGACTGATCACAAGGATGCATCTGTGATGTGATGGTGCTTTCCAGGTCTGATCCGCGTGCGAAATCCGAAAGGAAAAATACGATACAGTAATGTTTCTATCAGTTTTGTTTCATGATGTAAGAGTTGTGTTGATTCTACTTCCCTTGTGTTATCTTTGTGTTAACTTTGAGAGTTGTCAAGGGTGTCACGTGATTCGTGCCCAGCCACGTGTTAGTGACCCGTCATGTCAGAACTATAAGCTAAGCATGTCTTCATGGATCTGAAAGTCGTGTCAAAAGTATTCAGTCGAGATTTTCTGTCCAGACTATATATTGTGCCTCATCTCACTCAGGATCAACAAACAACCAGTGGCAATTATCGATTTTTTTACTATCACAACGTTGATATGATTTATGTTTTATGCCAATTTTATGTGCAGCGAAACTAAATTGAGCAAGTGGACCTTGATGAGAAAATGGGATGACACGGATGACACATGAGGGGGTGTCTGAACCCCTAAACTGTCGGTCTTCCTGTAGTACCCTGCCTGTCGTCCGCAGCCTGCTTCCCTGTAGCTAATAGACGTGTGTCCCTGGTCGTGTGTTGCAGCACTCCGCGCGCTGGAGGTGCTGCCAGTGGCCCCGGCGCCCGAGCCCCGCAAGCTGACCTCCACCGAGCTGAAGCGCCTACACCACCAGGAGGAGGGCTCGCTCAGGGAACTAAGGCTCTTCCTCAGGGACACGCTCAACAAACTCGGCAGGGACCGCAAGTTCAGCATCTTCGCCAAGCCCGTCGCCATCGACGATGTAAGATTTGTGTCGATATATCGTACAGGCGGCTTTCTCGTTGCGCCCCACCATTGTTGGTTGTTGGTTTTTGCAACAAAAAGTGATGTATATATAAGATTCTCGTGCATTATATATATGGGATATCTGGGGGTGTGCGCATCTCATTCTGGTACAATAATAATTCGTCGTTAAAGTTAAAATGTATCGCAATAATGGTGGGTCCCAACATGTGGACATACATTGTCATGATATTTTGCTGTAAGTCTGGCGTATTGAAGTGATTTTGCTAAAATTTTAGCGTATTGATTTGATTTTGCTGCACGTCTAACTTATTGAAGTGATTTTGCTCAAGATTCAGCGTATTGAAGTGATTTTGCTCCTTAGGCCCAAGGCGAATTGCGTAGAGATAAATTATAACGGGGAGCACAAGATGTATCCTTGTACATATGACATTTTATTTTCCTAGGTGCCCGACTACTATGAGATTATCAAGGAGCCAATGGATCTGTCTACGATGATGAGCAAGATCGACCTGCACAAATACGAGACTGTGGCTGACTTCATGGAGGACATAGATCTGATTTGTAGAAACGCCCTCGAGTACAATCCAGAAAAAACTCCCGAAGGTTCGAATTGTTTCCAAATATTACACATAATGCCGACTACACTCAACATGTCATTGGTCTGATGGGAATCATGAAACATAATTTATGAAAGTATTTATTGTTGAATAAACTAGGTACATTATCTGAAATCAGTTACTTGCCCCACAGATGTCCTAGCGTGTTTAACTATGTAGATAGCAATCTGTGTTTTGTCTCTAAACGCAGATCGTACAATCAGGCATCGCGCATGCGCAATGAGAGATACTACCCAGGCCATCCTTAACACTGAGCTGGACGAGGAGTTCGAAAAGCTCTGCGAGGAAATAAAACAGGCCAGGAAGGCTAGAGGTATGAGGACGCTGCTTTCGTCTGTTGCACCGTTACATTGCCTTTCAGATTGGTTTATTCGTGATTTCTTTTTTGGCGATGAGATCACACGAAAACGTTGCAATAGTGTCAGATGGATCGCGTCTAAATGGTTGTGCATAGATGTAACATTGGTTCCTTAATGACATAATGCTCCGCATGAAAATAATGAAACTGAAAGTTGCGCAGCCGTACTTTACTGATTTAAATATGACACAATGATATTAACATCCAATAATGCAGGGTGTACCGTGCTTTAAAATGTATTCAGCGTGGTCGCCTTCGCTCTGTATGTTACCAGACCGGACTCCCGGTCCGGTACCGCTTCTTGCATATAGCAACTGTACTGTAAACTCGTGTTTAAGGCGACTCCCCGCAGAAGGAGGTGCCCGCCTACTACTTCACTAAGCCGCTGGACAAGTCGACCATGGGGGCCCTGGGGCCCCTCCCGGACAACTACCCCTCCCGCTACAGCCGTCGCGCGCGGGGCATGGAGGTCGAGGCGGGGGATAGGGGCGTTGGGGTCGATGGCAGAGGCCCCCAGGCACCGGAAAACATGGAGACGGGGGCCACGGCGGCGGCTCGGGGGTACCTGGGGCCGGCGCCGCCCTCGTCGTGTCAGTCGGCGTTGGACGGCCCGGCCGGTGGCGGCCCCCGGCTGCGGCAGGTCGTGAAGCGGGTGGCGATCAAGAAGAAGCGGTCGGGCACCGCGTCGAGCAAGTCGCCGTGGTGCAAGAAGAAGACCCGCTACCGGAAGGTCGTCATGTACGCGGACGACGACGGCAACGTGTACCCGGCGGACCGCGTGCTGGAGGACGGCAGCTTGATGGCGGAGGACGAGTACGCGCGGCTTCACCCCGAGCTCCACGACCAGCGCGACGCCGACAACGAGGAGGAGGAAGAGGAGGAGGAGGAGGATGGGGACGGCGAGGAGGGGGAGGGCGGAGAGCGGGGCGCCGAAAACCCGAGGAAGGGGCGAGAAAACGGCGAGACTGAGCAATACAAAGGGAGTCCTGATTCTAAAAGTAGTGAAGGGCTGAACGTATCGGTGGGGGAGGAAGGTAAGAGTGACGCTATGGATACCGCCGACGGTGGTTGCGACCCCAAGGCTGGTGGCTGTGAACACTCCGCCGGCGCAGGTGGCTGCGTCGGGCGGGGGTGTCACAAGTCAAGGACAAACAGCCCCCGGGATGGAGTTAGCCCGAGGGGCGGAGTCAGCCCCCGCGGGGTCAGCCCGAGGGGCGGAGTCAGCCCCCGCGGGACCAGCCCGAGGGGCGGGATCAGCCCCCGAGGGGGGACCTCTCGTGGTGCCAGCTCTCGGGGGACAAGCCCTCGTGGGGTGGGCTCCAGAGGGATCAGCCCCCGTGGCAGGGGCTCCCAGCGGTCCTCAACCGGGTCACAGCATGGTTGCTGCGGGCCCTCCCCTAACACCAGCTCGGACAGGGAGAGGGCGCGATGCGGAAGCCCCCAGAGGGTCTCCACGGGAGGCAGTCCCAGCCGGCCGTTGGCGGGAGGCAGCAGTCCCAGCCGGCCGTCAGCGGGAGGCACCAGCCCCAGCCGGCCGTCACCGGGAGGCAGCCCCACCCGGGTATCTACCGGCTGCAGCCCTGAGCGCCAGGAGACAGCGCCCAAAGCCACGAGTCGAAAGGTGAGGACTTCATCCCGAGCCAGACCTCATACGGAGACACTAAACTACCATACTAACCTGGAAGCCAAATATGATGTATCTATAATAACCTGTTTAGGACCCCTACTGCTGTTTGATATGGAGACGCTTGAAGAATAATACAACTAATTTGTCAAATCTTAATGCGTGTTTATATTGCTAAATAATTCGTTCGATACTGATCAGTTTTGATTAACCTTAACGTGCCTGAAATATATGTTCGTGTTCTTTCCAGCGGACCCACAGTATGGGCCCTGGGGACAGTGAGGGGGAGGCTCCTGGGGCAAGCCTGGTCTCAACCAAGGAGCCAGACAGAGAGAAAGCTAAAGAACCAGCCAAAGAGACAAGCCGGGAGCCAGACAGAGAGAAAGCTAAGGAGACAAGCAGGGAGCCGACCGGCCGAGTCGCTGACACGGCCGCCCAAGAGGTTGAGCAGGAAGACGGGGATGTGGAGGACAAGAAGGACACCGGGGATGAAGGTGAGTGTCGCCCACTGCCGTGGGGGAGGGGGGGGGGGGCGAGCTTGTACACTGTTGAGTCAGATGATTAGTCTTAGCGAGTCCAGTCTGGCAGGTAAAAGGTGAGGGCATGTGTCGCCTAGTGGAGTCGTGTGCTGTAGCCTTCCAATTGAGAGAATTGAATGCATCTCTGTATGAGTGCGACTCGCAGTAACATTCGCAAAGGGTTAGGAGGTACTCTTTGATTATGTTTTCTGCATCCCTCGATTATTCAGGATGCGCACAGGTTTGAAAAATGCTTGAATTTTGACTGATGCCTGGAAAAGGTTATAAAAACAGAAATGGGCCTTGAGGTCGATCCAATGTACTTGAATTTGCTTGAAAATAGTGCAGTTACAATGAAAAGTGCTTGATTTCAAACTGGACTGGGCACTGGCAAAGACAAAAGAAAAAATCGAACAAACGCTGGCTGAATTGAAGAATTAGCAATTAATAAAAGTAAAGTCATTAACTCCAATAAATGCTGTTGGCTGGTAATAAATAAACATGCACACTTATTTCCACATATCAAAATTGTATGCATAAAATTTAGTCCCAAGTCTTGCAATTTGTATGCTTAAAATAGACCAGAGAAGGTAAAAATTGTCCTTGAAAAGTCCTTGAATTTTTCTAGTACTTGCCTTAAAAAGACTTGAATTTGATGGAACCTTGCCTGTATGAACCCTGTTATTGTATTATCAACTGCATTATTGCATTCCCATGCAAACAATGATGGCATCGTTTTGGAGCTTAGTCACGTATACAGTAATTCCCGGCCATATCAGAAATGGTGCATACTTATCCTGAAGTGAAATACAATATTGACAAGATTCCATAGAACTCTTGTAATATGTGCAGAAAATTATTATCACAATAGCCATCATGATATTAGAGTTTGCTGGCCTTAATAAAGCGATAAAATGCCACGAATGTAGCAACTGACCTTGATTAACCCTTACATGAATCTCCCTCCTACCAGGTGAGGTTGAAGGCCGCAAGCGCGTAACCCGCTCCCAGACGGGCCACCTGCCGCCGCCGCGCGAGCCCGCCTCCGAGGGGGGTCCGGCCTCTGGCTCGGTCCAGGCAGCCTACGCCCAGCGGGCCCGGGAGATCCTGGAGCAGGAGGCCGTCCAGGTGACAGTAGACACGGACCGGCTGCAGCGACTGCTCACCCGCACGGTCCTGGCCACCAGGGGCGCCCAGGTCGAGACCCTGGAGAAGCTGTACACTGTCATGAGTCAGGCCATCTACCACCACCGCATGGAGGCCGACAAGGAGCAGATGGTTCAGGTCGGCACCCCTTACATACCCCCCCCCCCCACCACCACCACCACCACCACTACACACACACACCACACCCCCAACCACTCAACCTCAGCCTCTGCCCGCTCTCCCGGATAATTACATGTATTATATGACATTCCTTTTCATCCCTTGCAACATTAATTTTTCTTTGGTTATATGTAACGTTGTATTGCCAAAGACGATGTTGTGAGATCTTTCATCAATTACCGTATGCTGGTTAATTCAACAACATTATAATAAGTAATTAGTGTCGAAGTGTGGTCTAATGGTGAATCAAGAGTGTAACTTCTTTACATTTGCATTACAGGAATTAGAGAACGCCTTAGACAGATTCATGCCTAGCAGTTAGTGGTGGATGAAGGAACCCGGACCAGGATCATAGTTCGCACCGCTCCCTGCAACGCTGGGCTATACATGAACTTGGTAATGACGCCACCGTTCAGAGTAACAACAGGGAGGCCAACTGATGGACTCTCACTGCCATATTCCAACTGATGTTGGCATGGATTGTGGAAACAAGCTCTTACAGTTTCGTCTGTTCTTCGTCTTTGATGGGTGAAGAAAGCTGTGCACTTGTCACGTTGATCATCGCGTGTGTTTAGGAATCTCACGAGGTTTAAGGTATGTCTTCAGGAGTATCGCGTATCTTCAGGAGTCTCGTGTGTTCTGGAGTCACAGTCGCTTCAGGAGCCGTGCGGTTTCAGGAGTCACATATCTTCGGGAGTCTCGCGTGTCTTCAGAAGTCTCGTGTGTCTTCAAGAGTCCCGTGTGTATTCAGGAGTCGCAGTCGCTTCAGGAGCAGTGTGTTTTCGGGATTGTCACAGCGGCTTCAAGGATCTCGTAGTGACCTCAGGAGTTGGCAGTGTCTTTTTTTATGATTCTGACAGCGGCTTTAAGAAGGCTCCACATTATGCCATGGTCGTCGCCGTTTTGCAGGTAGCTGGGAATCAAATCAACGTCCGTGCGGTGATGCGAAGTCTGCTATCGCAGATCTGTTATCGCCCGGTGCCACTGCTGACATCGCCACCCACCTCAGCCACTGCTGACGTCACCACCCACCTCAGCCACTGCTGACGTCACCACCCACCTCAGCCACTGCTGACATCACCACCCACCTCAGCCACTCGTGGTCTCAGGATGTTTTGTCACACCGCAACTACAACCATCACCTGCTGCCATTGCTGCTCATTGCGCCATCCCATCTGGTGCCACTGCAGGTCACAAGGCCGGCTGCCACGGCTGTCATTCTCATCATCTGAAGCTGGTGCCTTCTTGCTCAGACCACACGTCGGATCAACAACTCGCCGCAACTGGTCACATTATCACGTTGTGCTTCAGCTGCCGACAACATATGCCACCGCTT
The DNA here is from genome assembly GCA_964019135.1 of Arenicola marina. Classification (NCBI taxonomy): domain Eukaryota; kingdom Metazoa; phylum Annelida; class Polychaeta; family Arenicolidae; genus Arenicola; species Arenicola marina. The sequence continues at coordinate 25,841,869 of OZ025249.1, forward strand.
GCCCGGTCTGTTGGACCAGTGTTACGTCTCGGTACCACGGTTGTTTTCAACCTACGGTGCCACAGCTGTTTAAAATCGGCCGCTATGACAGCTGTTTGTCAACGTCCAGTACCACAGCTGTTGTCATCACCCGGCCAAGGATTCAGCTTGGTTTCACAATGGCTCCACCACTGCCATCATTGGTGCTCTCCCGATACCTCCATCCAACCCTGGCGCTGTAACCATGGCAGTGTGCGTCACAAGACCCTCGCCACCGACACGGAAAGCACCTTTATGTGCCATGTCGTTCACCGCACTCAGGCACCCCGCCGACGTCTCTCCTCAAGTCTCGTCGAACGTGACATCACGTGTGGGGCATACGGGCATTACGTTACATACTGCTGTTTGCTCACTGCTAACAACCGCCCAAGGAAGACCAGCAGCAAGGTTATACAACAACATATCGGGGTTACATTCTCGCTGCCTTGTTTAAGTTATCTACATATTACTTCTTTACATCTGAAGAAAAAGGGTTTTCCCTTTTATGATGACATCTTTATATGTGGATCTGGACAAAGAAACCCGTCCTGTGGGGTCCGGAGGTCGTGAGTGAGCGGAGTCGTAAGAGTTCTAATATAAGCCGTGTGTAATAATACAAGACTTTCTGGTTATTTATTCTTCGCACTTGGGAACAGATTTCTCTGGAAGATTGTACTGTTGTGAGATTTGTTAAAATGAAGCTCTTAAACTGTTCATCCGTTGTTACCGACTTAATTAATGGTAACGTATGAAGTGTAGCTATTCTGGCCCCCCACCTGGACTCGAATTTTGTTGTCTTATTTAACAATGTGATTGTAGAAGATAACCAAGCAGTACATGTTTACGTGCCTTTGCCCCTCGTTTGTAATCAGTGATGAAGTAATATTGCTCCCCATGATGTTCATCTTTCGTGATATATAGACGAATAATGAAAGGTAGCAGACTTGCGGTCGTTTTGTACAGTACTAATGTGCGATGTATGATTATTTATCACTTGAGAGTGGAGATAATAGTTACTTCAGGACACTGAAAAGTCTTTTAGATTGTACTTTTTATTTAATAGAAACGTTACTCGGTAGGACATTGAACTGATGTTCTTAGATCATTAATCTGCAGAACAATTAAGCTGTTACCCTGGACAGTAGCGAAATGTAGGAAAATTTACTGAATTAAGCATATTATTTAACAGTACATATATTCCGGAGACTGCTGAAACATGCCTTCTACGGTTGGTTATGGTGTATGTTTGCTAAACAAGTCTCGCCTATCTGAAACACTTGTAAGGCGTATCGTTTGTTATGCATTGGGACAACTGGGCGAAGATTTGTGGTTTTCAGGGGGATAAATATCTGTTCTAAAGTGTGATCAGTTTAGACGTCGACGGCTGGGTTCACTTTAACGCGTCTGGACACCTTTGGGTTGTGTGCTTTGTTTGTCGCCTCCCATCGTCTGTAGCGTGTTGTATGTGGTTAGGTGTACATACTTGTAAATACCTGCCTTTATAAGTAAGCGGCTTGGCCTAATGTGTCCTGTTTGGTGATGGAAAGTTCGCTCCCCGGGGCGAAGCTATTGGCTGTGTAGTAAGCGGATGTTGTCCCCAGACGGGCAGATCATTATCATTGGGTCGTTAGCTGTTTTTTGGATAAATTAATTCCCTGTTGCTGAGGGCAAGACGTTAAATATTACAGTTATATGGTTGTGCGAAGGTATGCACTATTACTGCATTTTGTAGTCTTCTTGTTGGTCAGCAGATGAAGCTTTGTGTCTTTTGATCATTGATAGTCGCTGGGTGGGAGTATTATATGCTGGCGGTCAGCACGGCGATATAGTCCTGGTGTGCCGCGTGGCCTGCTACTGGGCACCGTAAAGCTAGTGTATGTACCGCGCGTTCTGTGTGACAGTTCTCACCTATTTATAACGGAGCGGAAGGCATGTGGTATCGTGTCCCGTGACTACTACCTCTGTGGCTGGGTCCCCGCCAACGCCCACCGCACTGGCTCAGGGGTCTCTTCTTCAACCCGATGTTACCATTCCGCGGATTGCAGCAGCTGAAAATCGAGTTCGATTTCCCGCTGTATCCGTTAATATATTGTATGCCACCCACCTACATAATGGTGAAATTAACTTATAACGAACATTTAGAGTACATCTCATTCCTGCTGTGAGCCACTGTCAAGTCCATGCCTAACCACTCACTCACCAGGACAGCGTGTCTGCCACAGACTGAGTGAGTGAGTCAGCATGTCACAGCGTCACGTCGGTCACTTGTGTTCCAGGAGACTTCACTGGACTTGTTCCGTGAGATGAGGCTGGGGCGTGTGGCTTGATATGGTGGATCATATGCTGATCATATTTCATGACGTTTGTCCTCAATGAAACTTCTATTTTCCATTTTGTTCGATTTTTCTCCCTTTTTTTTTTTATCTCGGGAGCAGACATAATTCTGTAACAGACCGTTTTTAAATACGGTGCGAATTTCAGTATTACACAGTATTTTGATGTCACCATGCTAATATATCGCTTTATAAATGTTGTTTAAATAAAGAGGTTTATTTCTTAGGCATGTCGTCAGCTAAGAGATTAGGTTGAATAAACGCGCACGAACACTACTCGCCACCCAAAGATTTTAGTGGTTTTTTTAAGTTCCCATAAGTCTGAGGACGTATTTCGAAGGCTGTTTTTTTGTTTAGTATGTTCGTAGTCAGAATTTTTTTGTAGAGAGGTCGTTAGAAAGCTAGTGAAGTTCGCTTCAGTTCACTGCATAGTTGAAGGTTATTAGAATACCAGTACTCTTCTTAAAACGCTATTGCCTGTCGTTCCAGTTGTGAAACCAAACGCTATTTATGTGAAGGTGTAAATAAAGTCATTTTGAAGAAATGATATCTTTGTCTTTGAGTTAAAGTGAATAATTGCTATCTTCGGCCAGTTTTGTTTGCGCAAACGGTGAAGTCATTGGACCTGAAAGGAGCATTACTCATGCAGCAGGTACGGGACAATTTCATTTTACTTCGTGCTATTTTGAGGACCCAGAAACGTACTGACAGTGATGTTCACGAAAAAGTGTCGAATCGTGCGTCCGAAGGTTAAGATCGTATTTGGACGTAGAAAGGACACTTTCGAGGATCTTCTCGTAATTAACATCAACTAGGAAAGTCTATTATTTGCAGTTATGCCCGGTCAACCAGATGTGAAGCATAAGTTACCTCTAGAAAATAACTTCCCACTTTAATTATCAGCAGGGGAAAAACATTTTATTAGGTACACAAATATAAAAAAAAAAAATAACAATTTGACTATCTCTTTCAATACCTAAACGGAACATCTACCTATGAACGTAAAGCAGAGTCCCGATACTGGCTTCTCTGATGCAAAAGACCGAGACTAAAATCTGTCCTGGCGCGCGGTCTTCATGATGTCGAACAGAATAATCCACGCAAGTTGGAGACTAGATTAATTAAGTACTCGGTTAATGGTGAACAGATAATAAACCCTTTTCTGCTCATAAATGTACAAAAGGAGCTCTCGAACAGATTTTTTTTACAAACGTTTTATTGCTTATAAACAAAAATATGAACAAATCATTATTTTAAGTAAGTCCGCTTTGTTCGCTGGAGACCACACTCAAACACTACTTTACAGAAGTCTGCTTAGCGTTGGGAATAACACTAACATCCGATAGGAGGCGTTGGAATATGTCTCCACACTAAGGCCCACAAAGAAATGTAATAAATATCGTGACAATTATTCGCAGTTTTGTATCCACATTTTACCATATACATTTATATGACTCTTTAGTTCAATATGGTGAATGTGGATGCACAGCGGTGTTTGAAGACCCCTTGCCAATGTAGGCTATGAAATAATACATGTTTAGCGGGCTAGGAATGACGCTAAGGTGCTGTCTGTCTTGGGCTCTCGTCTTCATCCATCATTCACACGATTCTTGCATTGTTTGTGCCATACTGAAGTCACCACAGGCGTCTGGCATGTTCTGTAACGTCGTCTTGCAGCACTCTAGGCCGGGTATCTCTCCACCAACATGGCAGCACCCTGAGGCAACAAATAAACAAAACAGTAAAAGCAACGAATATCTATCCTTCACTCTCGATTACCATTGGGGATTAACATGGTATCCATGGACCCCGTGATTATAACAGTACACTACATGATACAATTTTAGGATTACAAAATACTGAAGAAAGAAAATTGTCGACATCTACATGATTCAGTCCGCGATCGCCTTTACAACTTGTTCCTACGACTTTCTGCAAACAATATCGTTGCAGGGGTGACTCTCAAAACTGACCTGCCCCCCAGCGGCGCATGCGGCAATGAGGCCGAGTTGTCCGTCCTCCTTGATCAGTCTGTTGGCGGCGGTGGTGACGAGTCGTACCCCGGTGGCACCGAACGGGTGACCGATGGACAGAGACCCGCCCCACGTGTTCAGCTTGTCCACGGGGGGTGCTCCGTACTGCAAAGGTACATGAACAGACACAGCTTACATACAGACAACAGTCACACAACAAGCTTACTTGCCACATCACTAACGCGTAATACATTTTAATTTAAACTTGACATTTTTGTCACATTAGTTTTACACAAATACCAGCGAAACATTCGTAATTCATAATGACTACATGACAATCTGTATAATACGACAGCTCTGTAGGTTACGAATAAATGTCTCCTGATCTTCGCGATATCGGATAACCCTGACTTGATGCCCTCGTCCTGACGAATAGCCGTAGAGGGTAAAGAGACTCACCTTCTGTTGTCGCCCCATCTGGTTCTGACAGAACCAGTCAGAGTCAAGTGCCTTCAGGTTGGCAAGGATCTGACCCTAAAAACGATACACCAGCACACATGTATCATCAAATATGTCACAGAATAGAGAGCAAAATCTCCTACGAAAGAACCGCGAATTCAAGTGAAATAAGGTACAGGGGGTCAGTTCCCCGCATTGTGTCACCATAAAAAATACCAGCCTTCTTCATCATACGAGAAGTACAACATGCATATGGCCACATTAACTACAACAAGTTGTTCTGTCCTCATAAACTACAAATACCAACAAGTTGTTTATCATCGCACTGTGGTTAATACTCACTGCAAAGGCCTCGTGGTATTCAAACGCGTCGATGTCATTCAAGGTCAAGCCATTCTTTTCCAAGATCTTGGGAGTAGCGTACGCAGGTCTGCAACAAAAAAGCCATAAGAAATCCATACCAAACTGCATTACCAAAATGTATCATTAGCATATGATTGCAGATTAAAGGATAACTAGGGAATAGAGTCGTTGCCTAGGAGTTTGACTTTTGGCGGCCAGGCCACTCACCCCAGCAGCAGTTGGTCCTTGGGGTCCTGAGACACATACATGAAGTCCCTGAGGTATGCCAGAGGCTTGAGCCCTAGTTGCTTGGCTTTCTCTTCAGTCATCAGGATACACGCGGAGGCACCGTCAGTCTAGATGTTGAAACAAAAGACTAATGTGTGCCATAATGCGCAGCAGACAAAACAAATAAAATAAAGCGCAGCAGATGAAAGCATCTATATTGAGCTATAAAGCCTCTATATTGTGCGAAAAAGTAGTTTTAGGCCAACTTGGGGAACACATGGGCTAAACTTCAACACGAAACCTGCTGGGATAATGACACGACAAGGAAACGAAAAGGTTCTTGAACTTATGAGGTAAGTGGAAAATTGAAGCTGAGCGCCTATACAAGTACCGCTATGGTCGGTAGGCGGTACTGACCAGGAAGGAGGCGTTGGCGGCAGTCACGGTGCCGTGGGGCTTGATGAAGGCTGGCTTCAACTTGGCCATCTGCTCGGGAGTCGAGGGACGCACCCCGTTATCAGCAGTCACCGTCGTGGTGCCACCTGCCGACAGAGTGGGGTCACTATGAGCGATTACTGACTACAGAATGGGGTCATACAGTGGGGGGATTAGATAGTGGGGTCATACAGTGGGGGGATTAGATAGTGGGGTCATACAGTGGGGTGATTACAACAGATTACATACTGAGGGGTGATTACAAAAGGTTACACACTAAGGGGTGATTACAGAATAAGAGTCGCTAAGGGGTGATTACAAAAGGTTACACACTAAGGGGTGATTATAGAATAAGAGTCGCTAAGGGGTGATTACAGAATGAGAGTCGCTAAGGGGTGATTACAGAATAAGAGTCGCTAAGGGGTGATTACAAAAGGTTACACACTAAGGGATGATTACAAAAGGTTACACACTAAGGGGTGATTACAAAAGGTTACACGCTAAGGGGTGATTACAAAAGGTTACACACTAAGGGGTGATTACAAAAGGTTACACACTAAGGGGTGATTACAAAAGGTTACACACTAAGGGGTGATTACAAAAGGTTACACACTAAGGGGTGATTACAAAAGGTTACACACTAAGGGATGATTACAAAAGGTTACACACTGAGGGGTGATCACAGAATAAGAGTCGCTACGGGATGATCACTTGATCCGATTGCCAAACTGTATGTAATTGGTTATAATAAGCGCATATATAATGTATTCGTGCTATGTAAGGGGTGATTACAAAAGGTTACACACTAAGGGGTGATTACAAAAGGTTACACACTAAGGGGTGATTACAAAAGGTTACACACTAAGGGGTGATTACAAAAGGTTACACACTAAGGGATGATTACAAAAGGTTACACACTGAGGGGTGATCACAGAATAAGAGTCGCTACGGGATGATCACTTGATCCGATTGCCAAACTGTATGTAATTGGTTATAATAAGCGCATATATAATGTATTCGTGCTATGTTGGAGATACTAATGCTAAGGGATTGTCCGCAGAGCCTGTTGAGGGCAGACGGTACGTACCAGGCACTTTGTAAGCGAACTTGTCTGTGAGCAGGCCCTCCTGGTCGGCCTTTAAAGCCAGAGTGTGGGAACGCCGGGAAAAGTCGTCCTGAGAACGAACACCAAAGTCAGACAGGTACAGAGAGTCAGTTATAGACACGCAATAATACTGACAATGTATGTTAAGAAGAAGCCGAGGTTACTTTGTTTTACACGTGCCAACATAGATGGCGAAACGGGTCTCCCGTAGCGGATCCTGTTACAATGCGTCACTGGTACCATCACGACAGGACACGGATCCAGACAAGACGAATAAGATCGCGACGAGATCTGGATTCTGACACGGATCAGCGCGGAGAGACACACCTGCTCCTGCCGCGAGACGCCGAAGGCCGCACAGAGCCGGTCGGCGGAGTGGCCCATGGTCTCGCCCGAGGAGAACTCGGCCACAGCCGGCAGCTCGGGGACCCACATGCTGGGCTTGAGCATCTTGCTGATGAGGGAGAGGCGGGCCCCGGTCGTCTTGGCCTTGTTCATCGTCAGCATCAGCTGCCGCATCTTGCGGTTGTGTCGGATGGGCACGTCCGACATGGTCTCCACCCCGCCAGCCATGACGCAGTCCACGAAGCCGGCAGCGATCATACCCATGCCTGCACAGACAGAGAGGAAATAATGGTGACTTACGGCGCTTTTGTGTAGATGAAGGCTAGCGTGGGCCAAGGAACCTCCGGGGACAATGCAATAGAGTTGGGTTCGAACCTGCGACTTCTTGCTCAGCAGCTGAGCCTGCTTACCATCTGAGGGTCCCTAACTGCAGTAACCGAGCCTGGGAGAATGATGGGGAGAGGTGGGGGTGGGGGGGGGGGGGGGTCGGGGGTCAAGGCACGTTTATTTGATAATGGTCGAGGGGGTATAGCATCGTAGCAGTATCGAACAGACCGCGCTTAGGTCTATCAAAATGTTTTATTGACTTGAGCTTCACGTGAGCAATACGATGGTTATAGTTAGACGAGGATCTGTCCTAAAATAGCCGAGCGATCCAGTGACCACGGTCTGATTATATAGCAGCTGTAGATATTAACGTCAACACGATAATTGTCCTGTAAAGTGAATATTACGGCAGCAAACGGGATACCGAGGTTATAAGCATACCAAGGGAGGTTGAAGCATTCCCGTGTCAGTCAGATACCAAGCTAGTATTAGTAATACGGAAGTAGCAGAGCATAGAAACGGCTCACAACGTAACCCTTGGGATAGTGAGGAGAGCAGGGTGACCCGGTCCACAGATACAGGTCGGCTTTGTCTCCACCAATTGTCGTGGAATACATCTTGACAGGGGACGCTGCTGGTAGCACAGTATATACGGGTATTAAGGGAGTTCCCAGCTTCTTTGTGAAACTATAGGGATGCAAGAGCAGGCGCTAACTGGGGTGCGAGAAATAGGGGTGGGGGAGGGTACTCACACCGTTCACCCGAATAATAGGCACTCTGAAGGAGAGGAGACCTACGGGCACTCGAAGGTTGAGAGGGGCGTACTCACCCGCATACCAGTGATGACTTGGGGGGCTAGGTTACATGAGTAGGGTCAGTGTCATACACATGTAACATGGAGGTTTAGCGTGGTGACAGAAAAGGACGGCAGGAGACGGGCAGGCTCTACTTACTAACCTTATAGATGCGGCGGGGGAGTCAGATGGGGGTTGGACGGGGAGGGGGGGCGGGAGATACAGGAAACCAGATGGCATGCTCACCGGTTGAGATGGCTTGGTTGGAAGAGATGCAGGCTTGTGTGACGGTGTGAGCGGGGATCTTATCCGAGATGCCGGCACCAAGGGCGGCCTGCGAGCAGAGAAAGATGGCAGCAATGTAATTACTTTACTGTACGGACCACCTCTATATGACCAAGGTCTAAAATGACGCACAACGCGCATAATTTACAATTAAACATTGCATATTACTACCACAGATTTTACAAATTCTCTAATTGCCCATACAATCTGCAAGATTCAATTTCAACGTGTACTTTACAATACACGCCAGAAGAGCTTTCACCACTAGTGTATTGCCAGGAGGGGGGGGGGGGGGGTTACCTCTCGCGCCACATTGCTGGTCTTAACTTCCTGTATCACTGTCCCCGCAATGATGTAGCCCAGCTCATCTGAAGGGCGAGACATTACAGAAGTTATAGGTGGTCTTGCATAGACAATACATCTATATACGTGTATAGCATTATGAACAAGAAAGGTCTGTAGCATTCCAAACCATAATGTTTGGATGGATGCATAGAATAATGCCTAAGATCACATTTATTCACATCAAAGCTGTTTATTTGTTTCAAACATAACCAACTCACCAGCAGAAATGTCAGTTCTTTTCAACAACTCTCTGAAGATAGAAAAAAAGGCATCCAGTGAACCGTTAAAATTGAGACATTGTATCTGTGATAACCTCGCTGATAAACAGTGAACTTCATCTTGGTCGAAAAAAGGCCCTCAATCTGTTAACGCTTACATCTTTAACACCACTACATTTATGAAACTTATCATCCACGCGCCATATGTATCTCACAACAATGAGACGGAGAAGACGTATTAAGTTGATAGTCCTACATGTCTGACTTACGTGAAGGTGGCCCTGAGGAGGTCATGTGCCAGGAGGTTCTTGTACGCCGTACCGGACATGGCGAATGGTGTGCGCACGCCATCAATGAGGACTATGTTCTTTAGCCCTGGCTTGGCCAAGTTCTTCTTTCCTGCAATAGCCAACAACGAAACTCTTGGTTAACCATGGCAAACCGTGGGTACGGCTGGAGTAGAGCAAGAGTTTAAAAGTTGAACCGCAGGTCTTCTCGTTTCTACCGGCATAGCAGAGGGCAGTCGACAATGACCGAAAACGCTACCTAGACCACGGGCTAATCCTTTCATGCAAGACGATAAATTCGTTGTACAGTGTAAGAGCCACGGTGTGACGAGCAAAGTAACCATACATTAGCACTGTGAATAATTTGAACCTTAGTTTCTTTATGTTGATTTTCGTTCTTTGGGATGCTGCTCGAATACCGCAGTTATCGGTATATAAATATGTGCACACAAATAATCACTGGTTCTCACTGCTCTTTGTGTTGTGACGTTGTTTAATGTAAACGAGTTGGAATCACATAAAAAAAAAACGGGTCTTCAGTTTAATGAAGCGGACATTCCGTGACGCAGGCAACCGTTGCTCTAAAACTACCCATTTGCTTGCAGCATAAATTACAGTCTCGCCAGAATTAGAACTGAGGTGGAGCATCAAGCAATAAACAACATGCAGGACAATTTAAAACTTCACAGTCTTTACAGAACAGGGAATAGAGAACGGCAAATATAAACCATGCGCGCAACAGCCAAATAAACTCAATGGTTTAGGAAGGACTTACCCCCAAAGACCACAGATTTACGTCCCCTGTCATTCCTTAGGGACTCCTGCTCTGCTGTTACCTGGCCCAACAAGACATCGCTTTCATCTATCCCTTCAGCTGTTTGTGAACGTAATTTGATGCCACCTTCATTGCTTGACATAGCAATTTGACCGCTACGTTTTTTACTTATCATACAATTGTGAATATGTGGCTGATTTAACTTGATAAGGTGACTGGTTTGCACCTCCTTAAATAAACTATCACCTTGAGATCTAGAGGAGACCTTTTGGGAACTCTTTGCCTTTCCCACCCCAGAGAGGGGTTTCTCATTATAATGGTCACATTCGTCTTCATCACTGGCTATTCTCTTCGGTGTCCTAGTGGTTGTACTAGATTTACCAACTACTGGAAGGGTATGGTTCTTAACCCCACTCTTATTCTTACTGCGTTTAGGTTTTTCTATCAATGCAACATCATCTGGCCCTTTTCGCTTTTCTATCTTCTTGTCAGATTTGATTTCAACGAGCTTGTTCAGTTTCTCCTGCACCCCACCCCGCCAAGCCTCACTGATATATTCCAATTCTAAATTGGAAGTGTAGCCCTTGATGGCTGGCACTTCGAGAGTTGCATGGTCTGGCGATAAACCATGTAACTTAGTCATGTGTTTGAGTAACCAGCCCTGTCGCTTGAAGGGCTTTCCACAGACAGAGCAGGAGAGAGGCTTCCCTGGAGGGTATAAAACAAAGGTAACTACATGTGTCACTCTCAAGCAACTGACACACTGACCATAAGGGGAACGCCCTTTCACGTAAAATGAGATATAATCTAATAAGCAAACATATTAAGATTATCTAAACAGTAACATATAAACCACAAAATAATACTAATTGATAATAACTAAAGATTGTTACTTCCTACCAGTACTTTTATTGTTAGCACATGAACATGATGACACACGGTAGGTTTCTGTAGATGGGCAGCTTCATACCACCATTGATATCCAGCAATTTCAGCCATTCAAAAAATCAGCAACAACATTTATTATATTATTAGAGGACAACTATCCAACATAGCAAATCTCAAAGATTTACGGACTGTTTAAGAAAAATAACAAATCGATAATGATTCAGTTGTGTAATGTGTACGATTTTTTAAATACATATCTGTATTGTGCTATAACACATAAACAACAAGATAATGTGGCATCATATGCTGTATATATGTCATCACTATTCTGACAAACAGGACTGTTGCTAGGAAACACTAGCAGTATGAGTGTCTTTAACCTGCCTCACTCTTTAATGGGGTAGGTTTGGTACATAGATTTGTGGTGTTAGTTCAAACATTAAACTTTTTATCCCTGATCCAATTGTCATGGATGACAGAGAGGTGAATTAGTCAAAAGTGGCAGAAGATCTCTTGCCCTAATCGTTTGTAATTGGCGGCAAAACGCAGCGTAAGCTGATTCTCGTGCAATTCTTCAGTAAGGAGTCATGTCTAAATTCCTTATATGTGTGCATATGTATACATATATACTGTGAAACATCAGCTAAAATATGCACAAAGTTCTTCAATGCAACTTGACTTTTGCCTGGTCACTGTTATATTCCATGGAAAATAGTAGACAAGCTGATAAAAACGGCCATGTGTATGCAAAACCAGCCTAGCTTATCTCCCACCATTCAGGTACCCATAAGGGCCTGTATGTACAAAACAATGAACCACCTTTAGGTGTTTATTCAAGTAGCTTGTTGAGTCTTGCCCTGGGTGGCACTCCTTGAGGTGCAATGAACTTCTAGTAACCTTTGGGTTCATTGGCAAAGTATGGAATCTGTGATATTTACTATGACCAATATTATACTCTGTTAGTAACTAAGTTTACTTACTTACTATTATACTCTGATTTAGCTGGTATGATACTGTCAATTGTATAGTGCCATCTATTGGTGGAGGATAACTTATTGGTGCAAAAAACATGGCATGTAGCACAAACCACTTTTTTTTAATTACTTATTTACATGTATATTGGTGACTAGCATGATAGAAATAAGGAATGTATATGCCAATAAATGTGGTAGCTGGTATATATATATATATATATATATATACAGAAACTATATGCTATGTTACAAGTGTTGCAATGATTCAAGTGTTGCATGTTTGGTGCAAAGTGTTACCATTTGCATTATTACGTTATTAGCGATAAATTGTACAGGATTATCTACCTTACTATCAGTACCCAAATTGTACAGATGTGCTGGATAATATGTCTGTGAGCAGTATGAGATTGTTATCCCATTTTTTAGTATAAGCATGGAGCTGACAAAAGTTCCTATAGCCACTTACATTGTGCATAACAGTAGAAGAGCTGCAAAGTCCAACTAGATATCAATCTTGATGGTACTTAAAGCAAGCTCTAGTGAGCAGGGCAGAGTAACCTTGTAGCTATTACACTTTATGAACCCTAGTGATGGAGAACACAGGTCAGCGGATAGGCATATATAATATACTGGTATTCCTCCACTGTGAGAACATTTATTGTGACTTCACATTAAATCCAAACGTTAGAAGAACCTAACAAAAAGCTCTCACAACACAAGGAACTAAAGGGTCATTTTAGTTTTTTAAAGCGCATAGAGGGTTGAATTGTCTTTGAAATGTGTAGTACAATGCCCCAAGAGGTTGTATAATGAACAGACTTCATAATCGAGTGGTTACATTAATGCAGCACCCGCAGGATACCTTAATCTCCCTCTGCAAGACAGTGTTTGCATTGCAACAAATAAGTACTTAGTTTGTTATCATGGTGGGGTGCACAGTAACGCTTAATATGAGACTAAAGATTAATATATATCATAGGTTATGATGAACAAAAAGACAAAGAAAAGGTAACTCTACATACCCAAGTACTTTCACTTTAATTATTTGAAGCAGTCCCTAATAAATCACTTGCATATGGCCAATGAATAACAGTTACAGGACAGAGTTGGAGATGCATTTAACAGAAGTGATCTCGAGTGTATGGTTTCTAGTTAAAACTAACTCCCTAGTTAGTTTTCCACCAGTGCTCAACTCTTCCCTTTTTTAAGCAAGTGGGTTACCAGTTAAAAACTAGTTACCAGTTGAAAACTAACTTTTATGACTTTGGGTCAGTGAAAAACTAGTGGAAAACTCACTTTTACAAACCAGGCCAGTGAGAAACCAGTTGAAATCTTATACTTTATGGTTTCTGGGCTCAGCTCTGTCTGCCAGCTTACATACAGTGCCTGCAGCTTCTGCCACATGTGCATGTGGGCCTACAGGATCTGTAGGGTCTGTACATTTTAGAGAGGCAAGCAGCCTGGCTACTTTTAAGACCCAGTCAGCTTGTGAATTAAGGGCTGCAGTTGTAGGATATGTCCCTCTGCTGGTGGTAGACTTGGGACTCATAGACTAGGATGTTGGTCATGTACTATGGTTGCTGTATACATTTAATGTAAAGATGTCTTAATTTGTTAATGTACACCAAGACTGTATGAACGTTTATTTCTTATTTTAGGTTACAGGCTACACCCGGCTCATACATGCATTGGAATATTACATGCTGGCAAGATCCTTCAAATACATCAAATGATATGTTATATCGAAGTGAATACCAGTTCACCTGCACCCAGTGGCTGTTTCATTCAGTGAATAAAAGACCTTAAAGCACCATTTTGTGTTTCTGTATGTCTGCACCTAGCTAGTTTACAAATGTATATATACAGTAACTTTTGAGCTAGTCCCTGGTGAGTAGTTAGGTCTTCACTGAAAACTAACTGGGATCATGTTTCATGAGCAGTTGCTATAGATAGCACACCCAAGGGCCCATTTGGAAGTTGAAAATTCAGCAGTTAGTTTGCATGATAACTTCCTTCATGTGGAAACTAGTTGAAAACTAATGTTTGTTTATTTGAAAACTCGTATCCTTTTTTCGTAGGGGCCGGGTTGCTAAACGCAACATTGTACCAGAATGGATTGTATATGTACAGGGGATATACTTACATGGGAAAAGGAATTATTGGAAAGGAATGGGAAGAAGGCCACTCTATATCTTTAAAACAGAAGGCACACAGAATGAGACATTGAAAAGTTATAACAATAAACATAGGATACAAATTACAGAACCCTTGTTTAAAAAACAAGCACATCAAGAAATACTTACCCTGGGCCTGTGCCTGTGCTGTTGCATAAACATTCGGCGTTGTTCCCAGACATCTTGCACAACCTGTCAATGAAGTGAACAAATTAGATATAGCCCATATTATGAAATATCTGTTTTTACATATTTTGATGGAGTTGCTTCCAGGATTCAGATATAGAACTACACAACTGGTAGTTAGGCCTTCATTAGCACCTGTAGTACCATAACCATGATAATGCTAGCTAATGGGAAGTCTTCGCAGTTTACACTTTACATTTACCTTTCCTATCCCTCTCACACCTCTTATCAAGCACAGTGGTCCCTGCATTATACAACTACTGTTCTGCCATCCCTCTAAGACTGTATAATGGAGGGAGTTGTATAATAGAGGGAAGCTCCCAAACAAGCCATTTTGGTTCATGCATCATAACATGCGAAAATCGAACCATAGTGCATATATGCTTAGCCAGTCAAATATCAAAATGTCTGGCTCCCTTCTCCCACTTATTTTTGGCCACATTGGCATCTGTGGGATTGTCAGAATCTGTGTTTTAACACACTCAAACGATGCAGCGGTGCCAATAACTAGGTCCCCTGCCTTCTGCCATTTACACAGCATTGACACCCTCTTGCACCCTCCAGGCATTGTTTACAGATTCATTTACTTAGACAGCCCTACTTATATCTTGATTTACACAAAAGGTGTAAATAACAATGACACACACTATTACACCCACATCTTAACAGCCAGTCAGATTACACAAGGTGTTGTTTGCTCAGCGCTATGATTGTAAACCTACCAAGGCTTATTAATACCTCCACCCAATCAAACATACCATCAAACCCCTGGCACCAACATAAATCCCCCCCCCACCCCATCTTGCCCTGCATCATGGCGCTTAAATGGTCCAGTGGTCGAAATGGACATAGACTTTTTTTCTTTCTTTTTTTATTTATTTATTTTTGGAAGTGATATAACTTCTTGAGTTTTCTAATAGAACAGACTTTTGTTAATAGACCTACACCAAAAATGTGGAATGGGTTTTAAAAATTAATTAGAATTATGATGTTACCCACTAATATGATTGACTTTACCTGTCAATAGGGTCTGTAAGTGACGTCACAGACAGCGTGCGCTCACCTCTAGAAACAACCGTTCTGGGTACAACGCGTCAGCGGGTCCCTATTCTTTACTATGGGCCTCAAACTAGACTCACTGATGTTTGAGATATGAATGCAATGTTAGATTTGAAAACCATATGGAATAAATGTTTGGGGTATTCCTTCATACTCGTACTAGTTTTAAATCGCAAGACGCTGGTTTTCTGTGCGTTTCACACCATTACAAAAAGCTCCCTATGCTTTGTATATGGGGCGGTGAAGCGTCATGTACCCAAAACCGAATTCGCTGGAGGTGAGCGCGCGCTGTCCGTGATGTCACTTACAGACCCTATAAGATTTATTTTACCGGAATCTGATCAAATTTAACCAGATTCGCAATGGCGCTTTCAAACCTTCACTGACATTAGCATTTAAGACATTAAATTACAAGAGGGCAGCACTAAATATAAACGATCCCAAACTGAAATATATACTAATTAGTTTGTAGTGGTGCGTTGCTGCAGTCTTTGCTAAGAGACATATATTGAAATATACTGACCTTCCCCTAGGCTGAAATACCCAGGCTTATACATTACATGTCTACAGATATTACCATACAGAATGAACAGTATAGACTACAGAATACAGTATGTATACACCACTAAACTTGTTGCAAAACCATTAACAGTGTGATGTATAACCTATATAGCCTACATGTTAACCTTCAGTAACCATCCGTACTTAGTTTATAGTAATATGTTGCTGCAATCTTCGCTCCGAGACGGTTTCGTCACAAAGTGATTTAAATATACCGACCTTCCCCTTCCGCTGAAACACCCACTGACCCATGCTCATTTTAGCCCAGAAACCAGGGCATTATAGATATTACAGTACAGAATAAACAGTACAGTCTACAGAGTAAAGGTTTAAGCCAGTACACTGCATGACACCATTAAACTTGTCACAAGCCCAGTGACAGTGTGCTGTACAGCCAGTATAGGGCCCACATGCTTCAGTGACCGTCCGTCCCTCGCTCAGGCTCAGCGTGACGGTCCGTGACCGTGTTGAGCACTGCCACTGGCCGCTGTGTTTTGGCCATGAAGTGTCAAAAGCAAGTTGAAATGAGATAAGACATACGTAACATTTAGTATATGCCGCATAATTTAAGGCCGCAAACATTAAAGAAATATTGGGAAATAAGTGTTGCAAGATTAATCCAGGACTTACTTAACCTCGCTTGCAAAGACAGAGACGACACAACCAAACCCTTCCACATCGTAGCCATGATGAATGATGACCTCCCGCATGTGATCACGTGATGTACTCTTGACAGCATTTTGGCAGTTCTGTTATCGATGGAAAATGTAGTGTTTTAAGGTTTAAAGATTTTAACAGTCAATAGATTGAACGAAATCGCTTTTGTTTAGTATTATTTTTATTTTTATTCCTTAAATAAACGCCAAAAGAAATTTCGTGACAATAATAGTCGACGAGACTAAACGAGATTTCACGTGAAGTAAGGAGATCGGACTCGCCGGCAGCTACGGGCAGAGTTTGGCAAGGGCAGGATCATGAGGGTCTTAAATGCTTACCGCTTGTTATCAAAGTTGACAAGAACAGGACCTAATATTGCAGGTATTTAATTTGAAATAACCACTGATGGGAACAAATATTACTGTAAACTTTGTTACATATGCTTTGTTTGTAATTTGACATGTTTTACTCCCAGGAAAGTTCTTCAAAAAGCGGTGATGGCTGGGCTGGGTAGCAGAGATCTATGGATAGCCGTATAATTATTAATTCCAAAATATATTAATTTGATGTTTATCAATATAGAGCTCCAATATATTACTTATTAGTGACTGTTCCTTTTTTGTATGCATGGGTGAGGCACATGAGTATGTCACAACAGGGTACCCATTACAATTTTATTTAAAGTTCTTCAGAATGATAGGAGGAAGTGGGTACGTATGCACTGGTACGTGGGCTGTGGCCGCAAATGCCAATGGATGTGGCCGCCGATTGTTGTGGCTGCGCGTGGGGGAGGGGGTGGGTGGGGGTCTTGGTTGGTCAGTTGGTTGCTGAGTGGAGTGGCAAACTTGAAAGGAGGGATTAAGATTAATTTATAGTTGAGGTCGTTCGAGCTGTTGGGACGGGTTGTTATTAACACTGATTAAGCACCTTAACATTCTGGGCTATCTGGAAGTCATTTTGACAGGCAATTTCAATATAAGCTTACTAATGTCAGTGAAACTTACCACTGCCGCACTGGCACTGGCCAACGTACTACTTAGCCAACAAGTCCAGTACATCAAATGCGAAAAGCCTATACCACACTTTTATCATCTTAATTAGATTTTATCATTGTGTGCCCCCCTGTAGCAATCCTACCAGCTAGAGATAATATTTCTTCTTTTCCACAACTATTGATATCTTTTCATTTTATATCATATACTCATATATGTATAGTTATTTATGCAGCAGTTTCTGAGTAAGGTAACAGCTAAATTTGACATCTTTCCATTAATATCATACTGGCTATTTTGTTATTATGTAATATTTTCAGAATTTAACCAGAATAAAGTGATAACTCTATTTAACATATTTTATTATATTCTTATTTTTAACGTCTTTTCACTTAAAACCTTGATAAAAAGGTATCACAAGGTATACTACACTAGATAAATTGATGTGGCAATCGTGTCTATCCAGAACTCTGTCGTGGCACTGCTACTTATATCAAAGCATCGTGAAGCACATCAACTGATGACCTTTGCCACTAAATTGAATACCTGTGGTAAATTGTTATCACAGGCAAGGCTTAGGGACTTCTTTTGGCAGTCTGGTATGCATGGAATATAGACAAAAGAAGATCTTAGATGATTCAAGGACTGATTTTTATTTGTATTTCAACTTCTTTATTTTTGGCGGGAAAGAGCTTGGTATGCAACTTTCATAAGTGACCAAGTTATTACTCAGTAATAGCAATTAGCCTAAAACAAGGTATAAGGTATTACTCAATAATAACAATTAGGTATTATTTTGGCTTAAGATCAAACATTCTTTGCTTTTAGAAGGATGTAATACTAATTGATTCCAGTTAACTAATTCTAAGGCCAGATGGGCCTCTCATATAAGATAAGGTAAAGTTTTATTTAATGTCTGTATATAAAATTTAACAATAACCATTAGCAGAAGTGCTATTGACTGACAAGAATGAGAGCACTATAAGACATTGCTTCTCAGCAATTGTTTCATTAGCTGTTTCTGCAAAGCAACACAGGTTTCAGAAATGTCTGTCACAGAGAATATGCATTGCAGTATCTTGCCTGAGAATGCCAATATCAGAAATGTATATACATTGCCAGCCTGTCCGGGTGTGATGCTGGATGCAATAGATGTTTCAATGATAGTCACTGTCTCATATGTCTGGCATCCAAATTCAAACACCAAACCAAAAAGGTGAAGGTTGAATCTCATCTGGAAAGTCATTTCCATTGAAAGCAAAAAATGGTGCTGTTTCAAGGTTTTCATATCTCAGCTTGCCACCAGCTTTGCAGAGATGAACAATTGTCATTGTCCCTTCTACATGGAGACATATGTGAAGAAGGCAGACATTGTCTCACTGAGAAAACTGTCTACCAGCTGCAGTTGAGCAGCCCTTTAGGAGATTAAAGTGTTGGTTGACATGCCTGAGTCACCTGTCACCACAGGCACAGTAAATCGACTGACACAGGGGGGAGGGAGGGTCTGCATGGCCTACTAATAAATAAACAAGTTTATTAGTAGGCCGTGCGGACCCTCCCCCCCCCCCCTGTGTCAGTCGATTTACTGTGCCTGTGGCAGAAACAAATACCACAAGAAGTACATGTCAGACCACATATGACAAGCAAAGAACAAACCCATGTTGACCATAGATGAGAAGCAGAATGATTACACTACAGGTGTGAACAGCAGGAAAGGGATCTTTTCCCTTGCACGCACCATCAGAGGCATCTGGCATCCCATGCACGTCGTCAACAAGACCCTGCCATGGTCTGCAAAGCAGGGTGTCCTGTGAGTGTGCCGACTTTATGGATATGGCCGAGACCGAACGTAGAAGTGGGAACACAGGTTACCGGCGCGACAACGTCAAATCCATCGAATACGCCATCGCGGCAAAATCGTGTCATCCGTCTACGGACGTCCTCCAGACCAGCAGGTACCGCTTCTTCAGCATGTACGTCGGCTACGCGCGATTGTGGTCCAAGTTTCATCGCACTTTTGTCTGCGATGACCTGTAGATGCCGTCTCACGTGAACACAGAGCAACTGTCTGTTGTTAGCGATTCCGATGGAAGATAGGAATCATGCAGTAGATGAGCTATCTGAGACCCAGTACCATACCGCTTACCATGAACTTATCACTGGCCAACCGCTCAGCTGACAAGTCCAGTACATCAAATGCCAAAAGACCATACGACATTCGTTTGTCTGTACTGCTGTACAATCGCGGGAGCGTGCCGAAGAAGCTCTTCTCATCAGAGACGCAGTGCAGATGCAATGCACCCTTGGGAGAATTCAAGCTGATAATGAGGCACTGCTAGGTACTCAACTTAAATAACCCACCGATCACCAACATCGATCCTTCTACTGCCGTTGTCCCTCCTACGCAACACCGTATAGATATCGAGAGTGACCTTGTAGTGTACAAATTCAATAGTAGACTGATGCTGAGTCCTGATGGAGATTCGCTGTGCCCTAATCAACCATGCGGCCATAGCCCGGGTTGTAGCCATGATGGTACCGACTGCACATACAGCTGAATCCCCAAGATGTGGAGCATGCGTACTTGGCTTTTGAATCGTTGTTGGATCATATATACGGCTTCTCCTGTTTTGGTTGTGGTTACCACCCGAAGATCCTGGTTCAGCACCTGACGAAGAAAGCAATCTGTCATCGACCTCGGTCGACATACCAGCTTTGGTCCGACATCCAGAAGGAGATCTTGGCACGCGGTCTCATCCGAGGCCGCATCCATCTTTTGCTGTATAATACTGAATACGCAAAGGTACGACAGACTGACGCAGACACTGAGAGCAACCAGCCGGTACCCCAGGAGGTTCTGGCTCATTTACTGGCAGATGAAAAACTTTATATCGTTCGGCGGTTTTTTTAAACGCGAAACAGCAGTCCAAAGTTGCGTTCTGTCCCTGAACAGTCTTGGCCAACTGGTTCGCGCTCCACCACACCAAATTCATGCAATTCTGATGACAACGGCCAGTCCCGCATACGCACCATTTCACCCCCTTCCTTCGACATCAACCACGCAGGTCCAAGATGAACCCACCACGGCTACGTCTTCCCCATAGGTCTTCCCGTCCCCATCTTGCTCAGACGAAAACTGCTTCTTCCGCTCCATTGCCGAGGTACATCTGAACTACACCCAAGATGACCATCCAGCATTACGATGACTCGCCTACAACTGGTGCCGTCAAACCGCACAATGCTGGAAGTGAGTTACCAGGAGCTGAGGGAGATCGGTTCCCTGGGTCACGCTTTAGGTGCCCCAGCCGTGATCGCCCTCAGCAATGTGTTGGGGCTTGCATCCTTGTGGTGCGTAGAACGCGCACATCTCTGGAGCAACAGGTATCCAAACCTTCCGTGAGCCATGCAGCCCAGCAAACTTTCCAGTTTTTGAAGACCAGCGCTCTGCAGCACTGTTGGCACAAGCCAAACCAGTTCCTCGAGGTACCAGACGCCACAGCTAGCCAGGACCACCGCCAAAAAAGGAAAACAACATCTCCTCATCCTTCAGAAGGCCCCTCCCAAGAAAAGAAGTAAACGTTTCGCATCTCTGCCAGCCTCTGAGAGACAATTTGCTGTGGCCATACGCTCCCGCGACGGGGACATTCTTGGGGAGGAAATGGTTCAAGTCCATCCGTTCCTGATCCCGATTCAGAGGCTGGATGACACGGTTAATCCTAGAGAAGTGCAGGACAACTTCCGTGGGGATGCATGGCTTTTGGTCACCGATGTCTTAAAGGCCTTGCGGCAAGTTGCCATGTGGATGTGCTCGGCTGCAACAAAGAGATCTGGAGAAGGGAGGCGAGCATAGCGTGTGACCGTTGCCTTGTTTGGGAACCTTTTGGTTTTGTCCAACTTGCAAGTTGTAAATACAGCTGTGTTATGTATGTCTTGATCTGCGAAGAACAGTCCATTATGAGCACAAATCTTCTTTCATCTGTTAATTAATTTGTGTGATAACCCAACTTGAACCAACAGACAACTGCCTCATCCCAACATATCACTGCCACTCATCCGCCACACCCAGCTGCCTGGGATTGTGGGAATTGCTACAATGAGATGGCTGCCAACACTAAACTGTGAAAAGCGATGACTAAAGATTACCTCCTGAAGTAAAAACAATATCAATAAATGTTAACTATGCTGCCCAAGGTTAATGCTAACAATCAAACCAATAAGCTTGGGGGGGGGGGGGCGGTGTAGTTTAGCCCTTGTGTGTACAATTTTACTTGATCAGTGTTGTCATTACCCCAGTAATGTCTTGACAAGCTGTTGTTTTTTTAACACCACAAATTATTTCACTAACTTTATATGTATTATTACATACATCTATTGCTTTTCTATTTTTATGCAAATCACATGTGAATATACAGTCATATTTGCATTAGCATTTACAAGAGGATTAAGTCGAAACTCTTCATTTCAGGCAAATGGACAACGGGTGGAAGACTTTTTTCATCATCCTCTCCACTATCGGGTAAGATCTTGTTTAGGTTTTAAAATTTTAAAAAGTGAGATTGCCTCTATTTAAATATATATTTGGATGAATAGAAACCCTTACAAGTATTGACAAGAATGATGCATGTCTTATAATGGACAGTGATAAGGGGAAGAAAAACTTCCAGCAAAAGTTGATTTATATTCCCGGAGAATAGAGTAAGCAAAACAATACCTGCATACCGGTATATATGTAATATATATTCCCACCATTAATAAGGTACAATATAGGTAGTATTTTGCTTTTTTTATTGTATAAAGTCATGAATGTGTTTATCTTAAGATATGTATGTTAACAATGATGCTGGTAAATAAACAGTTTTTTTTTATTGACAGCCAAAATGTTGACTTATAACGTCAAGGGGGATGTTGCTGTTGTCACTTTTGATGACAAGACGAGTAAGGTAAGTCATCTATAGATTTTATCGATGTGTTTAAAATCGAATTCACAGAGACTTCCAAGGGTATTATTAATGTAAAGTATTGTTTTATGACCCCTACTAGTGATATATTTGGTGCATGCAACATATTTATGCAGCTAAGGCCTTGGATACATGCTCCATATATGTATTTATTGGGTTTTTTTAAAGGTCAACACTCTCAACTTGCAACTCCTTGAGGAGATGAAGGAAGTTCTAGATAATGCTGAGAAAGATGCTGCTGTAAAAAGTGTGGTTCTTATATCAGCAAAGCCTGACTGCTTCATTGCTGGAGCTGATATCAAGTAAGACACATATACTCTGCTACTCCGTTATTCAGATGTCATTTTCAATTTGTGTATATGGCAGGTTTCTCTGTACCATTGCGCGCATGTCTGGTTCTCGTTGAGGCGCATTGAACTTGAGTAAATTCAACATTTCGCTCACTTCGTCCGAGAAAATTAACAAACCAGAATGTATTCTGATCGTCTCCCTGGATGAACCAGGATGGAGTGAGTTTGGATGTCAGTTTGAACCACAGACTAGTATAAAGTCGCTGCAGTTAGCGCTCGTTGTAGGCTAATGTATGTCCTTCTACCAGTCGGTAATGATATGAACGGTTTCCCGAATGAGTTAGGTTAATCACGATTGTATTGTTCCATTGTTTAGCATGCTCAACGCCTGTCAATCGGAGGAGGAGGCGACTGCCATCACGGCAGCTGGCTTGCAGCTGTTACAGCGCACTGAGGACAGCAAGAAGCCGGTGGTGGCTGCTATCATGGGGTCCTGTCTCGGCGGTGGGCTGGAGGTGGCCCTGGCCACTCACTACAGGATCGCCGTCAAGGACCGCAAGACTATGCTGGGGCTTCCGGAGGTCATGCTGGGATTACTCCCGGGCGGTGGTGGCACGCAGAGACTGCCTAAACTGGTGCGTATTGTGTTATCGTTATACATGGAGTTACAGTGCACATGAGACGTCAGAGCGGGTGACGTAGAAATATTCTGGACCAAAAGAAATCGATTTGGCATCAAGTACTCATTTTGTCCAATATCCTAGTGATTGACTTACGTATACCTGTTGAGTACTATACATGTCACTGTCATAAGCTCGAAAACATATTTTTTGAACTATATAATAATACCGATTTACAGTAAATAGCTCATGGCGCCCTTTTAGAGTAGGTAAATTGGACTTAGACTACAGGCTCGCACAATTGTTCCATGAAACTGCTAAACTTTAGTATTCAATGACATTGTCAAAGCAGTCAGTCAACAGTTTTGCCAGCACTGCCATCTATGAATTGTTGTTATATCTTCTCCTTATGTGTAGGTGTCGCTGCCCAATGCCCTCGACATGCTGCTGACTGGTAAGAACATCCGCCCGGACAAGGCCAAGCGGATGGGCTTCGTGGACCAGGTGCTCGAGCCGCTGGGGCACGGCCTGCAGCCCGCCGACGTGACGACGCTCAGATACCTGGAGGAGATCGCCATCCAGTC
The DNA here is from genome assembly GCA_964019135.1 of Arenicola marina. NCBI lineage: Eukaryota > Metazoa > Annelida > Polychaeta > Arenicolidae > Arenicola > Arenicola marina. The sequence continues at coordinate 25,866,081 of OZ025249.1, forward strand.
GGCCCGAGGTCTGGCCAACGGCACGTTGAAGAAGGCGATGCGGAAGAAAGGCTTGATGGATAAAGCCATGGACTTTGCGCTCAAGTACCCCTTCGCGTTAAACTATGTGCTGAACCAAGCTCGCAGCACCGTGATGAAGAAGACGCAGGGACTCTACCCGGCGCCGCTCAAGATCATCGAGGCGGTGGAGGCCGGTCTGAAAAATGGCAGCAAGGCCGGATACGCCATGGAGTCCAAAAACTTCGGCCAGTTGGTGATGTCACCAGAGAGCACGGCTCTCATCGGCCTCTTCCACGGTCAGACTGCGTGTAAGAAGAACAGATTTGGCAAGCCCAAGAAACGAGTCGAGTATGTGGCCTTTCTTTCTGTTTGTCACATCGCAATTGCTTATTTCCAGCATAAGATATATATGCCTGAAAAAGTAAGAACATAACCGTGTTATAAAATCGGTTAACATTACCTGCGTTAAATATTCTTCGGGCAAAATATGGTGTCATTTTACTTTCAATCGCGTTTGTACTATCACCCATCATGACTTTTGAACCTGAAACAAAGCAGCAGCAAATTACATGCATAACTGCTTGACCAGAATTATCGTTTCTTTTAACCCTTCGATGATTTGTTTCTACCTTCACCAGGCACTTGGCTGTGCTTGGCGCTGGTCTGATGGGAGCGGGCATTGTGCAAGTGAGCGTGGACAAAGGAATCCAGACTATCATGAAGGACATGGCTCAGGGCGGTCTGGCCCGGGGTCAGCTGCAGGTGGAGAAGGGACTCAAGGACGCCGTGAAGAAGAAGAAAATGTCTTCGTAGGTTGAGACTTGTTTATAAATCGGGATTCTATCAGCTGCAAATAATACGTGTTAGATATTTTAAACCATATATTGAAATTTTAATACTCGAATAGGTCAGCGTATTGGTCGAGATCCACTTCGCAAAATCCCCACTGTACTTCCTGCCGGTTGAAGATGCCATCTATTGTTTCGAAACAATTTTGGGTTATCCCCGAAATATTACCCGTTTCTGCTTTAGTTCTTCCCATAGGACCCGATATGGCTTGAAACGTTAGTATACTTATTAAACAAACTTGTTTGACATCTATTCATACAGAGCGGAAGCCGACAAAATCTACAGCAACTTAGATGCAACTTTAGAGTACAAGAACTTCAACAAGGTTGACATGGTTATTGAAGCTGTGTTTGAAGACATCAGTATCAAACACAAAGTCATTAAAGAGGTTGAAAAGGTAACTGTGTGATCTTACAGTGTGATACTACTTGTTCGTTTTTTTGAAGTTTGAAAGCTGCGAAAAGCTAAATAGTTAACACCAGGAAGAGATAGTTAGACTTTGAAATATTTTTGTGTTGTCATGTTTGCCCGATGCTAACGAAATTGGTCACAGTAAGAGCGACTACTTTTGAAGTTGTTGACAATTTCTGGCCATCGTGAATATATTTAAGTACATTACTAGGTCGTAATATTCCGTGTGATGCTTTTAGTTCTTCCTGTCCTATGCCTAATTTATATTTACTTTGTTCACGGTTATGCTCTATTTCAGCATCTACCAGAACATTGTGTCTTTGCATCCAACACATCTGCTCTATCCATTGCAAAAATAGCTGAAGGAAGCAGCAGACCTGACAAGGTGAATCATTTTAAATTAAGTTACTATTGCGGAATGCTATCAATTTCGTGTACCTTGTCATTGTCGACAACTTATCGCCCTAATATTGTATGTTGAGGGACATTCTGCCGGTAAAGTTGCTATTTGCATGATAGGCTCTGGGATTAGTGTCTTTTGAAACGGCCAAAGACACGGTACTAGATAAATAAGAAAGTCACACCATGCAAACTTCGAGCACCGAGCAAAATTACTTCCCCTCAGTAATATTGATAATGTTCATATGGGCTACGTCACATTTGGTGACGTTATGACTCGAGTTGTCCCCAGTTCGATTGCTAAGTGACGTAGTCTGCGGGTCATGGGTTCGTTCCTTGACATTTTATTTCTGAAGTTATGATGATGTAGCCACTGGACGTTTTGTGTGCAGAGACGATATATATTTGGCATATTGCCATTGTTATTTCTCAACTCGAACTTGACTTTCTTCTTAAAATCATACTAGCAACAATTTAGGCTTATTTCAGATTTTGTTATCCCACGTTACAACTCTATGTATAAGAAACGGTTTCATTTCGTTGTGGTATCTGACGTTGCAGGTAATCGGCATGCATTACTTCTCACCTGTGGACAAGATGCAATTGTTGGAGATCATCACAACGGACAAAACATCACAGGAAACCACAGGTAACGGATATACTTCGGCCTCGCTATAGCATGCAGTTAAAATACCCAACAACATCTGACACTCTTTTATGACTAGGCTTTTTTTATTATATTCACAGCTGTTGAAAAAATTCATTTTGGATTTGTCTTTTTATAACCCTTAGGAAGCCCCTATTGATCTTAAGGAAAGATGTGCCATTTATATATACCATCCTGCTGCATTGAGAAGGTGGCTGTAAGAGCTTGTGTGATAATCGTAATATTTGTATGCATGATTCTCTCAGACTGGTCTCTTTCATATCTCCTAAACTAATACTGTTAGCTTGTTCAGTTTTCGAAGTAAATTGGTAATAACGATCGTAATACATTATGGGCTTTGTTATAATTCTAAATCTATCTGCCATTATGTCGATGATATCTCTAACCGTTGCCTACCGGTATGTCATTCTATTGTTGCAGCTGCCGCGGTGGACGTTGGCTTGAGGCAGGGCAAGGTTGTGATCGTGGTGAAGGACGGACCGGGCTTCTACACCACCAGATGTCTGGCTGCCTACATGTCTGAAGTTTTCAAGCTTATTCTGGTCAGTCCTCGACACTGATTTCTGACCAGTAAAATTACGACTTTTTCACTCTTACCCGCATTTGTAACCATTTACGTTGCGCACTGAAGAAATCGTGGTATATTTTGCTTCATTTATATCAAGAACCGCAAACAAAATATTGGCATTAAGATTACCTAAAGGATGAATCCTTAGATTTTAAGATAAATGTTATTTTTTTGCTGTGTTATATGTCTAAATATACGTCGTGTATCTGTAGGAGGGCGTGGGCCCCAAGGAATTGGACAGCCGGACGAAGAAGATGGGCTTCCCGGTAGGGTCAGCCACACTCGTGGACGAGGTGGGCATCGATGTAGCCGCCCACATCTCCGACTACATCTGTGGGGTGTTCGGAGACCGTATGGACTTAACAGACCGGGAGACTAATCTGCTGAAGGAGATGGTGGCCAACGGTTACCTTGGTAAGTAAATGGTTGAGATGGCGGGACTGGGAATGATGAAGGAGATCATGTTGTGGTCTTAGCAAGAGGGGGGTGGGGGCATCTTAAATGTCGACATTCTGTTAGTTTACATCCATAAATGAATGGACCTTCGACTTTGACTTCGACTTGGACATGTTGAGATATATAAAATATGCAAAAGGAGAAGATGACGAACAAGCTGCGTGAAGCCATAAAGACACATGCTATAGATTAAAGTAACTTCTTGTCTCTTAGGAAGGAAATCTGGAAAGGGTGTCTACGTCTATGAAGCTGGCCAGAAAAGCAGAGTGGAGAACCCTGGTGCCTTGGAAATCCTGAAGAAATATCACCAGCCACCAAAGCTGGAGTGAGTACACCTAGATGAAATATCTGAAACTACTGTTTACAATTGCATTGTGGATAGAAACTGGGTATAACTTAAGCCTTGCAACCTTGCGTATATTTATTTTTTGCTTGTGCAACTGGCTAACATCGCAACCACGTTTTGGCATTTGAATGTGGGATATATTACATTAACATATGAAATCATAGGAAAACGATGAATTTTGAATTTACTGTGTGAACAACTTATGGAGAATGGCGATGGACTTTACACCCGTTAAACCATGGATCAGCAAACTATTTCATCCTTATCATGAAAGGAGCTATATTTGCGAAGATTTATAAACCGTTAAGTGTCGAATGCAGGGACTTTTAATAATGTGTCTTATATTTTTCACAGGATGACTGATGATAACTTCAACATGCGCTTGCTCAGCAAATTCACCAATGAAGCCGTCATGTGCCTTCAAGAAGGAATCTTGGCTAATCCGGTAAGTCGTGATAAAATACAGTATATGGTCTAGTTATTAACTCGTGGTTATCTATTATGGAGGATTTTTTGGCCAAATTTAGCCTGATGTGCAGCAAAGCCGTCTGAAACGCTCCCGACAGTTAGTAGTTAGCTCAGGATTGCCTTGTTAGGCCTCTGGGTACGTAACAAAAATGACTTCTTTACAGGGTCTGGGCAACTGTTGATTACCTTGTAATGTCTCTAGCTGACTCGCTATTACAATATAAAATATTGCTAATATCCGTTATTGCATTAAGCTCTTGTTACCTGTTCGTTACCTGAGGTATGATTTATGGTGGTGCGTGGTCGTGTGTTACAGGTTGAAGGAGACATCGGCATGGTGTTCGGACTCGGCTTCCCGCCTCAGACAGGAGGTAAGCACACGTCCCAACTACCGCCTCAGTACATTATCATAATTCACCCACAATGCCGGACTCGCCGGTGTATAGAAATATGTTTTCTTATATTAAAATTTCAATTAAGCATGGTCATATATATATATAAACCCTAGACTCTGTGATTGATTTCGTGATGACAGTATGCTTCCATTAAATAGTCTTGTTGAATTTGGATGACGAATAGTAAACCTATATTAATTATGCTTGGTGAAATACTATACTCAAAAATAAGAGACTTTCACTACAATAACAACAGCTATTGCTCTTTGCCTGTGATAAAAAGAAGGGTCTCTAAATGTGTCCTATTTGATGTGCCACAGGCCCCTTCCGCTTCTTGGATACATACGGGGCCGCCAAGCTGGTGTCCAAGATGGCGAGGTTTGAGGAGGCGTACGGCGTGTCCTTCAAGCCCTGCCAGCTGCTGCTCGACCACGCCAAGGACCCGGCCAAGAAATTCCACGCCAAGTGAACGCTGCCTTACCACATCAGCCAGGCAGTGAGAATGTGTCGACATGTTGTGAATGTGACGAATGTACATGACGGGATGGGACTGTGTGTGAAGGGGCGTCATCACCTCTATGTCACTCAGACCACGGACTCAGCAAGCCTGGCTTCGTCACCACTGTCATAATTTATTGGTGTTATTCTGTTTTCGTTTTTTGTCTTGGTTTTTTTTTTAGGCATCAGCAATGCAAGCAAAGAAATATTTAGGTACTTAATGCTACAGTTGAACGGTGTTTTGTTTCCGATGCGTTTGAATGAGTTCTGTGCCAGGTGCTGCCGCAGAAATCATGTTATTATATACCTTGAAGCAGATTTACTAGATTATTAGAACAAATGTCAGCTATTCTTTAGTATTATATAAATTGGAAAGACCAATTTCATGACTGAATCAGACTGACGCGACAGAACAAAATTCTTACGCATGCCGTAGCTTTTGTGTAAATGGTGCTGAAACTATAGGAACTTGATTTGTAAAAGCGGCACAGTCGTACTGTTGGACTTTGGAAGTCAAACAGTTTATTAGGTATTAAACGTTACAATGTAATTTAATGCATTCCTAATATTGTACAGTTTATAACAATATGCAATAAAACTTAAAATTGTAGTTAATGCTATGGTTTCACAATACCCCGCAGTCTCGGCGAGCGCCCATCATTCATAATGCGCTATTCTAAACAATGGCGTAAGTTCAACACGAAAAGTGACATCATCTCGCAGTGGTGGGGTTTGTAATCCAGAAATGTTAGTGATATTTAAAGATGATATGAGGACTTTCCTTATGCAAAAAGTCACCTCCTGTATGTATATTTTTCGATGTTGGACCCGATAAACGCTTGACAAATGTTCTACTTCTCGCTAATTTGAGATCAGGAGTACCAGCTCCGGTATGAACCATCCTGCTGTAAAGTTAGGCATGACAAATGGCTATTTGTCCGGGCCTCTTTAGCTTGTAGTTGTAGTACATGTATTCATTATCCCAATCGGAGGTTTAACTAAATGGTCGCACTTTCTAAACCTTCAATGCATTTGCTGCGTGAAAGTTATCCCCTTTGCAGTAAGTTGATTTGTGTAGTGCTAAGTTTGAGGCCCCTGTATCTATGTACATAAATCCTACCACGCAGGTCTTCTTTGCGCCAAGTACAAAATGTTTACAAATATTCCGGCGCAAATTTGAAAAAGACCACTCAACAAATGCACTTTCTGAAGAAGAAATGTGAAAAGTTCTGTAAATATAACTTTTGGATAAAGAACACCACAAGCTACAGAAGCTATGATAGAAAATGCACTTTGCATGCGTAAAGCATAATCGTTAAGCCTGTGTAATGTTTTGGTCCTGAAATCAACTTTGCAAAAGACGACACGTCTTAAAGAACAAAACGTTCCAAGAAATAATTCGCAATCCTGTCTGCAGTAAATTCAAGCGCAGCGCCATGTTTCCTCAGAGCGTGATGTCATGGATGATCATACATGCGGAATTGGAATTGTTAACAATCCGAGCCGCACAGCACCCCATGCTTCTAGAAATAAGGCCAGAGGACCACTTTCGATTTGACAACCAAAAATTCAAGAATTGTTTCTGTCTGATATGCGCGCTTAGACTATAAACTGCGGCTATTTATAATATGTTGCATATGGCCAACGTCGGAGAAAACCACACCAGTGTGGTCACGTCCGATATGGATCTCGCTCTTTGATTGGCCAGCGCCAGCCCTGCCCACAAAGAGGGTGCGCCCCGGAAAGCAGCGCTACCTCGACAGGCAGTCACTTCAAAAGATGATTACGACCGATTTCAGAAGCTAAGAACGAATGTGCGCTATGTGTCTTAAAAATGATGTTGCTAGGTGGTCAGAACCGTTTTAGTAGCCCAGAAAGAGGAACTTATTGCAAAGTAACTCGTCAGAGAACACTCAATCGAATACAACATGCCAGGTTCACCCCTTCCATGGCGACAACAACTTTTGTTTCAGTTAATGAGAAAGGACGAGATACGGTATAATCAGATTCTAGCTGTCTTTGAAGAGGTCGCTTACTGCTCGCCGGGCCTTTACTGCAAAAATCTTCTTACGTGTCAGCTGCAACAAGACCTTCCAATAGGGTCCCACGCGATCAGAAAGCAAGATGAAGCAGAACTCCTCGGTTTAAATGAAAACATAAAGCACAGTGTAAACTTTACTTATTATCTATTTATTGTTTTATCTGTTGACATTGTAAAAGGCACAATCTTTGCATAAGGCACATTACAAGTTGTCAACCAATATGGACGAGACCCTTTTCGCAAGATCAAGCAAACATACGATAACATCACAAGGAAGACACTTGTTTGATCATAGTAATTCCTGTAACATTACAACTCAAACCAAACCAATCAACCGTCACGAATAATAATCTGAGCAAACCGAGAGACCCCATAATTCCTTCGCCATCCAGACGTCCAATATAAAGCATCTTCACCGAGCAAGTCTTAATCCCCTCATTTCGTCAAGTGGTCTTCATTCATCGACAGAACATTACGATCAGTTACATAGCATACAGTGAAACTACATAAGTACAGTATCTCCAGAAAGCGAATAGTACAGCTAAATCAACTACAAACTAAAACTGGAATGGTACCTTTAAAGAATGTACATAAAAGCTGGTATGTATTGCCTCTTAATATAACTGAATTTTCTCCATACATTGGCAGTGATTGAAATTATAGACTAGCTAAAACATCTCGCAAAATATTCAAAAACCGCTCTAAAATGTGACGTATGTACATAATGACAGCCAGGGTGCATAGATTGTTACATGGCGGAAACCTTCAGCACATGAGAACTACATGTATATATATTATACTTATAAAAGTTTTTAAACAAATAGAATATTTCTTTTGCATGATCATAAACTATAAAATGAAGTCATACTACCGGTATAAGGAAAAGTACATTTACTTCACTAAATTTGATTTTAAAAGATTTCGGATATTGAGAAATGATATCAAGATTTTCCTGCCAGGAATGTTGCTATCCAAGTAATATTAGGTTGAGATTTAGGCAGCACATCATGTTAAGTCCAAGCTGGGACTATTTTCTCTTCGATATTATACACTATATACAAGAAACACACAATCAAATTCTATTCATGGCCGTGACATTCACGGTATGAGTTCTAAGTCTGCAGTTCATGAACACTCATTTCTAACTACCACTAACCTGTGCGCTACAAACCAAATGTCTACATTTTGTTGTCAATTTATTACCAGCAGTGATAAAACTCACTGCTCTGAACATTCTTCCCAGAAGCACATCAATAATTAATTTTACCAGAGGTCGTCTTTTTTTTATTGCTGCTCGATAACCGACACACGGTTACATTCTACTTCAAACACACACACACACAACCTATTGTGACAGAATTGTTTTCACTGTTCAGCTATTAGCCTGAGTAGTCTCATTCAAGACTCTAAGGGCCAAGGCTAACACCTGAGCAACACTTTTGACACAGTAACCTTAATACAAAGTCTATTCCTGTGCGAAAATACTACAAATGCATGGAACAATCGTCATTTCACGGACCATTGATGAGTAAATTTGTCACGAAGTTTCTTCAGTTATCTGAACCGAAGCCTAATGATATAATAAAAACCGGTTTACAACACTACTTTCATTAATGTTATACTAAAGGTTTATTTTGGCACATGAAATCATGGTATCATGTAAGGCAACATGATCAGATTAATCTTTCTGTTTTCTGGAAGCACCTTTTATTTTTTTGTTTTATACAAAATAGTTCAGAATCTGCAAACATATGACCACAATGAATCCTACAAAAGTATATCTACTAAAGGAATGAACGTTTTCGCCAAAAAAGGACCACAAATGCTGGTAAGTATTTAATGAAATTTCTTGGTGTCAAGGCACATTAAGGCAGCCATTCACAATAGTGGTTCTAAGCGCCACAGATAATTGCCAGATTCATCAATATCACGTGAAAAAACACATCCATCTCCTTAATCTACGCACTCACACTATGATGATGAGGTCCACCCAGCAGGACTCACTTACGCCTCTCACGAATTTCAGAACCCAGCAGGACTCACTTACGCCTCTCAAGTGCGCTAAACAGGGGACCCTGCGCGACACACTGCCAACGGTTTTGTCAGTCTTTATATCTATTTACACACGCTGCAGATTTAAGAAATCATGGTGAGACCACGTGACTGTAAATATAAGTCATTTCTGATATATACATATATCATAAAAGGTTAACCGAGGTCATTACAAGCATCCTGATGAAGCGACCTGCGGTGATACGAAGACAGGCAGACCGAGGGACGGGGACTCCTTGCTGGATGGCGTGGACTGAAGCTGTCGCTGTCGTTCCATCTCATGGAGCTGCGAAATGGCAACCTCAACCAGCATCTGAAAACTGTTAATGGCAGGAGATTTCTGCTGTGAGGCATGTTCGCAAACGCTGGTAAATGTTGTCTGGACAGAGCTGGTGACATTGTCTGGGGACAAGGGTTCAATATCCATTGCAGACTGTGCATGCGAATCGTCGATGGGGGTGAGTGGGGGCAGGGCGGTGGTTTCAACGCTCACATGGCCCTCGTACTCAACTTCGGCAGACGAGGTTTCAACATGGGGGTGATAGGAAGGATTGAAATCCTTCGGATCGAAGTCGTGGTAATCCTCCTCAGTTTCCGAGTATTCAGAATCCAGCGTCGTTGGCGACGATTGGCCTGATGAGTCCTGAGACGGGGAAAACCGTCCCTGCGACGATGACTTGTAGCTGTAAGGCTTATCCCAAACTTTAAGGTGAGGTTGAAGAGAAATTTTCCCACCAGCAGGCGTCAGCTGGCCATGTTTATGTTTCCTGGTAATGGTGTACTGCAAAGGGTCCTGTCCCTCTCTCTTGATAATCTCAGGCAAGATCCTCCTTCGTGCATTGATAAACCAGTTGCACACTTGCAAGACGGTAAGTCCAGCTTCCTTTGAGAGTTCAAGCTTCTCCTGGTCGGTGGGGTAAGCATTGTATCGGTGTTCATAGAGCCACTGCTTCAAAACCCGCACCGACTCCTTGGGTAGGTTGCCACGCCGCTTCTTACTAAGGCTTCCTGATAACTGGCCTCCCATGCCATCAGTGCCATCCATCTCCTCGAAGTCCTCATACCACTTGGGGGCTTTCTCCCTCACTGAATTAGAAAGAGAATTGGATGTTACAGAAAGACTACAACAAAATAGCTCTGTATTTATGCCTCTAATATACCTACAAATCAGGACCTCTTGCACAATTATTTAGGATATTATTGCAAAAGATTTGACGCACAGAGTAATCAATATGCACATGCAGAAGTACTTTTTCCTGAAACATTTGTTAGGCATCATTGCAAATATAATTTTAGAAAGGTGCATAGCGTCTAAACTTGCTGAACTTTAAGTTTGGATTTAGAAAAATTCATTTTGAAGATTTTGTATTTGTGGCAGACACTTTAAACCAATTTATGCATAGTTTTTACACATGATAAAGTTGATTGGTTGTATATTCAGGATGCTTTAACTACTGTTGGTTATTATTTTGTCAATGGGAGAAGGAAGAAAGAGTGAAGCCATGTCCCAATGGGTGACCTCCTACTCTTTGCGAAGAAGGACATGGGATCTTTATCCTGTGACCACACAGACATGGCCATAGTGGTACACAAACTACCAATCCACATGCCATTATCCTCTTAGGTGGCCAGAGCACTCAAGGCAAGTACTCTGAACCACTGAGCTATTGAGGCAGCCCCCCAAATCATAAGGATATATCAGTCTTCTATGGCTACAATATTATTACTTTTGCCGTACTGACAAATTATCTGGTAACTTTCTAAATTTACCCCTTTGTTTCTCAATGGCAAGTCAATGATAAAAACTGCAGAATTTTGTAAGGGCAATCATAACTTCTTTTTATAACATTTAAATATTATTTTAGGACTAAGAAGAGACCTAAATTTACAATATGTTGCAGGCTTAGGTGAATTCTTAGCTTCTTCTGACCATGTCTGAAAGGATAATATCTGAAAGATAGATGCTCTCCTAAATTTATAAATAAAAATTCAATGCTATCACAACATTTATTGTGGAGGTAATAGATATAACCATATTACCATTATGGCGATGTCAGTATTTCTGTAGGACCTGCCAATATTGTCAAGTAATAGAGAGACTTGCATAATCAACATGAGAAAGGTTATACAGTTTTTTATAAATGCACATGTATGTTACTTTTGTATCAAGCACCATAATATGGCCTATCCAAGGTATTGATGATCAGTTCAATTTAAATCAAAATCACGTCAGAGTACCAGTGATCCAAGCATTGTAAGTGTCATGTCCATGGGAAAAATATTGAATAGTGGAGAAGTTTGGCTAACATATCTTTATTCTAATAAATTGACAAACACCAATACAAAATGTTATGCATTAAAATATATCATAACATACAGTCTATGCAGGAGACTAGTACAAAGAATACTTCTATCAGTAAACACAGCAGACAATATACAAGCAATTAAATTTTTGTAAGGAGAATCAAAGGGACTGGTCTTATGCTACATGAACAGTTTAAGTGCCATACTGACTACACGTTTTCAAAATGCCATACCAATTTGTTTGAATTAAATAATTAATTTTATGCATTTAAGTATTGGCTTAAGCCAAAAAAACCTGAATCCTGCAACCACACAGACATGGCCACAACTTGCCCACAAGTTTTTGCTCAAAGACACTTTGCATAGATCTGTCAGCCTATAAGTTTCGTTTAGTCTGCAAGATCTGGTAAGGGGGTAGGGCATGGAGTGTATGTGGCAGGCATGTTGGGTGCAGGGGTGCAGCATGTCATGGTTCTGGTTTGTGGGGGTAAATGCATGGCAAGTGAGGATCAGATTAAGAGAAGCAGATAAGCTTAAAAAAGGGCTGTGAAGAAGCAATACAAAAGGCCTGGTTCAGCACAACTTATTTTAATGCTAATTAAGTATAATAAATGGAACAGCCTGCAATAGAAGTTGCATATGCAATGTGTGAAGTGACATAAAAACATATTGATACCTTGATTTGCACCCCTCCCCCATTCCTAACTTTAGCAAGTAACTTTACACCTCGAATTTAATTTCTGTACACCTGTTTTTTTCTACTCAGGGACAATGTTTATTATCGTAATGCTTTAAACTTTTTGCTCACTCAAGAGTTTTGGTCCATTCAATTGACTTAGGCTGAGCAAAAACATTAATAACATATCATATACAGATATATAGCCATTTTAATATGACTTGTATCCACATTCACTATGATACAGTAGTTATATAATTGCGAAAAATTAAGTCACAATAGGGAAAAAAAAGTACTCTACTTTCTATTAACTAACTTAGCAGTCTGAACATGATTTTTTGGATTCAAGCAATGTAAACATACTGGAAGATCACTATCCACTATTTACTACATTTAAATTATGGTAATAACTGGCTGTATTAGTTTATATATGGTTACTAAACATTTCATGAAAGTAAATTTTGAACCAATTTATATCATAATCTGTATAAATAAAGAGAATATAATATCAGTTTGGGTTTGTAATTTAACTGAACATATGCTTGTATGATGAGACCCTTTGCCTAATGCATCTTACAAAAATAACTAAGCAATAATTTTGTTACATGTAACTTTAAAGTTAAGACAGTCACTCAATTAAGCTTACTTATATAAAGGATTTCATCAAACTTCTGTTGTCAAATACATTCTTATATATGCCCAAGAGATGTCTTTTATCTAAACTACAGTTAAAAGAGCTTTAACTTTGCAACAGAGAAATTGGGTTTTGTTCAAGTTCCTTATTCAGATTCGGTATTCTGCCATTTCTGATCAATGGCCAATGGCAGTGCCAATGCTGAATGCAACTAAACAAACTGGGGGCCTGGCAGGACCTGTAACGATGTCTATTTAAAGATAATAATTTAGGCCGAATAATATATATATTAATCAAGATATATCGGTGAGAGGTGTAGAACTAAGTTTAAATTACCTACGTGTGGACGATGGAACAGTATCAACAGAACAATGTTGCCGATGCATAATGACCAAGCCGAGAGGCATGCTCGCCCCGAGTGACAACTTGGTGTCGCAAGAAAACATGGCCTACTTCGACAACAAACCGCTCGGCAAGGTGGACAACTTCGAGATTTCTAGTTCCATAAAGTAGCGATAACCTAATTGTAACTTCCTGTAAAGTAAACTTATTCTACAGATTATGTTTAATGAGTAATTGGAATCTTGCTTCTAATAAATTCAGGGTATGGTAACCACTTGTTGATCGGAAACTTATCAAACTTTGACAGTTGTTAGCGCCATGCATGGCGCCGAGGTTTAAATGACATGCCGTTCAAAATGTCAAACATATTTTCTTCCTTTGCAGCACTGTACTTACCTCTTTTGGGTCTGATCAAACTCTCCGTCAAGTCTGCACACATTTTGAAGGACTTTACAGAAAATTTCCTCACACGATGTTGTCAAAAAGTTACGCTAAATGGAACAAAATTCAAAACTTTCAAAGGTGACGCCGTGCTCAACAAACGTAACGAGGTCGTGCTGTTGTAAATTTACATCCCGGGCACCGAGGCCACGTGGTTCGTTAATATGCATACTGCGGACTCGTCTATTAATGGAGGGGGGTTCGGGTCAGGCCATATTCAAATAACTGCGCAAAATCATACAAATTATCCACACTATTTATCTTTGCTTCATACATCTTCTATAAAATCATATCAGTAACCTTTTAAACGTCAAGACATAGGTTTAAGTAGAAAATGAATTGTGCTCAAACTGGCTTCGCCGCCTAACTGCACGACACAATAGGTATGGCCTCATTCAGAAACAAAGTTGGCCAATGAGAAGAGAGATGGCCCAAACCAAACTGACAGTATCAGCGGTTTAAAACTCCGTGCTGCGCGAAGCAAGATTGTTATGGGTCGCCAAAAATTGTTAAATTATTAGTGATTATAGGGCCTAGTATATATAGCTACATTGCCAGGTTAAACTGTTATCATGAGCTAAACTGCCTAACTGCAGTGCCTAACTTTACGTCGGTTTTCGACCACTGAGTCGACATAAGTATGTTTGTAAACAGGCTCAGCTGAGCGGACAGCACTGACCACATGTTGAGCTTTTGAACACGTGCGTTCATTTCCTGGACAAATATGCAACATATAGATCTTTATATTACTACTATAGTATAGATTTATATAAACGGTCGATAAATGTTGTTCCATCCCTAAAGTAAAGGTACCCGCGCATGTAGCAATGGCGCCTATAAACACAGCGTTCGCACCGTCACCGTCATGCCGTGACGGCGTGCTCGTGCCGGCTAGGACCACCAGTGGCGGATTTCACGAACGCAGTTTAGCCGACTAAGGGGCTTAGTCGTCTAAAGTTACCATGTAAACGATGGGCGATTTTAGCCGTCTAAGCCCCGTAGCCGGCTAAACTATGCAGCAAGCTGTGGTCCTAGCACGAGCACGCCGTCACGCTGGCTGGACAGGAATTCTCTCTGATCACAAAGCTTAACAATGCCCAATTAACATTGCATAGAAACATTGTCGGTACTAGTCATTTGCAACAGGTCTTGCTCCGGTGTCAGGCCTGTCGGAAGCGGCAGGTGGCAGGGTCCACTTAAGCCCCCAAAAATGATATGGCCAGACGTGTTACGACTTCACAGTATGGTGCCTTTCACCCGCCCCACAATCCGTCCCTTCCCAATCGAAAGGCTGAGCTGTGTCTGCCCCCTACTAAATTGCATTGCCCGGCTTCCGTGTGAACGCAGCACACGCGAATTGAGGCGCAGGAAAAAAGGTGATCTAATTCCTGGAGTAGAAGGTTCCAATTAAGAGATGAACCCGGGGGAGGGAGGGAGACAGGGCGATACGGCATATTCCATCGTTTGAAAAGTTACTGCCATATACATGTAAGCTTATATTCATTGCCCCCGTCAATAGGGCTATACATTTTTCGGGTGCGTCATTAAACCACACGGTAAAGATAAAATAAGACCAGCAGTGGCCTATTTCACGTACATAGTTTAGCCGGCTACGTGGCTTAGTCGTCTAAAATCGCCCATCATTTACATGGTAACTTTAGTCGACTAAGCCCCGTAGTCGGCTAAAATGCGTTCGTGAAATCCGCCACAGTTGGATGTTTTCGTATCACTTTTGCATCACGAAAAGACCAATTAAGTTTCTTCATTTTTGTAAGTTTTCTGTTTGAAGCGTTGCGCCAACGTTGTCACCGGGGAGAATCCGTGTGACGTCATAATGCCTCGTTTTCGGAAACGCAAAAAAAACGTTAGTTTCTCAGTCGTATTGTCCCGTCGTAACAAATATTCGTCATTGTTATGGCGCAAACGAATAAAAAATATGTCATCTATCCGTTTTGTGAAGCTATATTTCTTAAATATTCTTAATCATGGCGCTAGGTCTTCCGCAATGGACCCACCCCTCGGCGCCTGGCTTTTGCGCAGGTAGTCTGGTTCCCAGTCTCTCTCTTTGCGTAACATACACGTCACGCATACGTCACAGCGGATAGTCAGGATACCAGTGTGCGCAGAGATTCTAAACTCGTTCCGAAGTGCTTCGTTTGTTTGTCCCCAAAATGAGTAAACCGGAAGTCTAAGCGAACGAGACTTTATAGCCCTATAGGTTACACACCAATAGGTCGTGCGTAGAAAAGTATATCCCGTCAAGTAGTGCCTAAAATATGATGGTATATCAGGGTTATATGGTTACTGGTTAATTCTTAATCATAGCGCTAGGCCTTCCGCAATGGAACCACCCCTCGGCGCCTGGCTTTTGCGCACGTAGTCTGGTTCCCAGTCTCTCTCTTTGCGTAACATACACGTCACCCCTACGTCACAGATAGTCAGGATACCAGTGTGCGCAGAGATTCTAAACTCGTTCCGAACACGTGCTTCGTTTGTTTGTCCCCAAAGTGAGTAAACCGGAAGTCTAAGCGAACGAGACTTTATAGCCCTATAGGTTACACACCAATAGGTCGTGCGTAGAAAAGTATATGCCGTCAAGTAGTGCCTAAAATATGATGGTATATCAGGGTTATATGGTTACTGGTTATTTCTTTCTTTCTATATATTGTTTCTTTTACTAATGTTTGGCCAGATTACTGTCTGTCGGATTAATCTGTGGCGTATTTAATCATGTTGCGGACGTTACGTGTGCGTGGTTCGGTCGACCTCATCACATGCTGATTCGCTAGGTGTCTAATTTTCGGCGGGTCGCGCTAGTGGTGGGGTGGGGGGGGGGCGAGGGGTGTAGTTCTATGGGCTGTAGATAAATTATCGCACGTCAACCTATGTTATGTTTGTTTTTAAAGTTGGATACTTGCTTTATAATTTCCTATGGCCCATATACTCAAACATGGTTACCGATTTTTTTCTAGCATGGGGTTGAAAATTTGGGTTTTTGCATTACTTAACATGGGGATGGTTTCTATTGGTGTGTAGCCTATAGAAACGACGATCGAGGCACAGTGTGAAACTGTACATTTGTGTCTGGATGGCGCAGGCCGTGTGGTCTGACGTTTTCGTCACTGACGTTTTGGGTACTAATTGTACTAATTGTTGGATAAAAACAACTTGAGTGACTTCAGTGAATGATTGACAGCCTGGATCGGTCTGTTTGCCGGGACCAGAGATGGTTGGTTGGTTGTATTTTCACGACTGCATGTTTAACCACTTTTGGTCATATCGCGTCAATCGGAGAAGGGTTTGTGGAACCATGTCCCCGGGGCTGTTCCCCTAGTCTTTGACAAGGACGTGAGGGGTCTGGAAGGGGTAAATGCATGGCGACACGCGACACAGGCATGCTTAAGAAATAGACATTCGATTTTTTATGAGAAATCGATACTGGAGGCTACCGTGGCGGCCCCCGTGACACATGAGAATAAAGAAATTGATTCGACGTGATGTGAGAACAAGGCAAAAAATGGAGAATACATTAATGTTGCGACATGTTTATTTGAAGTCCTACTTCCGTAACAATCAAAAACGGTCTTCAAGACAAGTAACTGAAATCTTCATTTTATGACCTATTTCGTAGCAATTCACCAACAATTAAGGGTCTCGAACAATTTCATGTATAAGACATGAATTAAGCAAATAATATAGGTATTCTTACGATAAACGAAAAAATATGTTGACAGAAAAGATTATTTAACCCGCCACCAATTGAATGTGACCATCATTAACGATTTGTCGATATGAAATACGCATTGACGAGAGAATCTTTCCGTAAGTTAGTTTAGACACACTAAATTCGATCAGTATCGTCAGTTGTCAATATGTGTGCTTAAACCGGATGACATCTTTCTCAAACCCCACAAATAGGCGCGTTGTAATTCATCACTGACATTTTATTTCCTCTTTGAGTAATTCACAATTAACACGATGCTATTCTTTGTGATGTGCTCATTGGTCGCACGTCGTACTACCCTCTCGTCGATGCCTGCGCGGCACCCGCAACTCCGTCATCTTCGCGTGCACGGGACTCCGCTAACCCGGAGATCTTGGGTCCGATTCTGGCTCGTCGTGGCGTAACTCTTCCACGCGCATATCCTGTGAATGGTTGACTTCAGCCAAGGCCTGACTTGGCCCCCCACACCGCTATAAGTGTCACTCACTGGCGAGCGTTGGGTCGTGGAATGGCGACAGTTCCACGAACGCCTCTCCCATCCAGGAGCTACATTTCTAACGAGTCATGTACAGTAAGCAGACCAGCTCGGTCTGCATGGAGTCCCCATTAGTTAGCGTCTATTTGTACCTGCGGTGATATCGTGGACAATGCGTTATCCAGAGGATACCAACGAGATGCCTCCATGGCAACGTAAAACTCCTGGAAAACAGAAAATACAGTTCTTTATCAATACGGTGTATGTCTATAATTAAGTATGCCTATGTAATCGTACGAGTGGGTATGGATTGACGTCTCGACCGACCTAAACAGTAAGGAACCAGTCAGTGGATCTACGTTAAAATTGTATAGAGTCTGTATGCACATCATTCTTCCTGTGAGAAGCTGTCCAGCGGATTCTCCATCTCTATGGCAATAGACCAATCCAGGCTCCGACACTAAGCCCCGCCCACGCTTGAGTCCGTTTTCCTTACTCGTGGGTATGAAATAGACAATCATAGCTGAAGATAGATATTGTGAGAAGTACTCATCTCTGAAACTGACAACAAAGCCACATGCTGCTTTGTTTGACCGACTTGTTTTTACGACATAACGCATGTGGAAGACCTATTTTCACCACATGATTGGATAAAAGCAACAGTGACGTCAGTGAATGATTGACAGCCTGGATCGGTCTATTGCATCTGTATGTAAGCAAAGGGCGAGCTAGATGCTTGTGCATGCGAATTGACTTTGGCAGATAAGATCAGTTCTTCAATTGCGCCATCATCCGATAATTCACACACGACAAAACTATGTACATGTAGCAGCTAGGGGGGCGGGGGGGGGGAGGTTGTATCCATCTGGCGCATCTGTGGATGAATTTCCGGTCCCGGGCCCTTTGCAACCTTGTGCTACACTTACCTCCGTGAATACCGACACATCGTCACGAACACTTACCTGGATCTATTAACACTGGCCACATGATGGCATCTCCGAGATAAATAAATGGTAAAGAGTTTTGGTCTTACCACACTTTATAATTATAGTAGGTCTTTAGACAATCCCGACACTTACTTCACTGCGCTCCATGAATTCCTTGTTGGCTTTGGCCACATCAATCTCGGTTTCTGGATCTGAAGTGCAACATCCAATAGACTATATTCCTGCGCGGGGACAGACCACTCTCGCTGGCTATCTCACCACCTAGTTCGCATTGCGTCAATACAAGCTGAACGGTTATGATACGCAGTTTAAACAAAAAAATAAATTAAGTTCTGAAAACTAATTTTCTTTGTATCCCATATCGTCACGTACCCACAAGTTCCTCGCCATCGTCTTCACATTGCTCATCGTAAGTCTGTGACTGAAAACGGAAAATGTAAAGTAAAGGTATACAAGACATAAATATATATATAGAGAGGGAGGCAGGAAATGTATTTAATTTATGCTATATTGCAGTCATCCTTTTGTAGGTATACTCTTAACGAAGATATTACATGCATATAGGCTTTCATGTACACCCCGCCCCCCCCCCGTACAAAGTACAAACAAGGAAGTCATCCTCATTGGAGAAGCAAAGCAGTTTTAGAATTGACATTTCCGAATGGATTTATTCTTGTGATTCATTCCATTAAATCGGACGAATGTACATCAACCCACACATTTCATATAATCAACTAGCTAGTCTGACGGGTAGACTGTGAACAAGGGGATGCTACCGCTTTTATATTAACTGTCTAGATTTTACCTGCAGATAATTAACATAACGAAAACATGTTGCAGGTTAAGTCCTTTATTTGACCAGGTAAACAGCTACGACGACATCCAGGTGCAAACAGGGCAAGACCCCCAATCATTCCCAATTGGTGCTGCTCTGTGGTTGCCATGGTGATGAGGTTTTTAACAAATGTGTCCACTGCATCGGCAGGATGCTCGTCGCATGGAACATCAACGTCTCATCTGTCGCTCGCCTAAACTTCGGTAGGAATTCCACGTGCGTCCGTTGTTGTCAACGTCGATACGTCACTGCCAGTCACTGTATTTGTAACTCCGGCGTACAGGCTTTGATACAAGCTTTATTATCGAACGAATCCAATATAATCAACTTTCCGTGCTATACATATACCCATCTCAAATATAGCCACAACGTACAGGGCACATCTGTCCCTCCCCGCGATCCGGGGCAATGACCGGTCATACGGGCACTTCCATCGGAAAACTAAAGTACAACGACCAAAATCCAGTTGCAGCAGCATCGTTTTATTGATTAAAACATTCTTTTCTCGGTTCTTACACGCAGCTGTTTTCGGTGAGGTCGGCTGTCGCAACACGAACCATACGATCTGACGGAAACATAGCACAGAGGGAGGGAATGCGGGGGCTGCTAGCCGTGCTGCAACTAAAAAGACAACAGATACCATCGTTTCTTGCGATGAAGCTAGTGTGTGTGCCCTGCCAACTGAAGGGGCGTGAACCTGTGTTTTAGCCAAGGAGAGGGCTGGTACCAACGCCCTATACGGTAAATACGCTGGTGCCCCTCTCCCAGCTGACAGAGCGTCTGGTACCTGCGTTCCACAGAGGCAATATACCTGCCTCTCTAATAGAGCCATTAGATAGGCTGGTACCTGTGTTTCTGCAGAAGCCGGTACATGCGCGTCACACTGTGATGAACTGGGTACCTGTACTTCAGCCAAGGTTGGTGGTACATGTGCTTCATCAAGTGGTGAGACTGATACCTGTGCTTCATCAAGTGGTGATATTGATACCTGTGCTTCATCAAGTCGTGAGACTGGTACCTGTGCTTCATAAGGTGGTGATACTGATACCTGTACTTCCTCAAGTGGTGATACTGATACCTGTGCTTCATAAGGTGGTGAGACTGATACCTGTGCTTCATCAAGTGGTGATATTGATACCTGTGCTTCCTCAAGTGGTGAGACTGATACCTGTGCTTCATCAAGTGGTGAGACTGATACCTGTGCTTCATCAAGTGGTGAGACTGGTACCTGTACTTCAGGATACTGCTGTTGGTATCCGTAGTTGGCGTCGTAGCCCTCAGCCGCCCCCGGGTAGCCGCCATAATACGAAGGTCCCATCTGATACCCCTGCCACCACCCCGCCGCGTGGGGTGGGTACATCTGGTAGCCGGGCGCTCCGGGGTACATCATGGGGTGTTGGGGGTACATCTGGGAACCGTCATCGCCCTTGTCTGGATGCCTAAACCCACAAAATCACAGGTGAAACTTCCAAATTATCACGATGCAGGATTGATTGTGCATATAAATGTTAATAATTCAATGGTCATAGGCCTCACGATCAATGCGGCATGTAATCATGTAATAGTGCGTAATTGATAGTGTAAAGGATTTACGCTGCTTGACATTCTCGGGATGTCATGAGGCTATTCCAACCTTCAGTCCTACCTTTTGGGTGTTGCTATGGAAACTTTAATGGGCTTTCGACCGATTCCAACATAATTATTCATCTCTATCAGCGCCATTTGCTGGTCATCTTCGTCGAGAAAGCGTACGAAACCATAACCACGACTAAGTCCATGGTTATCCATCATTACTGGAAAGACACAGGCATGGTAGCATAAACATACACATAGCAATCCAAAGTTCGACTAGACGGTATTAGAGTCCAGTATAATTCAACCCTCTGCTCGTTGACGTAGGAGTTTCTTGGGCCAATTTACCCCATGTGTGAATTAAACCTCGTCCTTTGCCGCTGAAAACCTCAAATTGTGTAGATTTTATGGACTGTTTAATAATGAAAGAATTATGTATTATAATCACTATTAAATAATAACCGCTAAAATGCATTGTCTAGAGCGTGCTCGGCATCCCTAAGGGCATTGCCTAGAGCGTGCGCGGCATCCCTAGAAGCATTGCCTAGAGCGTGATCGGCATCCCTAAGAACATTGCCTAGAGCGTGCTCGGCATCCCTAAGGGCATTGCCTAGAGCGTGCTCAGCATCCCTAAGAACATTGCCTAGAGCGTGCTAGGCATCCCTAAGAGCATTGCCTAGAGCGTGCTCGGCATCCCTAAGAACATTGCCTAGAACGTGCTCAGCATCCCTGAGAGCATTGCCTAGAACGTGCTCAGCATCCGAGAGCATTGCCCAAAACGGGCGCGGCATCCCTAAGTGCATTGCCTAGAGCGTGCGCGGCATCCCTAGAAGCATTGCCTAGAGCGTGATCGGCATCCCTAAGAACATTGCCTAGAGCGTGCTTGGCATCCCTAAGAGCATTGCCTAGAGCGTGCGCGGCATCCCTACTAGTATTGCCTAGAGCGTGCTCGGCATCCCTAAGAGCATTGCCTAGAGCGTGCTCGGCATCCCAAAGAGCATTGCCTAGAACGTGCTCAGCTTCCCTGAGAGCATTGCCTAGAGCGTCTCGGCATCCCAAAGAGCATTGCCTAGAACGTGCTCAGCATCCCTGAGAGCATTGCCCAAAACGTGCGCGGTATCCCTAAGAGCATTGCCTAGAGCGTGCTCGGCATCCCTAAGAGCATTGCCTAGACCGTGCTCGGCATCCCTACGAGAATTAAGAGCGTGCTCGGCATCCTTAAGAGCATTGCCTAGAACGTGCTAGCATCCCTAAGACCATCGCCTAGAGCGTTCTCTAAGAGCATTGCCTAGAGCGTGCTCGGCATCCCCAAGACCATTGCCTAGAGCGTACTCGGCATCCCTAGGAGCATTGCCTAGAGCGCGCTCGGCATCCCTAAGTTATTTTCGTAGAGCGTGCTCGGCATCCCTAAGAGCATTGCCTAGAGCGTGCTCGGTATCCCTAAGAGCATTGCCCAGAGCGTGCTCGGCATCCCTAAGGACATTGCCTAGAGCGTGCTTGGCATCCCTAAGAGCATTGCCTAGAGCGTGCTCGGCATCCCTAAGAGCATTGCCTAGAGCGTGCTCGGCATCCCTAAGACCATTGCCTAGAGCGTGCTCGGCATCCCTAAGAGCATTGCCTAGAGCGTGCTCGGCATCCCTAAGTTATTTTCGTAGAGCGTGCTCGGCATCCCTAAGAGCATTGCCTAGAGCGTGCTCGGCATCCCTAAGAGCATTGCCTAGAGCGTGCTCGGCATCCCTAAGTTATTTTCGTAGAGCGTGCTCGGCATCCCTAAGAGCATTGCCTAGAGCGTGCTCGGCATCCCTAAGAGCATTGCCTAGAGCGTGCTCAGCATCCCTAAGAGAATTTCCTAGAGCGTGCTCGGCATCCCTAAGACCATTGCCTAGAGCGTGCTTGGCATTCCTAAGAGCATGGCCTAGAGCGTGCGCTAAGAGCATTGCATAGAGCGTGCTCGGCATCCCTAAGAGCATTGCCTAGAGCGTGCTCGGCATCCCGAAGACCATTGCCTAGAGCGTGCTCGGCATCCCTAAGTTATTTTCGTAGAGCGTGCTCGGCATCCCTAAGAGCATTGCCTAGAGCGTGCTCGGCATCCCTAAGAGCATTGCCTAGAGCGTGCTCAGCATCCCTAAGAGAATTTCCTAGAGCGTGCTCGGCATCCCTAAGACCATTGCCTAGAGCGTGCTTGGCATTCCTAAGAGCATGGCCTAGAGCGTGCGCTAAGAGCATTGCATAGAGCGTGCTCGGCATCCCTAAGAGCATGGCCTAAAACGTGCTAGCATCCCTAAGATTTGGCCAAAAGTTAAGTCTGCCTGGGCACTGTAACTATGCAAAAGCCTACTTTTTCTTATAAACATACTCCTATAATGCTTCTTTTTATCTGCGGCAACTCAAAAGTGTCCATTATTTGTTAATAGCGTCAGTATGATTGTCCAACCTTTAGCACCCTTCACCGACTTGTACTTTCTGGAGAAGACTGAGTACAGCACCAAGTCGTCGACCTCATCAGTGAGATCCCGGAGGAACAGTGAATACTCGGGACTGTAAACAAACACACCGTCAATTATGGCTGGACCGGGCTTCATGGTTAAACGTCTTCACACCACAACAGAAACCAAAGAACGAAAAACCGCGTACGGTTACGCTTAATTTTTTTTAAATAGTATCGTTAAGAAGTCAGCAAATAGTAAAAAGCGCTAAAAATCGTTAAGGAAAATGCAATATCATTAATTTACTGCGCACCATGTCAGTGAACGAGACTTTCGGAAGCAATGGTCTATCATACCTGTTCAGATGTTCCCTGCCGAAGCTCGCCTGGTTCAGCTTAAAGCGCTTAAACTGAAACAGATACCGACGAAATAAAGTCGTTTATGTATGATTTGGCAATCCTAACCCATAGAGTAGTCGGTGTAATCGGTGTCTTTCACACAAATAAAACTAACCTATTTACGCATCGATTGCACTTGAAAACTCAATACAGAAAGATACGCACTGACCACAGAGGTAAACTATCCCATCTACGCACCGATCGCAGAGGTAAACTATCCCATCCACGCATTGATCACAGGGGTAAACTATCCCATCTACGCACCGATCGCAGGGGTAAACTATCCCATCTACGCACCGATCGCAGAGGTAAACTATCCCATCTATAGGCACCGATCGCAGAGGTAAACTATTCCATCTATAGGCACCAATCGCAGGGGTAAACTATCCCATCTACGCACCGATCGCAGAGGAAAACTATCCCATCTATAGGCACCGATCACAGAGGTAAACCATCCCATCCACGCATTGATCACAGGGGTAAACTATCCCATCTACGCACCGATCGCAGGGGTAAACTATCCCATCTACGCACCGATCGCAGGGGTAAACTATCCCATCTACGCACCGATCGCAGAGGTAAACTATCCCATCTATAGGCACCGATCGCAGAAGTAAAATATCCCATCTATAGGCACCGATCGCAGAGGTAAACTATCCAATCTACGCACTGATCGCAGAGGTAAACTATCCCATCCACGCATTGATCACAGGGGTAAACTATCCCATCTACGCACCGATCGCAGGGGTAAACTATCCCATCTACGCACCGATCGCAGGGGTAAACCATCCCAGCCACGCATTGATCACAGGGGTAAACTATCCCATCTACGCACCGATCGCAGAGGTAAACTATCCCATCTATAGGCACCGATCGCAGAGATAAAATATCCCATCTATAGGCACCGATCGCAGGGGTAAACTATCCCATCTACGCACCGATCGCAGAGGAAAACTATCCCATCTATAGGCACCGATCACAGAGGTAAACCATCCCATCTATAGGCACCGATCGCAGAGGTAAACTATTCTATCTATAGGCACCGATCACAGAGGTAAACCATCCCATCTATAGGCACCGATCGCAGAGGTAAACTATTCCATCTATAGGCACCGATCGCAGGGGTAAACTATCCCATCTACGCACCGATCGCAGAGGAAAACTATCCCATCTATAGGCACCGATCACAGAGGTAAACCATCCCATCCACGCATTGATCACAGGGGTAAACTATCCCATCTACGCACCGATCGCAGGGGTAAACTATCCCATCTACGCACCGATCGCAGGGGTAAACTATCCCATCTACGCACCGATCGCAGAGGTAAACTATCCCATCTATAGGCACCGATCGCAGAGGTAAAATATCCCATCTATAGGCACCGATCGCAGGGGTAAACTATCCCATCTATAGGCACCGATCACAGAGGTAAACCATCCTATCTATAGACACCGATCGCAGAGGTAAACTATCGAATCTACGCACTGATCGCAGAGGTAAACTATCGCATCTACGCACCGATCACAGAGGTAAACTATCCCATCCACGCATTGATCACAGGGGTAAACTATCCTATCTACGCACCGATCGCAGAGGTAAACTATCTCATCCACGAACCGAGCACAGAGGTAAACTATCCCATCTATATGCACTGATCGCAGAGGTAAACTATCCCATCTACGCACCGTTCACAGAGGTAAACTATCTCATCCACGAACCGATCACAGAGGTCAACTATCCCATATACGCACTGATCACAGAGGTAAATATTGCGATCATGCACAGATCACAGAGGTAAGCTATCCAATCTACGCAATGATCACAGAGGTAAACTATCCCATCTACGCACTGATCACAGAGGTAAACAATCCCATCTACGCACTGATCACAGAGGTAAACAATCCCATCTACGCACTGATCACCGAGGTAAACAATCCCATCTACGCACCGATCACAGATGTTAACTATTCTATCCACTCACTGATCACATAGATCCACGCACAGACCAGTCAACTATCCTATCCACGCGACAAAATGTTTATCCAAAGCTGCCCAAGACATGTTCTGTCCAATGGGATGCGCTATAACACGGATGTGAAGGTAAACTAACTGATATTTAACGATGTTGATTTGATTCTAACCACCTCATTCCAATTTTCTTAACCAGGATGGTTCATGCAATAGGCGGGCATTATAAGCGCCTTCAACGGATCGCTAACCATGCTAACTGCGACGCTTCAGTGATATAGACATAACGACGTACATACATGTGACGTGACATGGCCATCTAACACAAACCAAAACAGCGCGCAATAAGCCTGCGGTTATTCAGTTACAAAATAAGGCCAAAATTGGAGGGTTTGTAAGTTGTCATAAACTCGTTGGGAGCATTCACTACACGACACCGGGTAAGAAATCTACACGCGGATAAGAAGGCTCGCCGGGCAATATCGATCGGTGGGAAATGAAATGAAATGAAATTGCGCCTGGCTGGAGAGAAAGGAACACCTGTGACGCTTATCCCAATATCTGGAAGACACGAGGACACACGGGGTGTTATCAGCTGGCAGGCTGACGAGCAGGCTACGTCTCTCACCAAACAAGCCTCCCATCCCCCGCCCCCGGCAAACCCCCATGCTACCAGTCCCCCACGCGCGCCTCCGCCCCCCCCCACCTCTTTTTCACTCGACCCACAGCTACCGTCAACCGCTATCACGCGTTCTTCGTACCATATGGCAACAAGACCACGGCCCAGGGGTGAGGTTGGAGCGGGTGGACCAGGGGTGGGGTTGGAGTGGGTGGGCCAGGGAGAGGGGTGGGGGAGGGTGTATGTGGAGAGGGTGGGTCGAGGGGTGGAGATGCGGTGAAGCGGGATGAGATGTGTAGCATATTAATCCAATTTAAATAAATGCGGATGGCGACACCGGGTTGACATCTCTGCCATATGGTTTCAACGAGCAAAGATGGCATATGTACTGACGTTAGAGTGATGTTAGAGGGGGTTGCGTGTACGCCGACATCTGCAACGCGCAACTTTTTACTTCAGGCAAACCGGACACTCTGTGGGCCATTTTACCTCAACCGGCTGATATCCTGAGACCCCGACTCACTCCAATGGATATATTTAATTATAATAGTGTAGGCCAATTAACCTTTGTAACCCGCACCGCGATGATACGCACAATTTCGTTGAGTCGTATCCTCACACCTTGATATGCCTTTCAATTGCCTAAACCGGCCCAAGCATTGTGACATATGCAACATCGATGTGCACGTGTTCTACCGCACAATCTACATGCACAATGTACGTGAATAATATAACAATAGCGCGGCCCGACATCAAGCTGTACCAGCCCACCAATTTTCATTATCGGCCCGAGGCCGCATAGATGCCGAGGGCGGATAATGAAAATCAAGGACTCCTAATACAGGTTGATGAAGAGCCAATAAAATGTCTACGCCATGCCAAATTCGTGCTATTACTATTATTACAAGTTGCATCTAAATTTAAGGCGTTGACTTAAAGGTACAAAGTACAGCATTTTGGGACTACCTGTCCGCAAATCGCAAGCCTCTCCACAAAAAGTTAGACAGTCGCCTTTTTGATACCATATATCGTTGCCAAGAAATATGGCACGTGCAACTAGGCAACTAGGCACGTAAGCGGGCCATTTAAAGCTATAACTACAATTCTCTTGTGCGTGACGTCAGGTTTCATTGTTCTATGCAATGTCGCTATGGCAACGATTGTCAATTGCATGGGAAACAGGGCGGTTCGGGTCAGAATATAACAATAGCGCGAGTTAGCGGGACGTTAGGCAATTTTATTGGCCCGACATCAAGCTGTAGCAGCCCGCCAATTTTCATTATCCGCCGGAGGCCTCTACGCGGCCTCGGGCGGATAATGAAAATGAAGGGCCAATAAAATGCCTAAAGCCATGCAAAACTCGCGCTATTACTATTATTACGAGTTTAATCTAAATTTAAGGCGTTGACTTATCTCTGCTTCTTGTTTAATTTCCGCATGCAACGATCAAAGTAAAGCATTTTGAGACTGACTGTCCGCAAATCGCAAGCCTTTTCACATATAGTTAGTTGGCCAGTCGCCTTTTTGATACCATATATCGTTGCTAAGAAATATGGCACGTGCAACAAAGCAACTGGGCTGATAAGCGGGCCATTTAAAGCTATAACTACAATGCTTTTGTGCGTGACGTCATGTATCATTGTTCTATGCAATGTCGCTATGGCAACGATTGTCGATTGCATGGGCAGCAGGGCGGTTTGGGTCAGAATACAGCATTTTAGCGGCCTTCAGATTGAATGCTATTGTAATAGTTAACATGACCACCAACGCGTAATAATATTTATTAATCGGGCAATGGTTTATTGAGTAAGTATCCACTGCGTATGTCAAAATTGAAGATGAAAGGCATTTGTTTCTTGTATGTCGCAATTTTACGAATAATCGCAAACAAACACTGGAGATGGTTCAGTAATTGCTCTTGCCGTCAGGGTTAATTTCAAGAACATTTACATTTTCTGTAATATTAAATCGCACATCAAGGGAAGAACTGCGAGTGTTGACGGCTCTCCTTATATATTCTGGACTTCAGGCTTTCATATTCACTGGTGTCTGAGAAACATTTGTTTGTGTCACGCGTATACCACTTTATTGATATTAATACAGCTTACAACGCAGCAAAATTATTATTAAACTATTTATAATCGCATCTCAGGCGTGGATCAAGGATTTTGAAAATCTTACGGCCCGGGAGGGAGTGGGGGTCCACAAGATAATATGGGAAGTCCAGTACGAAAAAGGGACATCTTAAACGGCGTACAGTTAGCTACCACTGAACCAGAACAGAATAGACGCTGGAAAAAAAGTGGTCTGGACCCCTTGCCCCCGACCCCTCCCCCCTGGATCATAGCCTGCATCTAAGGCTGCGGTTCAAATGTATTCTATTTATCCATTTGATTAGACGATATAACGTGGTCCGGTGTTATCCATATTAACACAAATAGTGTGTAAAATACACGCCCATACCCACGAGGTTCAATTGCTATGATAGTACGCACCAATGTGCGGAAATACAACCAACTGTCACAAACAAGCGCCCGCTAAACACAAACGATGAGTGTTGTCATGCTCGTTCCCCTATACATGGAGTTGTGAACACATGCACTAAATCGGGGGAAAAACCGGCCCCAATATCTAGTCGGAACGTGAGCGGCACATGGAGAGGAGATCGACTGGGGGATTACAGTGGTTAATCATTAACTCAAAGAAGGAAACTCATCCATTGTCTTTCCCATAAAATAACAAGAGGTATCATGCAGTCAGGTACTGTACTTGTATAATCGAGTATCAGTAAATTAAACCTATACATTTATGGGACATCTGTAACGTGCAGCAAGAAAGTAATATCTGTTCTTGGCTAGTGGACAGAATAACACCCTCTGCGACTTACACAGTTTTATATATTACATTGAATAATTTAATACTAGAAATAGATTGGATACTGACATATGTTTTTTCCAGGTTACGCGGTAAGCCTTTTCCCGTCAATCATCCAAATGGGGACCGTTTTTCGCGCTAACAACAAACAACCGGAAACGAGGTTCTATTACAGTCTTACCAAATTAGCCATGGTGGTATCCAGGACTTACCGGACGTGCGTTAGGAACCATCTTGCCATTGAGCCGCAGCATGGCGCGCTGAGCGATGTCTTGGTCCGGGAACTCAACGAAGCAATAACCAGCGGGAACCCTGCAAAAAGGATGGGAATGTAATATCTGCATATCGCAACCATGGGTTAGGTTATATTGTTAGAACTGTTATGCATCACTGTCCTGCGAAAACGGATGTTGGGTTGCTTGGTTAGTTTTACGTAGGACGCTTTGACCTCTGTATGTCATATCGCGACAATGGGAAGGGTTAAGGTCGAGAGGAGCCATGTCTGCCGGAGTAACCCCTTACGCTTTGCGAAGAAACACCTGGGGTCTTTTATACTGCAGAAACAGTTTCACAGAGAGGCCTAGTAGAGCACACGAATAGGCCACGGGGTGACCCCCATGTCTAAGATCAGGTGCTGTACCCTGCCCTCTGTACCCTGCCATAGGAAGTTAAAAACAGAATGTGTGACGAACCTCCCATCTGCCATATTGGTCTCGAATGGCCCGGAATATGTACACCAAAGTGGCATTAAACACACATCTAAGCTGCCAATAAATCACGTCAGGGCAAAATCAACAGACAGGGCAGTCCCAGCTAATACAGATCAGGTCAACAACTAGGCCGGCGCCATCCAATATAGGTGAGGTCGACATTTGGGCCCCCGTCACCCGATATAGGTCAGGTCGACTGTTGCCCCCCCCCCCCCCCCCCCCGATATAGGTCAGGTCGACATTTGGGCCCCAGTCACCCGATATAGGTCAGGTCGACCGCCCCCCCGCGTCATCCAATAGAGTTCACGCCGACCGCTCGGCCAGCCTCACACATCCGTCGCCAGCTACCTCAGATACATACAATATCACATCGTCAAACATGTACCTGTCTGCTTCAGCGACCTCCTCACTGCTCCGGCGCCGCTTGCCAGAAGACCGGACGCTGCCTTCCGTTGACTTTACCGAGGACTGGGAGACCTCGCGAGATGACCTTCCGCGTGTCTTGGTCCTCTCCAAATCCTCTTTCTTGTCTGATGAACGATTTCGATATGGTGATTTGCGCCTCTCCTCTTCGACATAACCCTTGGGTTCCTCGTGCTCCAGTCTAGCCGCACGTTCTTTGTTATTCTCTAGTCCCCTTTGTGTTTGATCGCGATCATTTCGGGAACGTTCCCGGTTGATTCTTCTCCTGTCGTCAGATAAGTGATCATCAATCCCACGACCGTGATCGCCGCGTTTATGTCCTTCGTTGTAATGGGAACCCTCGCTGACTTCCTCGCGCTTGGTGCCACGGCGGTGTTTCCCATCAGATCTCTCTTTCGAAGTATAATCTTTCGCCCGTTTGCTGGTAGCTTGCTTTTCCTTCAGGTCTTTACAGGAAATATGGGGATCGCCATCGTCGCAATTTGCTTTGTGGGAAATCATGATGTCGTTGGCTTCATCTCTGCTAATCAGAGGGCCATCGTTTCGGCGTCTGAACGCATATTGTCTATCAGCCCTGTCTTCTGTTTCTGACTCATATGTCTTCTTGTCCGACCTTGGACTTCTGTCATATCCTGTCCTATCCGTGGTGGCCATGTTATCGCGCAGTCTAAGCTGCTTAGTCTCCCTGTGTGATGCTCCATCGTCAGGTACGGTATCTGTCTGAACCGAGTCTTTCCCCGCCGTGGCAATATCGCTCTCTGTCGCCGTCCTTGCATCACCCTCGACGGTCTCAATCGACCGTTTCTCCTTCAAGACATCTCCGACGCTGTCTCTATAGTTATTCTTCATCTCGTCTCGGTGTTTCCTTCGGTATTCCTTGTCACGATCATGCACACGGTCATCACCACTGGAGCGAGACACATCATCGCCGCTCCGACTCCTGACGGACTTGGCTTCCTTCTTTCCCCGGACACCGCGGTGATAGGACTTATTGCTTCTCCTGCTAATATTTCTCTCACTAGCGTCGTTATTATCGCTTTCATCCCTCCTGTTGGAACTTGTATACCGTTCAAAGCCTCGGTCCCTATCTGAAGGGCGACATTTGTCTTCATATCGGCTCCGATCTCTATCATAATCGGTGCGTCTCTCGTCACTTCGTTTGTCATCTGATTCCTTCAGTACATCCGGGCACATCCGGTTGATGACGGGGTCCAGTTCACTGAGGCTTGGTTCCAATGTGTCGCCGGAGTACTCTCGCCCGGGCTGTGGGTTGTATGCCTCATCGGCGGTACTCAACCATATGCTTCCGAAACCCCCAGGGTAACTTGAGCGGGTTTCAGATGCGGGTGATGTCAAATTTGAAACGACTTGTGAAGCCGGTAAAGGGGTATTGGGACTCTGCAAAGACAAGGGTCCAATATCAACTTCACGACAATGTTGATTCCCTGTATGGAAGCCTTCATCGTGATAATTGCCATCATGGACCTGACTAACAACAGGCGTCGTGACGGCAGCCTCCAGTAGGTACGGGTCGTACAACTGAGATCCCGCATTTTCAGTAGGTCCGGGCAGGGCTCTATCTTCAGTATTATGACGCGCACCTGACGTCGTTTGGGGGCCAATCGATCTGCCAGTTGTAGATGACGATAACTTGGAGGCCTGTGTAGCAGTTCCGAGCGCCTCGGAAAGACGAATTGCCCCGTTGTCTGGTCCAGCATTTTCCGCTGTCACGACAGGATGATGGTGACATTCAGGCCAATTGCGATCAGTGGCATCCGCAGAAGAGGAACCCCGGTATAAACACGGTGTCGCTGACAATTCCTCCGCTCCATTCGACCTAGATGGTTCTAATTCAGGCGGGACTATCGGGCTCGCAACGGTAGGTGCAATTGAGATACAGCCAGACATAGCTGCTTGGCCGCGCCCCGGAGTTGGCTCCCGGCCTTTCTCTGTTGGTGCTCCAAGCGGCTGGACCTGAATGTCCGCATCTCTACAGAGATCGTCGTCAGAGGTGTTCATGTCGTCCATGTCACCTCTCTTGCTATCGCTCTCCTCGTAATCGCTGAGGAACATTTCCTCCAGTATGAGTCCCTTGGAGTTCTCACATATATCAGGTGCCTTGCTATCGCCTTCGGCTGCGATAGGTACATCTACATTTGGAGGAATCTCTGACGCAATGGCGACAGGGGCGGCAGTTTGCCAGGTACTACATAGATATTCATCAGTGGTCAAGGCCGATGTCCATTCCACACTCACAGGTCCTGGGGTGGATAAGTCAGCAGCGAGTGGCGGCCACGTATAGGCGGAACTTTGCAGGTCAAACGCGGCGGAATTTTGATAGGAAGCCGAGTCACCCTCAGCCTTCTTACTCTTCTTCGGCCTCTTGGAAGAGATGGTCTCGATTCTCTGTGGTTCTGGACACTGCGTGATATGCGTTACAGGCATGTAACAATACTGTTGTTTGGCGGTATCCCACGTCCAGGTCCACTGACTGCTATTTTGTGTCTGGCCTGACGTGGGACGGCCGCCGCCGTGCCTCTCGCGGGTATCCCTCCACCGGCGACGATCGTTATCCCTAGGCTGCGACCGGTTCCTGTCCTCATCGGTCCTGTCGCGGCCCCTCCAATCGGAGTTCGCGCCACGCCTGTCGTCTCTGGAGTTTTCTGTGCGCCTGTCGCGGCTGGAGTTCCGTGAACGCCTTGAGTCGGCTCTGCCGTCGTCACTCTTCCTCTGGTATCCGTCTCTCCCTCGCCAGCGTCTGCGGTACGTTTGCTCACAACTACTGGAACGGGAATCGCGTGATGTCTTGCGATCATTAGTCGCTAATCCTTTCATATTTCCCTCATCATTGGGCTGTTCTGCTAGCGCGCTTCGATTTGCAAGCGTTTCTGCAGTATCATTTGAATTTACGTTGGATGTCAGCATAGTGGGATCTTTGGGCGTAAGTGAATCACGACAACGCCTAGACCGAGATACACTACGTGACCTTGACCTTCTATTTGTACCCTTGGAAGGTGACCTTGAGCGACGATAAAACCGCCGAGATCTGTACCCCGTCCATCTGCTACGCCGATCTCTCGAAATTGACCTTGACCTACGTCTATTTCTGCCACGCGTATTTCGCGACCTCGACCTTCTTCTGTCAGTTCTATCTCGTGACCTCGACCTTCTTTTGTCAGTTCTATCTCGTGACCTTGACTTTCTCGACCTTTCCTTTGACTCTGACCTCTTCGCTCTATCCTTCGACCTTGATCTCGTCATGGCTCGAGACACCGGCACCCCTCTTTCTTCTCTCGAACGTGACCTTCTTGATCGTGACACAGGTTCTTTTCGTTCCGAGTTTGCCGTTCTTGCCATGTTTTCATTGTGACCGTCACCGACTGACGACGGACTGTCGCTCCTTATTTCGTCCCACGGATGCTTGTACACAGCCGCGCCGACGACATCGTTAGCACCACCCGTGCCCTGCGGAACGCCGTCTGCCACCTCTGTTTTGTCAACGACTTCACCCACGGCAAGCATTACGTCCTTCTTTGCATCTGACTCTATGCTTTCCGCGTCCAGAGCACTAGTCATGGCTGTAAGTTGAATGGAGTCCTCTTTTTCCGACTGCGGGACAGGTTTAACGGGTATCTTAGCATCGCCATCAATCTCAACTTCGGTTGGCAGGACTGGGGGTGAAGGCTGGAGCATCAGACGTTTAATCTTAAGTCCGTCTATCTTGATCCTTATCAGGGGTTTCTTGAACTGTTCAGTTGTTGCGTGGTCTGCACTTCCGGTTAAAGCCTTTGACTCCTCAGGTGGCTTAAGTGTGGTCCACCCACGACCTGATGCTACACTTACTGGAGCTGACACACCATCAGTTGATTCCTTCTCAGCAGGACAAGTTACATCGTCACGGAGAATTCGTTGACAATCAGACAGACCTTCTGATCCGATCCCTGGCTCATTTGCGGCCTTCACCGTATCATCATCATCATCACCAGAGACGTCGGAAGCAATCAATGTCAAAGACTGAATCTCCGCATCCCCGGGCGTTTCATCCCTGGTTGAGCTCTCTTCATTTGCTACAATTACAGATTCCACTCGGGATTCCTCGGTAACAGCTACATGTATCTGTTCGACGGGTGCCAGTTTCAGGGCTTCAGCGGGCCACAGATTGGTAATATCTGATAACGCCGTTTCTAGTTGGTCACCGACACGATGGGAGGCAGTGTTTAGTGCCGACGTACCTCCCGCGTCAATGCCTAATGTGGATCTCGGCGATCCTTCATCTTGTACCAACTGATCACAACGGGTATCGGGCACTGGAGGCGAAGTCTTCTCTGGTTCATCAACATCAAGCGAGGGCATTAAAGCGTTGGGAGACATCTCCTTGGCAACAGTTTCGTCCACAACGGACATGCTGCCCGACTCACGCTCTGGATTCACAACAGGGCCAGGGTTAGCGGATCCTAGGCTTTTAGCGTGGGTATGTGGCGACTCTTCGGTAGCGCTTAGAGGTTGGATATTTGAGGATTCCGACATGGGGTTTACAGGGTGGACATTCATTATACTTGACAAAAATCCCACAGGTAGTGCATCAAATAACTCTGACAACGAGGCTGCATGTTGAACATAAGGTAACTCAGAGGACATGGAAGATGTAGGTCGGGCATCCGGTAATTGTGACATGGATCCTGAAGGTTGTCGATCAGATAATTCGGACATGGAAGCTGCAGGTCGGGCATCCGGTAATTCTGACATGGATCCTAAAGATTGTACCTCAGATAACTCGGAGGACATGGAAGCTGTAGGTCGGGTATCCGGTAATTCTGACGTCAAACCTGAAGGTTGTATATCAGATAGCACTGGCATCGACACGTGTGGCGCAGCTGGTAAAACTGCCATCATATTAATACCTTGAACGAACTCTGTCGTGGTGATTACTGGTTGAATATCAGATGCTTCTGGTATGGAGCTTGCAGTGTGTGGTAATTCGAGCAAAAGACTTTCGGATTCGATACCTGGTAACGTGTTGCGTGTTGCATGTGAGTTGTCCGGCAACATATAGCTAGCAGGTTGCATGTTATTGGCGGTCCATGCTGACTCGTCTTCAACAGGGCTAATATTAGTGCATGGTCTAGTGGTTGTGCTGCAGGGTCCGGCGGTTGTGCTGCAGGGTCCAGCGGTTGTGCTGCAGGTTCCAGAGGTTGTGCTGCAGGGTCCAGCAGTTGTGCTGCGGGGTCCAACGGTTGTGTTGCAGGGTTTTATAGTTGTCTTGCAGGATCTCGTTGTTGCGTTGTAGTGCTCATTATCATTGCTGTTCGATTCATCGCTATCGCTCACACTGCCACCACTACTACTACTACTACTAGTACAAGTGCTGCAGTTGCTGTCACTGCTGTCTGAGTGACTACTGGAACTACTTTGAGATCGGTGCTTAGAATGAGCTCCGGGACTATTTTTCCTGCGGCTTCTGCCGGTTCGCTCTGTTCCCATGCCGTCATCGTCTTCAACAACGAGCACAAGTTCTTTAACAACACCTGGTTCCTCTGTCACGGTGATATCTCCATCAATACCAACCCCAAAGTCATTGCCGGGACTCCCTGAATGAGGGTACCTTGTCTCATATGTACCATCGCCCGTTTCAATGTGATCCCCACGCCTGCACTCCATGTCCATCGTCACAGCATTTTCATCAGCGCTGCCACTGCGTTCACGGTCGGATTCCGAAAGAGACTCGTCGCTGCCATCGCTGATCTTATCTGCGTCCATGGTTCCTCGTCCTGGGTCGCTTTCACTACTAGCACTGTCGTCACCTTCGCCGTCAGTATTTCTGTTACCATGGCTTTCTTGCTCAGAGGCAATGGCATCGCTGCTGCCGGGACTTCTGTCGCTGTGTTGATGGCCTTCCGGTTCGTAACCAGTCTGACCACATTTATCAGCGGTACTTCCGTTGTCACTGTGTCTGTCGTGACCGTCGTCTACGGTATGTCTTTCACTGCTGGCGTCAGCACCACCATATGTATCACCGGGGTAATCATCTTCTGCGTCACGTTCATGGATAGAAGCGCGATCTTCATGGTCACTATTTATGATGTCATAACCTCGTGTGATTGCCTGACCAATCACTGTAGCTTTGTCATGTTCGATGTTGTAACTGCTCTGGGGTGGTTTATTTTCTGTTGGACTCTCATTCCTTTTACTGTCATCGTGGTCGCTATGTGTTTGGCAAGAAAGTTCATCTTCCGTGACTCTTTCATCATAGCTACTTCTCCTGTGGTCGCTATGTTTGTGGAAGGGACTTTCGTCTGCTGCCGAATCTTCTTCATCGCTACTGCTTGCGTGGCCGCTATGTTTATGGCAGGGACTTTCACCTGCTGCCGAATCTTCTTCGTCGCTACTGCTAGCCTGGGCGCTATTCTTTTGGCAGGAAATGTCACACTCTGAGGCACGTTCGTCATCTCCACCGCTTCGGTGCTCGTCATGTTGACGGGAGGGAATTTCATCTTCTGTGTCACTTTTTTCATCGCTACAGTTTCTGTTGTCGCTATGTTTATGGCAGAGAATCTCATCTTCCACGTCACTTTCATCATCGCTACTGCTGTTCTGGTGTTCATAGCACAAAATTTCATGATCTGCGGCACTTTTTGCATCGCTGCTTATGTGAACATCGTCGCAAAGTGGGCTGGGGATTTCCTTTCCTGTGACACTTAAATTGGTGATACTGCTTCTGTGGTCGCTAGGTTTACGGGTGGGAAGTTCGTCATCCGTAGCACTTTCATCGCTGCTTGTACAACTGTGGCTGCTATGTGTACGGCTTAGCCCTTCATCTTCTGCATCACTATTGCCACCGCTACTGCGGTAATGGTACCTTGGAATCTGGTCAGTGGTCACTTGGCCTACCCTGGCGGTGACACCGTCATCACTTTCTTCACTGCTTCTGTGATCCCGATTAAATGTTCGTTTTTGCCCATCAGTACCATATTTGCCGCTGTTACTTCGAACGTCGGTCGTATATGTTGTAAATCTTCTCCTGGCACTCACGAGGCCATGTTCGCTGTCACTGCCCCCACGGCCATGGTAACTTACGTTAGAAGGCAGCATCTTATCGCTGGTCACAATACTTCGGGGACCGGAGCAGTGGTTACCATCGTCGCTTGCTCCATCACTGCTACTGTCAGAATTATCACTGCTACTGCTTCCGCTGCTACTGCTATCGCTGCTACTGCCACTGCTGCTGCTGGTACTCTCACCTTGGCCAGGACCCTCACTGTCGCTCACACGTGATGTCAGATCCCGTCGATGTCTTTCTCGGGACACTGCATGCACACCGAATGGAGACGAGCCACGTGCTGGGGGAGAGAGAGACCGCTCGACGTCCGGACGTACAGATGGGCTGTCCCCACGTCTCGGGCGGTCTCCCACCTTGTTCGACTCACTCCCCACGTTATCACAGTTAAGCTGAATAATAGCATCACAGAGATCGTCGTCCATAGAATTATCCCTGTAACAGGTGTCTACGGATTGATAACCCCCAGTCTGTTCATCGGCAATGTAATTATCCATGGGTTTGTGACTGGGAGCTCGACTAGACTTGGTGCTTTCACTCCCAGGTAGGTGGGAGGAGGAGCGATAGGCATATTGCTGGGGCCCTGGGTGGCGAGACGACCGCCCCTCGTGGCCGGTCAAGGCGCGCTCCCCCCTGTCACCGCCAGACCACGGCTTATCATTATCATAGGCGTCTTGGCCGCGGGCGACGTCAGCCCTGTCGCGGACACTTTGGGAAGTTTTCGCGCCACGCGGCCGCTCGGCATGGCGGGAATGCTCCCAACCGCGATCGCTGTTCTTTGAATAGGTGGCGCTGTCTGTACATCTAGCGTTCGTCCCGCCCAGGTAGGCGGGAAGGGAGCGGTAATCGGTACTGCCGTATGGCCCGCCATAGTCAATTCCGGCCCTGTGGTAAGAATCCCTCGCTCCCTTTACGTAATAGTCACCTTGATGTCGCCTGCTAAATTGATATCCTCTCTCGCTGACCCCACGTGGTTCTGAGTGGACAGCCCTATATGAGGCGGCCGTGGCATGTTGGCGGCCATCCGGTGTCCTACCTCCATTCGAATCCCCGCTTTTTGTCTCCGTATGGCGAGTACTCATAAATATCGCTCCTTGGCCAGGATCGAATGTCAACCCCAATAATCCGGATTTTAGTGGTCACGAAATAACAATTATTTCAAATATCACACCACAAAGAACACCTGCTCTTTTTATCTATAGTTGAGAAAGTCGTTGCCCTGCTGTGATGAATATCCTGTTGTTGTCGCTGTATTTCCGCATGTGGGTAAGGGAATCCACTTGACCATATGGTTGGTATATCAGCAGGCTGTGGGCACGGACGCGCTCAGACATCAAGTGAGAGCGGGTCGGCGGTCAGTGGTGATACGGCCCGGTGTGATAACCAGTCTGGTGGGCACGTCGCTGTTCGGGAGAGGTCACTTAGTAACTGTACAACTCAATGACTGAATGTATACATGTATGACCCAGGACCCCGGCGTGCTTCCGTCCCTCCGAACTCCAGTGGCGGTATTTAACTGGCAGACCACAACAGTAGCGCGACACAATATGCTCAAAATGTTCAGTCGCTCACCCGCATCTCCTACCCCCCACCCCCCCACTCCAACAGCCGCAGCGATCCACCGATGCCCTCGCCCACCCTCACAGCTCCCCCATCCCATCCAACACAGACACCCCCCCCCCACCCCCCTACTCCCACCCACCCAACCATCGCCGTAGCCATCCCAACTCAATGCGGAGTCAAAGCCGCTCAATGGACGAGGGCCCACAGTAAAATGTTCTCAAAGCGTCGTGAGCGAAAGGACCTATTCCCATTGTCTTTGTCAAGTCACTTGCATTGCAGTCGATTAATATGAATACGAACTGCTTATATCTTGGTGGTAGTAATGACGTTGCATTGAGAACATTGAAATGAGAGTAGGAACTGATCGTCTTTAATAACACACCCAAAATCAGCACAAATAACTCAACATGGATGGTGACGGCAGCTGGGAAAATCGATACGGACTCCACCTGTCTTCCTGTCTTCCTGCATGCCGCCATTAAACTGTGAAGTTATTAAAATGGATGGAAAGACGATGTGGATAGACAGAGCGACCGAGCAGGGTCAGGGCCTGGGTCACGGGCGGCGCGAGACCGTGTGCGCGTGCCGTCCTCTCACCGCTGGGCGCGCCACCGTCGGTTCCAGCGGGGATACCAATATCGCATTCCACAGTGCGGCGTTTACGTCATCAAATACCACATGTCATTAAGACTCTTGTTAATAAACCACATTTCCACATCAAAAGGTCAGAAATACTACACATATCAAGCCACGCTCGGCAGAATGAAGTAACCACCGCTTGATGACAAGAGATCTGTAAGCCGTGGCCAAGTAATGGCCTATTATGCCATGAATCCCGCTGATTAAAACTGCAACTACAACAAATTTGGTGCGGAAGGGTTTCGCGAGTTCAGAGGCAGGCTGATTCGGTTAGCTCAGTCGTTAGAGCATCATGCATTTGATCGAAGAGGTGTGCGTTCGATCCCTGAACAATTTTTTATTAGTTTTCGGTTTACAGACGGCAACACCTAGTTGTTCGGAATGTGTTGCTTCCCACGGTGGTCAGTTTTTCAAGAAAAATCCTCGATCCTAACTTGTGATTTTACGACCAATATGAAGTTTACTTTATGCGGCCCGGCCGGTTTGCAAATTTACATTTTGCTGTAATGACAACTCTAAATGGTTCGACCTACCTCAGTAACCTTAATTATAGAATAACAACATTTCATTTTATTCATAACAGTTAAAATTTTAGCATATTGAAGCAGTGTGTGAACCAAACTTTAAGTTGTACAACACCGACCGGTCTTGTATGATAACAATTACACTCGACTGTGGTATCACTAGACCGGATAAGGGCAGAGTGAAGATCCACCCCCCCCCCCTCCTACACGCATACACAAAAAAAAGCTGAAGCCGTTCCCTGCATTATGGAGACAAACAGTTGTGAATCGACAAACGACATTATCACTTGATTTTCTTTGTCACTTTGGACTTTTTCTTCTCCACAATTAACATTCGGTTTTGAGGCCTTTGAAGGCTTGCCCCATTTTACAAAGTGTCACATATTTTCTTCTCACACCCAATAACCGATATATGGCAAAGTCGGGCTCGTTGTCAGAGATGCATATAAAATAGCTTGCATATGTCTAAGCTGCTCGCTCACGCACCCGATTTATTATTAAATATAATATATTGTTATTATTGAAACAGTGTACCTTTCGGGGCGACAAAATAGTTAAAAGACCAGCCGGTCCAGGGTCTCGGCATCAACACCCGACCGACCAGTAAAATACTGGACTCGGTCCGCCGGTCGAGCGTTAGTGTCGCACACTGTTGAAGGATAATTGTGATGGTTAAATTTGACCTAGGTTTACTTAGGGTAGAGGATCTATAGCGTTAGCAGAACGCCCTTTCGTGTTGGAAAGGTTTGTTACATATTACGCAATCAAAATTAGTTTTTAGACTGATGCATGGAGTGGCAGACGGTCTCATGGTTGGTTAACATACATTTCCTCGTTATTATATTATTACCTGGGTCCACTTTGTACCTTCGACTCAAGTTTCCAATTATGTCGTCTCCACCTGCATCACCTTCTCGGTTCTCGGATTTTTGTAACCCATTAGAATTGTCTTTATTTTGCGCCCCCGCTCCCCGCCCCCACATTGCCTGTGCATTGCCTGTGTGACCGATCTGGAGAACTGCCCCCCACCCCTCCCCCCATCGCACCCACTGACATCTCCGTAAGTATCTCATCAATAGACGCACACACTCGGGTACAGGTGCCTCCAACATAAATTAGTTCGATATGCAAATTGTGTCAGACCATCTGCGATACGTCTTCTGCAGGTGGTGAGCAAATGGAAAGTCGATGTGCCTCATGGCTACACTTGTCGGGCGACGGCCGTGGGCAATCAATACACTTTGTGGATATGGAAAGATGTCTATAATGTGCGCCTTATGTTTCCATGGGTCATATAGTTCCATATTAGACCGTTGTAGGTGTGTTTGGATTTGATCCCAGATACAACCCCAAATGTTAAATATTATAACTTGGTCGGCGGAATGACATACTCAGCAAGGTCGAAAAACGTTCACATATAAATTGCATTCGCTAGGTGGCGCGGTGGCGCCACGGTGATCTCGCTATCTGAAAGAATCTATGGGTTCTTTCCACTACATGGCGGTGTCAAGCAATCGGGTGCTAGGTGAAAGTGGTTGGGGGCATGCATCAAGTTTGCCGAACCATGGA
Organism: Arenicola marina; assembly: GCA_964019135.1. Lineage (NCBI taxonomy): Eukaryota > Metazoa > Annelida > Polychaeta > Arenicolidae > Arenicola > Arenicola marina. The sequence continues at coordinate 25,907,949 of OZ025249.1, forward strand.
GCAAACTGTAGTTAGGACTGTGGGTCAGAGGCCCGGCCGTAGTTGGGACTGTGGGTCAGAGGCCCGGCCGTAGTTTGGACTTTGGGTCAGAGGCTCGGCCGTAGTTAGGACTCCGGGTCAGAGGCCCGGCCGTAGTTAGGCCTGTGGGTCAGAGGCCCGGCCGTGGTTGGGACTGTGGGTCAGAGGCCCGGCCGTAGTTTAGAATTTGGGTCAGAGGCTCGGCCGTAGTTGGGACTGTGGGTCAGGGGCCCGGCCGTAGTTGGGACTGTGGGTCAGATGCTCGGCCGTAGTTGGGACTGTGGGTCAGAGGCCCGGCCGTAGTTGAGACTGTGGGTCAGAGGCCCGGCCGTAGTTGGGACTGTGGGTCAGAGGCTCGGCCGTAGTTGGGACTGTGGGACAGAGGCTCGGCCGTAGTTGGGACTGTGGTTCAGAGGCCCGGCCGTAGTTGGGAATGTAGGTCAGAGGCTCGACCGGAGTTGGGATTGTGGGTCAGAGGCTCGGCCGTAGTTGGGACTGTGGGTCAGAGGCCCGGCCGTAGTTGGGACTGTGGGTCAGAGGCCCGGCCGTAGTTGGGAATGTAGGTCAGAGGCCCGGCCGTAGTTGGGAATGTAGGTCAGCAGCCCGACCGTAGTTGGGACTGTGAGTCAGAGGCCCGGCCGTAGTTGGGAGTGTGAGTCAGAGGCCCGGCCGTAGTTGGGAGTGTGGGTGAGAGGCCCGGCCGTAGTTGGGAGTATGGGTGAGAGGCCCGCCCGTAGTTGGGAGTATGGGTGAGAGGCCCGGCCGTAGTTGGGAGTGTGGGTGACAGGCCCGGCCGTAGTTGGGAGTGTGGGTGAGAGGCCCGGCCGTAGTTGGGAGTGTGGGTGAGAGGCTCGGGCGTAGTTGGGAGTGTGGGTGAGAGGCCCGGCCGCAGTTGGAACTGTGGGTCAGAGGCTCGGCCGTAGTTGGGAGTGTGGGTGAGAGGCCCGGCCGTAGTTGGGAGTGTGGGTGAGAGGCCCGGCCGTAGTTGGGAATGTAGGTCAGAGGCCCGGCCGTAGTTGGGAATGTAGGTCAGCAGCCCGACCGTAGTTGGGACTGTGAGTCAGAGGCCCGGCCGTAGCTGGGAGTGTGAGTCAGAGGCCCGGCCGGATTTGGGACTGTGGGTGAGAGGCCCGGCCGTAGTTGGGAGTGTGGGTCAGAGGCTCGGCCGTAGTTGGGACTGTGGGTCAGAGGCCCGGCCGTAGTTGGGACTGTGGGTCAGAGGCTCGGCCGTAGTTGGGAATGTCGGTCAGAGGCCCGGCCGTAGTTGGGACTGTCGGTCAGAGGCCCGGCCGTAGTTGGGACTGGGGGTCAGAGGCTCGGCCGTAGTTGGGACTGTGGGTCAGAGGCTCGGCCGTAGTTGGGACTGTGGGTCAGAGGCTCGGCCGTAGTTGGGACTGTCGGTCAGAGGCCCGGCCGTAGTTGGGACTGTGGGTCAGAGGCCCGGCCGTAGTTGGGTCTGTAGGTTAGAGGCCCGGCCGTAGTTGGGACTGTGGGTCAGAGGCCCGGCCGTAGTTGGGACTGTGGGTCAGAGGCCCGGCCGTAGTTGGGACTGTGGGTCAGAGGCCCGGCCGTAGTTGGGACTGTGGGTCAGAGGCTCGGCCGTAGTTGGGACTGTGGGTCAGAGGCCCGGCAGCAGTTGAGATTGCGGTTGGTGTATACTCAGGACGCTTCAACCAATTCTGGTCATATCGCGTCAATTAGACAATTAAGGAAGAGCAGAGCCATGTCCCCGGGGTAACCCCCTACTCTTTGCGAAAAGGACATCAGATCTTTATCCTGCGACCACACAGCCATGACCACAGCGGGGCTCGAACCACCGATCTACGTGCCGTTAGGCTCTCAGGTGGCCAGATCGCTCAATGCGAGCGCTCTATTTGGGACTGAGAGTGAGAGGCCCGCTCGTTGTTGGGACTGTGGGTCAGAGGCTCGGCCGTAGTTGGGACTGTGGGTCAGAGGCCCGGCCGGAGTTGGGACTGTGGGTCAGAGGCCCGGCCGGAGTTGGGACTGAGGGTGAGAGGCCCGGTCGTTGTTGGGACTGTGGGTCAGAGGCTCGGCCGTAGTTGGGACTCGGGCTCAGAGGATCCGGCCGGAGTTGGGACTGTGGGTCTGAGGCCCGGCCGTAGTTGGGACTGTGGGTCAGAGGCTCGGCCGTAGTTGGGACTGTGGGTCAGAGGCTCGGCCGGAGTTGGGACTGTGGGTCAGAGGCCCGGCCTAGTTGGGATTGTGCGTCAGAGGCCCGGCCGTAGTTGAGAGTGTGAGTCAGAGGCCCGGCCGTAGTTGGGAATGTAGGTCAGCAGCCCGGCCGTAGTTGGGACTGTGAGTCAGAGGCCCGGCCGTAGTTGGGAGTGTGAGTCAGAGGCCCGGCCGGAGTTGGGACTGTGGGTCAGAGCCCGGCCGTAGTTGGGACTGTGGGTCAGAGGCACGGCCGTAGTTGGGACTGTGGGTCAGAGGCCCGGCTGTAGTTGGGACTGTGGGTCAGAGGCCCGACTGTAGTTGGGACTGTGGGTCAGAGGCCCGGCCGTAGCTCGGACTTTGTGTCAGAGGCCCGACCGTAGTTCGGGCTGTGTGTCAGAGGCCCGGCTGTAGTTGGGACTGACGGTCAGAGACCCGGCTTAGTTGGGACTGTGGGTCAGAGGCTCGGCCGTAGTTGGGACTTTGGGTCAGAGGCTCGGCCGTAGTTGGGACTGTGGGTCAGAGGCCCGACCGTAGTTGGGACTGTCGGTCAGAGGCCCGACCGTAGTTGGGACTGTCGGTCAGAGGCCCGGCAGCAGTTGAGATTGCGGCTGGGTGTATATTCAGGACGCTTCAACCGATTCTGGTCATATCGTGTCACTGGACAATTAAGGAAGAGCAGAGCCATGTCCCCGGGGTAACCCCCTACTCTTTGCGAAGAAGAACATCAGATCTTTATCGTGCGACCACACAGCCATGACCACAGCGGGGCTCGAACCACCGATCTACGTGCCGTTAGGCTCTCAGGTGGCCAGATCGCTCAATGCGAGCGCTCTATTTGGGACTGAGGGTCAGAGCCCGGCCGTAGTTGGGACTGTGGGTCAGAGGCCCGGCCGTAGTTGGGACTATGGGTCAGAGGCTCGGCCGTAGTTGGGACTGTGGGTCAGAGGCCCCGCTTAGTTGGGACTGTGGGTCAGAGGCTCGGCCGTAGTTGGGACTTTGGGTCAGAGGCTCGGCCGTAGTTGGGACTGTGGGTCAGAGGCCCGGCCGTAGTTGGGATTGTGGGTCAGAGGCTCGGCCGTAGTTGGGACTGTCGGTCAGAGGCCCGGCCGTAGTTGGGACTGTGGGTCAGAGGCCCGGCCGTAGTAGGAACTGTGGGTCAGAGGCTCGGCCGTAGGTGGGACTGTCAGTCAGAGGCCCGGCCGTAGTTGGGACTGTGGGTCAGAGGCCCGGCCGTAGTTGGGACTGTGGGTCAGAGGCCCGGCCGTAGTTCGGACTGTGTGTCAGAGGCCCGGCCGTAGTTCGGACTGTGTGTCAGAGGCCCGGCTGTAATTGGGACTGACGGTCAGAGGCCCGGCTTAGTTGGGACTGTGGGTCAGAGGCCCGGCCATAGTTGGGACTGTGGGTCAGAGGCCCCGCTTAGTTGGGACTGTGGGTCAGAGGCTCGGCCGTAGTTGGGACTTTGGGTCAGAGGCTCGGCCGTAGTTGGGACTGTGGGTCAGAGGCCCAGCCGTAGTTGGGACTGTGGGTCAGAGGCTCGGCCGTAGTTGGGACTGTCGGTCAGAGGCCCGGCCGTAGTTGGGACTGTGGGTCAGAGGCCCGGCCGTAGTTGGGACTGGGGGTCAGATGCTCGGCCGTAGTTGGGACTTTGGGTCAGAGGCTCGGCCGTAGTTGGGACTGTGGGTGAGAGGCCCGGCCGTAGTTGGGAGTGTGGGTAAGAGGCCCGGCCGTAGTTGGGAGTGTGGGTGAGAGGCCCGGCCGTAGATGGTACTGTGGGTGAGAGGCCCGGCCGTAGTTGGGAGTGTGGGTGAGAGGCCCGGTCGTAGTTGGGAGTGTGGGTGAGAGGCCCGGCCGTAGTTGGGAGTGTGAGTGAGAGGCCCGGCCGTAGTTGGGAGTGTGGGTGACAGTCCCGGCCGTAGTTGAGAGTGTGGGTGAGAGGCTCGGCCGTAGTTGGGAGTGTGGGTGAGAGGCCCGGCCGTAGTTGGGAGTGTGGGTGAGAGGCCCGGTCGTAGTTGGGAGTGTGGGTGAGAGGCCCGGCCGTACTAAGGTTGAGAGATCCGGTCGTAGATGGTACTGTGGGTGCGAGGCTCAGCCGTAGTTGGGACTGAGGGTGAGAAGGTTAGGGTTAGGGTGAGAAGGTTAGGGTTAGTGTTAGTGACGTGAAAGAAGGGTTAGTTGCGTGAAGGAAGCGTTGAGGGACAGGTTATCCTGGCCGGACAGGTTATTATGTCACACTCTCCGCAATCAGGGTTGCGGATAGGAGGACGGCCGCAGTCAAGGTTGAGCGTGAGTGGCCCGGCCGTAGCTGTGGCTGGGTGTGTGAGGCTCAGCCGTAATTTGAAATGCGGGTGAGAGGCCCGGCCGTCAGGGCTGAGGGTGAGAGGCCCGGCAGTAGTTGAGGCTGAGGGTGAGAGGCACGACCGCAGTTGGGGCTGGGCGTGCGTAACAGATCTATGTCATAAAGCAGTACAACACAATATAGACTTCTGATCACATTTTATGGTGATAAACATTTTTGAGCAATACCACAGGAACTAAAATCTAAAACCACTTACCCTGTCACTTTATGCCTGATTATTTTCACATCAACTATATCTTCACCCATCTTTGTAAAAGCTTGCCGTACAAAATCTTCTTCCATATAAGGCTCAAGCTGAAACGTAAAAGAAGACTTATATATCAGTATTACAGGCTGTACATTTTTCAATATTTGTAAGGCTGCATTCACAGGCACCAGCACGCACCAAAAATAAATATGGTGCCCGGTTCGAATGTTGGTGCTTTGTAAATCGTCTTGCAAACACAGATACAGGTGATCAATCCTTTTGATTATTTAGAAGAATTTGATAGCTAAAAGATTAATCTATACAAAAATGTGATACTTAACCCCAGTGTGCCTCCAGATAATCCAGCATTTCCAAAGGCGCCTATTCTGTGATTATTCCAAAAGTCCCTGTGCTAAAACCCAGGCTAGAACCGAAACCCAACGACGGAACAGAGTGGGTCTCCTGAGGCTAATGCATAGTGTGACATAGCCTAAATTTGCAGAGGTTACAGCCAGTTATTGGTCTTCAAGATGAAACAGGCTGTATAGTCAATTAATTATCTGACTGTTCACACAGTAAAGTCTGAAAATTAGGGCCAAATATGATAATTAGCCTGCTAACTATAATTGCAATTGTTAGGCCACTCTGCAACTTTTACAGGGACTGTCACACTCAAAGCTGGTCATAGTAGACATCGGGGCATTTCTTTAGGCCAAGTTCTGTATTTAGCCTATTCTGCCTACCTTGGGGATATACCTGGGTGGGGGGTCTCACTTTATAGCGAAAGACAGCTTAACTGTAAATAAATCCTCATTTGAAGCTGCTGATCAGGCGATTTGGTTTCAATTGTCTTTATTACTGCTCATAACAATGAAAAAATACCTTGTTTAACCAGTTTAACCTGCAAGATACTGTCTTTTCGCGATAAGACGTCTCTTTTCGCTATAAAGTGAGACTGTGCGGTCTAGGGTCTGTACAACCGAAGCTCACTCCGACCGCAGTTCATCTGGACCATTGGTTGGGGTGGACTGTGAGGCTGTGGGGCAGAAGGGGGGGGGGGGGTACCTGGTGGTGTTAAGCGGCTTAGACGCTTATGTATTTGTTGTCTCGCTTGGTAATTGACTGGTTTCTTAGCATTGCATGTGTGCGAAGTATATTGGTGAAAGTGATGCGTATCGAGATTTTGTTAACAGGGAGTGCAAAGCAGTGCAAGCGGCTTGAATGAGGCCCTAGTCCCTGAGCCGGTCACCATCTTTCCTTCTTGTCCAAGGAGCCTCCAATTCGCGTTGCATGCTGGGTTGCTGGATTCACGTGTTCTTGCGAAATTGACCGTTATCGATGCTTGACGATTATGTCAACTCTAGAAATCAAATCATTTTGATAGATGATAGTGTGACAATTTTTTTTTTTAAATCATCACAACTTCATTAATATTTATCGTAGATCGCTCAAACTTGCACCAATCATTTTCTCCGGACAAGATTGTTAGCCTTGTGTGTTTGTGAAAGGTGTTGCTGAGAGTGATGCATGTTGAGATTATGGGGCACAAACGGTACTGAACAACTACAGTTTTACCAAACACACATACATCAATGACTTTATTTACACAAGCATAATCATTTAACAATGCCCAGTGCACCCTCCACTGCACGTCGCCATCAATGCGCAATCCTTTTATTGTTAGCATTAATCCTTTTACAATGGGCAGCGTTCGCCCCTCCACTGGACGCCGCCATCAATGCGCACCACTCCTCACAACAGGAATCCCCGCCCCCCTACAGCTGTTCAAGTGGCCCGCGGTCGAGGAGGGCGTACCCCTGAACAGCAGAAATGAGCCCACTATCACACTGTGGGCGATAATATAGTTATTACAATAAAATGACGATGCACGATACAGCCATACAACTACCAACATGCTTCATTAATTATATATGACACAAACAGACTTACGTCGCCCATCCATAGACAATTTGGGTTAGTCATCGTTCTGTCTGCAATATAACACCGTATAATTTCACGTTACGGAAATAATTTAGAGTTGCATGTGATGTTATTGCGCAATACTCTCAACCTCAAAATACCTTCTGAACACTATCGCACTTTTGTCTTCTTAATTTCGGATTTAAAATATATTTATCGTTGAATTTGGCATAATTGATACCTATCAGCCTATTGAGATACTGAAACATCGCTTAAATGAAATTTATACCATAAGTTGCAAAACACGTTTTTGAGTACGAGAGTTGGTACTACCACATATTTGATGACGTAGAGCTCGAGGAGCACATGTGCTTGCAGTCGTTTGGTGACTTCCCATCGCTCCAGAAAGCGAATAACTGTCTGATAATGGAGATTGTAGTGGGAACTTACGAAGAGATTATCCTTGGTTACTACGTGACTAAGACTGACGAGGTAAATGATGGTGCGCTATCTAAGTTATGTTGACAGATGAAGCTCTAGGCATCCTGCTAATGCCTAAAGCCGCGCCCCCCCCCCACCCCCTCTGCCCCTCCACCACCGGTTTACGCCCGCTTGGGCCGCTGCACAGGCACAGTAAATCAGTGGAGGGGGGGGGGGGGTATGGGGCCCCACAACGTAGGGCCCCCTACCCCCCCCCCTCCACTGATTTACTGTGCCTGTGGGCCGCTGGACATTTCGGCCGCTAGGGAGGGGCAGTGGGGGGGGGGGGGGGGTGGTATTAGGCAGAGGGGATTAGGGATTAAGCAGAGCTCGCTGAAGGGTGAACCGATCAAACGGTTATTGTATTGCTTCAGGCCAATTGGCTGGACAGAGTGATTTAGGGGAGAGCAGGGCCCGGGCGAAGAATATAAAAATTGATGGTAATAAACGCTGTACCAGCCTCTTTTTTTTCATTCGTATTTCTCGTCTCGCCAAATATTAGCGAGGTCAAACACCTGCAGTTTGCCTTCTGACATAATGTATATGGAATGATTTTTCTAGCGTGATTCACCCAAGCATACAATGATTTATAAGGATAGAATATGACTTTTATAAGTTTCTTTTATCAAAATAAAATAAAGTTAGATTTTTAAGTATGTCAACTCTAGAAATCAAAGTATTTTAATAGATGAGAGTGTGTTGCACATAATAGAGTAGTGGGATGATACTTTTTAATGGGGTAAATGACATTCCCAATGGGAACGGTAGGAGGTTACGAACTGAAGCATAATTTCATGTCATTTCATGTATTTCATATGACTATGCAAATTACATTGCTGGCTGTTCAAATTATTGTACTCCAGCCTCTAATACTTATATCGGCCAACCTGTTGTAAACGTTTTTGCAGGGGGAGATATAGCATTAGAATAAGTAACACTGAAACAGCTGCGCCTTTGGCATTGCTTCTTCACCGATCTGTATGTGTATCAGGCGTTGATAGGGCTTGTTAAAGAAAATATTTTGTTCCTAATCTAATCTCATATTGGAGCAAGTACAAATGGATGATAATAAACGCTGTACCATCGTTCGCACCATATTGCAATCTATTGCAACAGCCCCAACCCTCAGAAGCCAGGTGTTATACCCTGATATGCTTGGTGTCACTTGAAACGTTCACACCATAAGGTGTATTGCAATCCATTCATCCAGCCATCTCAATGCCCAGCCGCTCAGTGATTAATACCCAGCCGTCGTCTATAGTAATCCCCATGCGACCTGGGCATGCCTCCACCCCTTCAAACATAACCACCAATCTCCCCACACCGTACCCCCGGCACCAACACAACCCCCTCCCCCTCCAGACCTCTCTCTACCCCCTTTTCTTCTCAGCCCCCCCCCCTCTTCTCCCATCCTGAAGATGGTTGGACAGCTCCTCAGAGTATGATCTCATTTATGATAAGGTGTCAGACCTGGTTAAAGTCAATAAAGATGTACTGTGAGGTGATCATTGCAATAGGTGCACCAAATTATACTTTTTCTACTTTCTACTGAATGTGTCAGAATGGGTATTTGTGGTAATTGGAGGTTGATCAATGTGTCCACTATTACTAAAACAGAGCTGGTGAAAAATAGTATTTCACTATTTTGTCTGAGTTTCAATGCAGTATCAGCATTGCACTGAGATATATTTATTTAGCTGGTCACAGTCAAATATCCATGGCCTATATGTTAAAACATTCCACATGCAGTGCAAACAGCCACCAGCAAATGGGAGTGGAGCTCTGGATGCTTCTGTAGTCGGATATAGTTTTGGGCTAAGGCAGGGTCAAATTTCTGTTTGTGGTTTTTTGTTGTAATGTTGGGCTGAATATCTCCACCCTTCTATCCAAATTTAGCACTGTCTTATAGGATTTCAAAGAAGATTCATGGGATGAACTAAATATTGTATAATCATCAGGCAAGTTGACATTTGGTGAGGAGGAGGTATGTGGGAAGTTGATTATCACATTTTCAGCATGACCTGTTTCTGTTTCTTTCAATTTCTTTGTAGGGTTATGCATTTCAGAGCAGCTTTAGTGATCACTCACACACTGGATCAGTCAAGGCACTGGCCATTTCTGAAGCTGGAATTCTTGTTTCTGCCAGTACTGATGAGACTATGAAACTATACAAACTTGGAAGCTCAAGATGTGAATTGGGAACACTAATGAAGCATAGTGGTAAGATTTATTCATTATAGCTATTTATTTGTACTCTATCCTTAAGCTTAGATAACATACTTTAGGTCCCTAAAGGATATACTTATTTATCATTGCAGGATAGACTAGTGGTTTAAGCCCTGCTGTGGTCATGTCTACATGTGGCCAAAGGATGAAGATACCAGATCCCTCTTTGCAAAGAGTAGGGGGTTGCCCCCGAGCCACATGACTCTGTTCTTCCCTTTCTTTTTCCATTGATGCAATATGACCAGAATTGGTTAAGGCATCCTGAATATACAACCAACTTGAGTACAATTGTGTATTAATGTGTAGCAGTTGTTCTCCTATTGTTGATAATTATGTATGCTGTTTGATCTGTTAATGTTTTCACTGTAATTTCAGGCACCATTAATGGGCTGCAATTTCATGGCAAGGATCACATGTTTAGCTACAGTGAAGATGGCACCATCTGTATTTGGAAAACTGGAAAATGGGAGTGTCTCCGTACACTTCACTGCCACAAGTAATGTTCTTATTACCGTAAACTGCCTATTAGAAGCCGCAGCTTATATTAGGAAGTTGGATGGTCAAATTCCCGGGTTTTAGTCGGAAGTCAGGGTGCGGCTTTCAATAGGGCCTTGGAGTACTTGGTACTTGGAGTGGATGGATCTTATGCTAAACACAATATAGAATATTGGAGCTTGCCTTTTGGAGTGCAATATATTCAATTCAATTCAATATCATTTATTTGAGCAAGATCGAATGCATACAAACGTCAAATACAAAAAAAAACGTGATAACTTAACGAATTCTTACTCTGGAGACTCCTACTAAGACCACAAAGGTCGCTAGCATAGGAGCCACCAAACCCCTCCCCCCCCCTCCCCCCAAAAAAAAAAACAGTGAAACAAAAATCATTGCATATTCATAATGGAACAAGTTTAGGACAACTTAAATGGAGTTATATTGCACTTATATGTATGTACATGTAGGAATCTTGCCAGAAATAAATGAAAAATTTACACATAGCCCATTTCTAGAGATATATAAAATGGGAAGACCTCTAATAACCTAATTATTGTGGCAAATATAACAAGTAACTAAATGAAATTCCAGTGAATATCTGTCGACCAAGAAATGTTTGATGTAATTAGAAATATAAATTTGGTACTTAAGTATTGGTAATTAAAATGTGCTAACACTATTTACTTATATATTTGACTTGACAGGATATTATATTGCATTATGAATCTATTTTTTGTATATTTATACTTTTCAGAAGTCCGGTGAAAAGTGTCTCCATCCATCCCAGTGGCAAGATGGCCCTCTCAGTCAGTAAGGACAAAGCTTTGCGGATCTGGAACCTAATGACAGCAAGGTGTGCTTACACAACCAAGATGAAAGAGGGTAAATATGCCATTGCACGCGAAAATTCAGAGGAGTACGGGTGGACATGACCGCCTTACCCATCCCCATTTTAGGCTGCTTTCTTTGGGTGATCCGCCGATGTGAGTGTTTGAAGCCAGGGGCGATGTGGGTTCCACTATTCCAGCGGGTGCATTGGTAAAGATGCTACATATCTAGTAGAACCCCCGCCAATTAGCGATGCCGTATCCGCCTCCGGATTGTCAGAACTTTAATAACTTGAAAAATACTTCACTGTAACTGAAACGTTTATTTAAAATGAATCAAAGGCTCAGCTTTAATGTTAGTTTGTGACGTCGAAGTGGCCATGCGATTTGAAAACTAATAGCTTCGTCATTTATCTATTATTGATAGAACAATTTCCTTGCCATCTTACAGAACCAGATTTGGTGGTTTGGTCCCCGGATGGTAACAGCTACTTAGTGATTAAAAACAAGACGATGGATATATATGATGTAAAGGTGAGACATATCAGAACACATCTAGATTTATAAGACCCTAAACTTGCAAACCGTCTGATAATATGTTACATGACTAAACAAATAAAATGTATTTGATTAAGTTCGTGAAATATCTAGCTATCAAGAGTTGGATACATCGATGTTCGCAGTATACGTAATGTTATAATTGTATATACATAGGTGAATTCTATTATAACTTTTTGCAGACGGCTGCGATCATTCACACAGTAACCTTCGCATCCCGAATTAATGCCGCTGAATTTATTGACGTGAGTATTTCTGAGCGAAAGGAAAGTGATCCTACCCTCCAATGACGGGCAAGATTATTTCGTTTGACTTTTAGACATTTGACAGTTCCGTGGTGGAACGATGCATATAGTGATACACACAGCGTCCAGTCCATTTCAGGCTTAATTATATTGTAAACGAAACAACGATGCAATATGAACGAAACTATTAATTATTAAGCCACAGGTGAAGTGACCGTCATATTAATAAATCTAGTTATTGGATTGTGTCTGAATGACTATCCATACATGTATTCAATGTCTTATGAAGGCCGAAAGAATCGTCATTGGCGGGGAAGGAGGTATTGTGGAAGTGCACGACCTGACCACGAAGGAGATGTCACTCCGATTCTCCACGGAGACAAGCAGGTGAAAGAACATTTTATCTTATGACGCACCAGTTAGGTAGAGGAATGAATCTAACTAACTCCATTTATCGGTTTATTTTGTTGATTCTCTTTGCGGCGTTGCTGGCAACCGTAGTAGCTAAGAAGTGGTCAGTTCCGGTAATATCATCACAAAGGGGAAATTCATAATTACGTAAGGTCTTCACCTTTGATGATGCCCATATTGATTGTATGTGTTTGTATATTTACATTACAAATATTTAGCCAATGGTGTTCTATGGTACCACAAAAGAGTACTTGTGCTAAATATTATTCATGATATACATGTATAGCAGTGTGAGACACTAACGCTCGACCAGCGGGCCGAGTCTAGTATTTGATCGGGCCTTATGAGTGTTGATGCCGAGACACTGGACCGGCCGATCTTATAACTATTTCGTCTCACTATAAACTTTATCGGATATACTGTTTCACTAATACCAATCGTTTAGTTGTATTACACAAAACCAGTGCATGAGCGAGCGGCGTTGACTTACCGGTATTCAACTAATGTCTTGCATCCCTGCTTTCACCTTCATATGAATATTTAAGAGCATAACCCTTCCGGTCTGCAGCTAAATATATATGTATATATAATCAAGAGTACCAAGCACTTTGCCTTCAGAGCATAATCCCCCAGATTGTCAGTTCTTTGCCTCCATAATGCAGGGAATAGTTTAAATGTTGTTATGTGCGTGTGTGAGTGGGGTGGGTGATCTTGGCCCTGCATGCCCTCAGTCGGTTTACAGTTGGTCGCGTGTACTTACTACCTTACAAGACCGGCCGGTCTTTTACAACTTAGTTTCTTCACACACTGATATGGGGTATTTCATGTGATTAACCTGACCAAATCCAAGCTGTGGTTGGTTTTCCAGGGTGAAAGGCTTTGCCCGATGTCAATGCCCAACAGATGATAGTACTTGGCTTTTCACAGCATCGAGCGATGGATTTGTCAAATTGTGGCAACTGAAGACAAAAAAAGTAAATGTCCTACTTCATTTATTGTTTTGATGAATGTCAAGTGATCAATAATTTATTGGGCTAAGTCTTTTGGCTCTTAGTGTTCACCCTGAATGTATACACAATTCTGAATGGGAGATCACATCAGCTGCGGAGATAAAATGACCAAGTTCTAAATATCTTGGATCTAAACGTTTGCTCTATATATCTAAAGTCTCATTTCAGTAGATTACATGCAAAACTTCTCTAGTCTCAATATTTGTCTTTCATTGTTGGGCCTAGGTTGAACTGCTAGCGGCCGTGAATACGAAGTTTCGTCTGACGACTATAGCGCTAAAGTTACAATTCACCGAAAGCATCAAAGGAGAGGTGAAAGAGGAGCCAGCAGAGGTATCAGAAAGACAAAGTACGGGGGAAGACGACTCCAGCTTGTCAGAGGAAGAAGAACGCCTGGTTAAAAAGGTGGCTGTCAAAAAGCAAAATAGTAAGTATTTCTGACCGACAACGGAACATTACGTGGGAAATATTTGGGTAACAGGTTGTTGTTTCAACGGTCGTAAAAGATATTCGAAATAAACTTGAATTCTGTAAGATATGTCATTAGTTGTTGTAACACTAGCAGGCTGTCCAGTGGTCCTACTTTTTTGTCTTCATCCTATTTTTCCTACTTTTTTGTCTTCATCCTATTTTTCCTACTTTTTCTTCAAAATACCTACATTTTTCTACTTTTTGGTATTTGCTTCACCAGGCGCAATTTGAAAATGCCGTGAATTGCTGTCAAAGTGTGCATATCACTTGTATTATTGCAAAAGTCATGTATTTTGTCTTTGCGTCCCGATATATATTGAAGTCAACACTGGTGTCTATCAAGTTCTAATAACGAAAATACAGGTACAGCTGAGCAGCGTATAAGAAATTCTCTAAAAAAGTATTTTCTCAATAATATAACTTTTTGTCATTTGTTTATCTGGAATAATGTTGCTACATATGCTATTTGGGTCATACTTTTTGCTTCTATTTTCCTACTTTTGTCATACTTTTTCATGAGGGTGTGCTGGACAGCCTGCACTAGCGAAACATATTACTTAAATGTGGTTTCTGCGAGTTATCATGTTAATTTGACAACACAGAAAGACCCTTGGTATTGGTACAGCATAGGTAAACGGTGCAAAGTTACTAAATGTATTTTACAACAGCCAGACCAGCGACGCTGGAAGAAACATACCGGTAGTTTTGATTACATGCTGGGTGATCTCAATGTTTTTACTTTTGCGTTTAGAGAAGAAATTAAAGGGGAATTTAGAAAGCGGCCAAAACGACAAAAGCAATAAGAAACCCGAAGATACGAAAATGAAGAGGAAGTCAGAGAGCGGCCAAAACGACAAAAGCAATAAGAAACCCAAAGGATCGGTTCAGCACAAACCTCTTCATGCCAAGAAGCGCAGGCCGACGGTGAAAGCTAGAAGACCATGAATACATCGTCGCGAGGAGCCTCCCTCCTATTGCGGTGTGTCGCTGTATCTACTGTACTTTGGACTATGACTTTGAGATAAACAACTTCAACTCACATGGACTAGCGTGGTGGTTGTTTTCTTATTGGATGAGCCTTGTATCAAAAATAAAAATTGGTACGAAATTAGTTCCTTGGAAAGTACGTTAAACGTTTTTATTACAAGCGTTACATTTGTTCGGACATAAATGCTGGAACGCTTACACAGCCATTGTGTGCAAAGTGGAATGGCACAGCGTTCGAATTGGGCGAGTTTAGAAATCCTTACGGAGACAACAAATTATTGATAACGTTGCTGAATTCACTGTTGCCAACAATATGAATTCATCACAGCACCATCGGTCCGCGATACAAGTATATTACACTATAAGAGCTAAAATAATTCTCCATTATTTTCTGAATGATTCTATTTTAAAAACATTCTCAGATTCAGCTGTTCGTCCTAATAGACTTCTTAGGCTCTCTGTATCCCCAGGTGTCTTTCGATTGCTCTGTGCATCTTTGGCTTCACTGAATCATCCGCGGAGCAAGCCTTAGAACCATTAACAAGCTGAAAAGTGAAGAAACAGGGTAGTGAAAAGTATGTGTTGACCGCTTACTATTTGTCCAAAAATGATCAGTCTCCGTAATGGACCACTACACGCCGGCCTGTACGTTACCGCGACAGATGCGGGTATCAACAGAACGACCACGTGGATCGAGGGTATCCTTCCCAGGATTAAATAAAGGTTGTTTCCACCACTCTTATAGCTAATCGGTATGGCAAAAAATCCATAAATCATGAGCTGACTATGGCCCATATAGTAATATGATCTTAAGATAATGAGCCTGTATAAATGGAAAGTCAAATTCATACCTTAAGGAAGCAACAAGTCCAGCAGGCATGAACTTGCCAGAGTTCATGGCTCTGTAACCCATCACTGACCCTAGGATCCCACTGCTCACTGGAAGTTTTAAGGTTAACATTGCATTATCAAGAGAACATGATAGGAACACTATACCTGTAAAAGGAAAGCACACATTGAAATACATATTTGTAGCATATGAACAATGCCAACAAATTCTATACAGCAGGATATACAAGGCATTTACACTTCAATGTAGAATATACCATGTATTTGTACTTTAATATACGTTGTTTGCAAAAAAGATTCTCAGAAGATCACTTGCCCAGAAGCAGCATGTAGTTTTTAGGATCTTGAGAAGTCTGGTAGGCGCCAAGTGCTGAGGCTCCACCAAAGAGAAGTCCCATAACAAGGGACACTGCACTGCCTGCAATTGTTAAAAAATATGAAGTAAACAACAGGTTTTAAATAAAGTGATGTTTTCACCATCTGCTCAGTTTCTGCATTAACAGGATGTGAAGCTATGTCCAGCGCCTACTTGTCTCTTGTCCTGTGATATTTCCTAGTTAGATAGCCATACTTGGCTAGTAACAAATTTAAAACAACATTAAGCTATTTGTCACATGAAACACAAAGTATGGAGAGATTATAAATACTTTGAATGCTCTTTAAGGTAAATAATTATAATATAAAGTAGCATTTCATGTACCAGAGTTGAGTTAAATGTTGTAAGGGGAGATTGTCCAATAATTATAAATGGGAACTAGGTTCAATTTGCAGAGAAATATGGCTTCACATTCTCAGATAAATACTTGTATTACTTGTCCCAAAAAATATCTCTGAAGTCTTTATCAACAGGACACAATTATTTTCATCAATAATTCATATCTGACAATTTATACCTCAAGGCAAATTTATATATTCTATTCCCATTTCATGCATAATAATAAATGCTTATCCATATATATGCAATGTTTCAAATATTTATACTAGCAGCTTTTTCAAACTGGGGATTATATGCTATCAGCTATTTCAGATTTGTTATCCTATCGCTATGTTTGCAGCTAGCATTTTCATACCATATGGCAACTATCTCAGAATATAGCCACTATGTTCTTAAGTTAAACTAAGTTATATGCTATTTCAGACTGTAGCCATTCTATCCCTATCTGCTGGCAACTCTTTCCAAACGTAATTATACCAGAATAGGTATTATAATTAAAAATTGTGGGTATACTTTACAGCAGCTGCTTCAAATCATGGCTTTGTCCCAATTGCTGCCTATGTTTTCCCTGTTGGTCCAGGGATCTAGTCAGATACTTCTAAATTATGATCTAATACAATTTAGATAAAGACAGAAGTCTAGGTATTACATTTTTAATGTCTCGTTATCTCAATGGTTATAGTCATAGAATAGTGGGACCATTGTCCAGGGCTGCCAATGATGGGTGCGGTGTACTGCCACACCATGGTCACACAGTAGCGTGAGTAGGTCGGGTTGACCTGGACGTGGCCAGACTCGTGTGTGCCACGGTTAGACAGGTGGTTCAGACTTCTCTCTGCCAGACTGACTGAGATCATCACTCGTGTGTGAGAAACACATCAAGTGATACACGTACCGGCTTTTACATAGCCAAATACACCTCCTGCTGCAATTATTGCAGCGTATCCGAAACCCAAGTAATCCATCGATTGATTGTTATAATAGAACAACTGAAGACAACTTCTGAACACAGCTCGGAAAGTTGTTAAATATAGAACCGGAAGTTTGAGGAATGAGAAGGAAATATACTACAGTACGGAAATTAGATGAGACTTCTGCATGTGACTATTAATGGAAAGCCAAACCTTACGAACTACAACTATAATTAATCCATTGTACATGAGACAAAAAATTTAAATCTACAGATATTAGCGGGATATTTTCAATGCATAATGACGTGCTATGAAGTATAAACGGCAAGTCCAGTTGATTTTACCAACATGAGTCTAGCAGAAGCGATCCTGAGGGGGCGGGATATTCAGGTCACGCGTGCACCCCCCCCCCTCCCCCCACTCACCTGAGGGAGTATATACCATATAGATGCAAAAATGTAAATAGAGGTGCCTCTATAAGTACAAAGAAATGTGTAAAAATAGGGCCCATCCACTTATCAGCTGACATAGCTGCAGGACTTTTGCAAAATGATCTACTATATACAACGACTAACCTTAGAATTGCATACTTTATATACAATTGGCTTGGTGCTTGCCTCCTTTGACCTTGCGTCATTTAAACCAACAAACTGTTTATCATGAACTGTTTGCAAAATTGAGCGTAAAAATGCATAATGTAGGACCCATTGGTGTACCAAAACGCACGAATAGACACCTATCCAGCGGTATGTCCCCAGCAGTCAAATACCTTGAGATACCCCCCTCCCCCTCTCCCACCAACGCCTACCCTGAGTACTGACACAGGCGGCCGGCCCTCGACCGGTCGTGGTGCAATATTGCCCCACGACCGATCAGGGGCCGGCCGCAATATATTTTACATTTTAAAGGGTCAGTAAAAAGGGAAAATTAACATTAGGATATATACTTCTGTAGCTCCCCATCATCTAAGGTTGGCGGAACAATTAAGTAAAGAACAATCTGCAGGGCGGATCCGGGGGCAGATCCCGCAATATATATATGGAGCCGCGGGTTCCACAGATATATATATCTGTGGAACCCGCGTTAATATGGGCCACAATGTTCTCTGAACGAAAGGAAGGGATCGCGAGGGTGGGGGCATCATTTTCATGTCGACGCTGTTTTAATTAACGCGTGCCAAGCTAACGCACAGGATCTGTTACGTTCCGAAAATGCCGTCGTTATTTACACCACTGGGCCCGTAAGTATAACAGGGCGATTTCGGCGCTAAAAAAATGACCCAGCCAGGGCCATTTTCCTGCTCTGGCTGTAAGTATAAAGCCGCAGGGCGATAAAAACAGCCCCAAACCGGTAAATTGCTCCGGATTTCGCCCCGATTTCGCCCCAATTACGCCCTGCTCCGCTTTTTCGCCCCAAATGGTCAGTTTAGATAAATGGCCCCAAAAAACGCCCTAATTCCGCCCTGTTTTGGCCCTGAAACAAGACCTGCTTTTTAAAGTGCCCTGAATGAGGGCCAAATCGGGGCAATTTACGGGTTTGGGGCCGTTTTTTTCGCCCTGACTGGTTTATACCAAAGACCTTACTATCATAGTAATAGTATATACAAAGACCTTACTATGATCATAGTAAGGTCTTTGTTTATACTTACGGGCCCTGGTTGCTATGACGTAACCAAGTGACGTGACGTCTTTTGTTCCGAAAATGCCGTCGTTATTTACACCACTGGTTGCTATGACGTAACCAAGTGACGTGACGTCATTTTTTCGAAGCGCGTTATGATAAATAAACAGATAAATAAGAAAAGGAGAGTAACTAGATTTTCACTGAACCGATTAAAATATCTTTCAAATGCGAGTCACGTTCTCAAACATGCATAGAAAGTATATGCTTCATTAAAAACCATAATCACTACTTTTATTTGGTTCAGGCTTGTTAAATTCCCGTAGTTTATCATCCAAAACGACTTTCAAACGAAGTCGTGAGGTACCGAGTCGGAAGTGAATTTGAATCACTCAGCAGAAACGGGGAAAACCCGTCTTTGTTTATTCGATCGGAAAATTGTCAACAAACAACAGAAGAGAACACGTTATTTTTATTATAAGCAGCCTCATTAGGTATACTAAATTGCTACAGAGATTTGTTAAAGCACGAGTGACCCCCAAAATATATTTCCACACCAGTCCATGCTAAAAACGAAAGGTGTTTTTTTGCAACCAAAACATTGCCGCGCTATTCTGCGGAGAGTTTTACGCTCTTCCGACTCGGTACCTCACGACCACCGCTTGAAAGTCACTTTTTGACACTAAACATAGTCAAATTGTGATATCTTTTATTATTTAAACATATAAATGAATGCAAAATGGCATCCAAATGCCATCTGCATACTTTTATTCACATAAAATGCAAACGACAGTCAGATCCAGCGGATTATTGAATGGGAGTTAGTCTAGTCCTTTTCTTATTTCTTTATCATAACGCGCTCAAAAAATGACGTCATCTTGGTTACGTCATAACAACCAGTGGCGTAAAAATAACGACGTTGTTTTCGGAACGTAACAGGTGGCAAGATCCTGTGAGCTAACGCAGAAATTTCATGCTTTAACGAAAAAAAAAATGCAAAACGCCGGATACGTTTCCCCGGCAATGTCCCGATCGGATATTTCGCGTATGATCCACTAGTAATTTAGTAGGTCGGACGTTATTGTCAGGATCTAGGAATTTGAAAAGGGAGGGCGGAGGTCCACTGAAAACTTGCGACCGTGCGGGGGGGAGGGGGGAGGTCTCTGACAACATTGCGACTGTGGGGGTCCACCAAAGCTTTGAGCCTTAATTCTTCCTAAAAAAATTGGGAGGGGAGGGGGGGCGGGGCAGGCCTCGGTGGCCAAAATTTTGCGTTGAAAAGCGGTATTCTTCCTAAAAAAAGGGGAGGGGTGGACCCCCTGGATCCGCCCCTATTCTTTTTGTGCTTCAGTGAAATCGCCTTAACATATATACGGGTCTGAAAGGGGGAGGGAGCATGCAATGTCCAGTATTTCAAAACGTTCAGAGTCGTTTTATAAACTAAAATGTCTGTAGTGTCGATGTCGCTTTTTTAGATCCTGTTGCAGCCTCGAAATGTGGGGGTCGATTACCCCTCCCAGACCCCTATATATGTTTGCGAGAATGGATAATTCAATCAGTTATGGCCATTTCTGCGAAACGGTGCCCCCCCATTCTCTACCTACTGCATACCCCAATATACCTAGGAATATCACTGAATCTGCGAACTCGACTTTAGTAGTTCACCAATCTAGGAGGCTGGCATTCCTCCGTCTACGTAATTAAGACTGGATTTGCAGCGTATTGTTATTTGAGCGGCAATCTAAACTATATATATATGGGTCATTTTTATAGACTGGATATTTTATTGGGGATTTCAACCTATGAATTTACTTTTTTTCCTTCTGGCCTTCCATACCGGAACTCAGTAGAGTTATTTACATATAGTTTGTATTTTCCAGACGCCACAATCAACAACATGGCGAACAGCCTTGTCAACAATTTTGAGATCCCATCATGGTAAAATTAGCTAAATTGAGACTGGTTTATCTTGTTTCCAGCGATGTTAAAGACCCTGCATGTCCCTTAACTGTTTACGGAGTCTGTGCAAGTCGTCTCTCGACCTCCATTTGCATAGTTTGATTAAGAAATGATAAATGATACAGTTCCTACCAGCACTGCAGCAGACCACGCATCGGGCCATGGCATGGGCATGGCATTGCCGTTGCGGCACTGGCACTGGTCCACCGCCCAATGACTGGACAACGGTCTACTTATTTATTTGCTGCGACCAGTTATTGATAATGATAGTGATACTTGGCACATGTGCAACACAGTCATATATATACAACCAATTATTCCTGCTAATTGGGGTATAACAATAATGAGGGCTCCACCTTATTTAGATAAGGCAGTGGTTATTTGCAATATAGTTATTTGACCACGAATCATGACTGGCTACCGACTCTCACCGCCTGGCTGTTGTTTAGATGAGGTTATTTTATTGCCAGTCATGGACCATTTGGCACTACCTGCAGGTTCCAATTATTCCTGTTAATTGGGGTATAACAATAATGAGGGCTCCACCTTATTTAGATAAGGCAGTGGTTATTTGCAATATCGTTATTTGACCACGAATCATGACTGGCTACCGACTCTCACCGCCTGGCTGTTGTTTAGATGAGGTTATTTTATTGCCAGTCATGGACCATTTGGCACTACCTGCAGGTTTTTGGTTGAATGTCTTGGTGCAATGCAATAGGGCATTGAAACATGCTGATAAAATAACTAGCTAATCAGTAGTGCCATAGATGTAGCTGCAAGAACCAGCAAAATTACACAATCGGTAGCCGGCCATAGTCAAATATGCGCTGCCTTTAGATACTAATGGCTGTAGCTTTAAACTACAAAATTACCCCTTTTAACTTTCTATACAAGAGATTGACTTGTAAGTTATATCTAAAATGTAAGTGATGGCATACTAGAAGTGCTTATAAGTGAAATAGAATCTTGAAATACACTACACCAATAGCTTACATCTGTTAGGTATTGCATATATGTAGGGGGAAGGGGGGGAGATGTGTGGCAGCAACAATGATATGAGTATGACTGGCCACCCTACCACAATATATATAATATATAGCCTCTGTGTTTATGTAACCTTAAGTTATTGATATATATGTATATATATCATAGGGCATGTATGTATATAATCTAGCCTGGTCCCAATAGTAATCTAGATTCTGGCCTTTTTCTCGATTACACCTTTACCCCATAGCTGTCATCTCCTCTGCTTCTCCCCTTTTCTTATATTCTTATCACCCTTTCTTGCATCTTTGCATTAAAAAGAAGTTCATAACTGGTACCGGTTATAAAAATAACAGTTATAAAGACTTATGCCATCTGCCTCTCCCTCTCGCTTTACACCTCTTACAATCATCAGGTCAATGACACTCAGCTAAAATGAACCATAGTTTTTACACCATAAAAATAAACTTATTGGATTCCCAATGAGTATCAGTGCATGCATATATATATATTCTTTCACCATGCAAGCTTCATAGTATAGTATTGATCAGCATAAATCAAGATCTCAGCTGATACGTTTTGTCCTACAGGGCTGGGAAACCTCCACCTGGGCTTCACCTGGATGTGATGAAAGACACAAAGATGGTTCAGGTCTGTTTTTATATATGTTACATAGTAGTTTGTAATGTAATATCAGAGTGGGTTTCATTGTAAGTTTCTCTGCAGGACTAAGTATTCTTGCATGTGAATAGAAGATGAGATAAAAAAATTGTTTTGGTTCTAATAGTATGTACCCTAATTGAGAACCAAATTCGAGTTGGTTAGCTAGATGTAAGCTTAGTGATGGTTGTTTTTGTTGTAATTATCTGTTTGTCTTAGATGACAAGAAATTTAATTTTAATTTGTTTTACTCCTTGTGTATTACAGAAGCTGATGATTGATGAGAAGAAGTGTTACTTTTTTGGCCGGAATAAACAGATGTGTGACTTTTGCATTGACCATGCCTCCTGCTCCCGTGTTCATTCAGCACTCATTTGGCACAGACACCTGGCCCGTCCATTCATCATTGACCTTGGCAGTAGTAAGTATTTAACGATTTATGTGTAATGGGCTCATTATAGCCACACCATTCGGCTATCAAACATGCTTTTAGTTTGAGACCAATTGGGCAAAAATCCCTAATTAGTCATAAAATACATTTGGTAGGTCATGAAAATCCTACTGTAGTTTACTGTAACTCCGGTGTAAAAGTCGCATCTGTTTGTATTGGGGGTGCGACCTACTGGTATTCACTGGTGTCATTTATATATGAACTAAGTCCAAGCCTGTCTCTCGTGCCCCTCACCCCTTCCCAAGTATGACTTGGCTAGCTTTTCGAACACTAACTAAATGTTTATGAATCACTGACATACTGACATACCACATACCTACCAGGTACCAAGTTTCTGTCTGGACCACTTAGTCTATAGCTGTACTAAGACGGCAGCTGTATCAATTTACACCATCCAATGCTGCTTCCCGAGCCATGCCTCACCGCTCTATGTGTTAAGGCAAAATTGGGCACCCTGCCAACGATAAAGATGGGTGACTCCTCACTCCTCTCCCTCCCGACAAACGCAACACGCTCACTAGACAATCCGTATTCAAGTCCGAGCTTGTCTGACCGCGTCAACCACCTTTTTAAACACTGTCTAGTCTAATTGACTCGCCGGGTCTTATGGAACAGTTAGTTGCGGGGTGTTAAGACGGTGTCGCTGAGACTGCGCTCCGAGGGCACCTCAAAGAAAGAAAGATCCGTCAGTTCTTAAGGGCTACCCACAGCCACCATTACCCCCCGCCCCCCCACCCCCCCCGCACGATTAGCAGAGCGTTGAACGCATTTTACGAGCAACAAACTCTGTGATTATGGTTGGTACGTTTCAACACGCAGGTCAAATACTTGTACACCGGTGCGACCTATATATGGCTGAAGTCTTTTTCAAAATCGGCGGGTGCGACATATACACCTGTGCGACCAGGAAGTTTCGGTACTCAATCAACGCTTTTCATTACTATTGCAGCTCACGGAACATACATAGGCCATATTCGGTTAGACAAGAAGAAACCGCAAGCTGTGCCTATCGACAGTGAGCTCAGCTTCGGGGCGTCAACCAGACGCTACGTCATACGGGAGCGTCCCCAACCCAAGGCCCCCACCACCTCCAACTCCAACGAGGAGAAAGGCGACGACTTGGAAGGCAGTCTCCTTGGGCTGCCCGAAACAGAAGGGGAACTAGATGTGAGTTGTAGATTTCCAGCCTCTTGGGGTTAGGACGCTTGGCTTTTTCGATTGAACTCTGCCACTTCAGCTATTGTGTTGGAGGTCGGAGGTTCGCGCCCCACTTTGTGAATGCCTAGATGTTCATGCAGGATAAAGATTCTATGATCTTCTATTGAAAAGAGTAGGTGCTTCCATGGGGCTCGCATCATCCTTCTCAGTGGCGCGATAAGATCTTTAAAAGTTAGTTGATCCTCCCTCGGCAAATGTGGCCGACTGCCAATGAGTGTTTATTTTATGATAAGTCTATTAAGTACTGGTTACAAATTGTATTAGATAATTGTAGATCGAGATATCGAGAGTTGCTGCAATAGGTTGTACAGTTTAGACCAGGCAGGCAGAACCACATGGATAACGCATGTGAAGAATTTATTATTTTGCAATGGATTTGGTGTAATGTGGCTTAACAAAATTGTGGGAGATACAGGCTGTTTTGTATTTGAATTGATAGCCAGACTGTCTGATATAGCAAGGCAAACTTGCATCCACTATTTACATAATTTCAAGAAAAACATATGCTCACAAAGAACACTGTATTATTGAATAATCTAGGTGCAATATGCTACTAAGCAGAAAAAAGTTACACAGTTTATCATAAATAACCTGTGTAAATGTTAGTATACGTCCCATGAGCCCGTGTCCCGAAAGTGCGATAAAGACACACACCACAATGTTGTAAAACCACTCTGGCTCTGGCTCTTGTTCTCTCACTCATTGTGAAACATTGTCCACAGAAGTAATATTTCAATTAATTCATATGTAGTACTCTGACCACCCTAGCTTGCGAGTGAATATTCCATTTAACGCATGGTGCGCTTGACAATTTATCTGTGTAGTCTCGACTACATCAGCTAACAAATACAAGTTTTCTTGTGTGTAACATCATTTATGCCTGAATTAAGATATCAAAACAAGCGCCTTTAAACGTTTTATCTTTCCATTCCAGAATCTCACAGAATTTAACACAGCTCACAATCGAAGAATCACGGCCTTGGGTGATGCCGATATGGCACCAAATCCGCGAAAGAGAAAACGAAGAAATTCCCATGTGAGATTCAAGGAAGAAGACGAGGTGATAAATCCAGGTATGGTTTGTCATGTCCTTGTCATATCAGGTTTTTACGCTTGTAATAGACTGAAGACGATGAAAGTTTGCCTACTATCTAGGGCTAGTAAGAAACAAATGGACAAATGATGCAGACACCCTTAATCAATTGAATTTTAAGTATTTTTTTATTAACAACCAAAAACCG
This sequence comes from Arenicola marina, assembly GCA_964019135.1. Lineage (NCBI taxonomy): Eukaryota > Metazoa > Annelida > Polychaeta > Arenicolidae > Arenicola > Arenicola marina. The sequence continues at coordinate 25,932,929 of OZ025249.1, forward strand.
TTTCGCAACCAATAATTCAAAACAAACGTGCTGATGTAATCCATGCATAAAGGTGACACTATTTCATATTTTTTGTAGAGGATATCGATCCATCGATTGGAAGATTCAGGAATATGGTGCAGACCACAGTCATACCGGCAAAGGTTAGTCACGACGTCGTCCAGTCCTCGTCGTGGGGGGCAATCATCGCATCTACCCATCCCGTGGTTGGTGACCTGACGGTATCCATGGCGGTTCTGTATACGTATCATTATTGTCTCTTGACAGTCGTTATCGCGTTGCATTACGATCAACTTTAGTAAAATGCACTTGTAAAATTCGTTGGAAGCAAATTACAAATTGTATTGTAATTATTTTAACCTTTCCTGTATGCGTCATTTACAGCGACCAAGATTGGACGGCGGCCCCACGGCCAGTGTGAGCCTGACCGACTCAATCACGAAACGACTTCAGAGTTTCCCCTACTCAACAACCTCTCTATATGAGGACGAAACGCCGGGCGCCAGTCTCAGCGGGCCAAACGCCTTCAGCATCGCCGCCAAGCTGGGGCTGCGGGCCCCAAACCTGGCTCCCGAGGTGGAGGACGAAACGCCCGCCGTGGAGGAGGCTCCTGTAGCCCCCATGGTGTCTGTCGCGCCCCCCGTGGCTGGTCCCGTCGAAAACCCGGGACCCGCCGAGCCAAAGAAGAAGAAATACGCCAAGGAAGCATGGCCAGGAAAAAAGCCGACCCATTCTCTGTTTGGATAGAAAAAAGTCTCACCAGACGCCGACAGTGGGCAGCACTGTTGTGTGTTTTACACGCAGGCATTATTTCTGTGTGTTAATGCAGTCCGACAGCCTCTTCGTCTATCTTGTATCGTTTGCCAGAACGCGAAAATCGCGGCATGCAGTTGCAGCCAGTCACTGGTCCATAGAGCGAATAGCCTGCTGAAAGGCTTGCTGAAATGGCTAACCACTAAAGCGTCTTGAGGACTAAGATCGCAGCATATACTTAATGTCAGTCAAACATCAACGTCATATTTACACACATATGTCCCATTTTCCGATGATGGAGATTGTCTTGTCGTGCGCCATGTCATTGTTATGTATATGTTGCCACTGTTAAGATTAACCGAAATGTCAACTCCCATGGGAATACAAACAGTGAACCACACAGACTTTAATCAATTTCCGGTAATGAGGAGTAGAGGAGATTTTCATCTTTCTTTGTGTAACCGTAAATACTAAAGTACGACACTTCATTTCTAGCAGTTACAGAGTTGGAGTCCGATGATCTTTTAATGATTATCGTAACTTAATGGAGTAGATTCATATTGTGCGGTTGCAAGCCAGCTCTGTGTTCAATGCTTGCGCAGGATCTCCCTGGAGTCTCTTATGGTACCTCCACTCCAAACGGTTATTCGCCGTGATGTAGTTTCTATATCTCTTAACTTAGTCACTACTTGCTAAGTTATCTCCTGCTGGTTTATGTAGGCAGCATACGTGTGATTTGAATGATCACAAGGACACTTCGAGCTTACTTCGGACCCCATTTAAAAGTGGGCCCCGGACTTTGCCGCCGAACTGGGGTAAACGCAAAAGTGGTACGATCGATAGTTTCTGCAGCAACTCAGTTTTAAATATGACTTAATGATAAGCCAGATTGTTGCTTATTTGGATGCATAATAACTTACTTGAAATTATGCAAAATTTTGTTTTTGTAGAGATAATCCCAGATTCGGCTCCAACACACGTGTTATCTGGTTGGCGCCAATTGAGCTTTTCAATATCCATTAATATGGCAAACTTGTATCCCTGAAACGAGAACATGTGCGTCGGTCTGGCCATGGTATCGAATAGGCGTCGCTGATTGAAGTAAACTAGACGTAGAAGACTAAGAGATGAATGATTAACTACATGGTTATCACCCGACGTTTGCCGTGGGAAGCATGCGAGGAGAATTGGGGGTGGTGCACAATTGGGACTTTAGACACCATCCCTCTCCAGCTGGGCCAGAAGCAGAGGAAGGGTCTCTGAAGTATTGCTCTCTAAGATTGTTTCTTAATAAAAAATAAATTTGCAACAACGTTGAATCGATTTTTGTCTTCAAGCCAACAAGTTTTCGTCACATTTCAAGCGATAGGAACCTGAACAGGTGTACTTTGTGAGTGGTATCAGACCTCGGAAGCCATTTACTGGAACAAGGTCGTTTAAATTTGCTCCAATACAAATGATGTTGGGTTCATATTTTCTCCCACAAGGAGATTAGATTGGCATACTATTAGAAACAACGATGAGGCAAATGTACATATATGTGTTCCATTTAATTGGAAATGTCGCAGGAGCTGCATTGGACTTCACTGGGCATGTTGTGCTTCATAAAGCTTCCAACGAATATATTTTCAAGACAAAATACAAAATTTAAAAAAATTACTTTCGCCACATATATATTTATCAATGAACATACACACACACACGCAGAGATGAAATGAGACGGGAAACAAGCCGTCAGTGGCAGTTAGCGACCTAATGGATAAATCAAGCTTTCACTGGCGCTGGTCCTCGTGATCTGTCCACATACAACAATTGTGGATCGGTTAAAATAACACAGGTAATGAAGAGTACTGGTACTGACATTGCTTCACTAGACTTCAGCAGACCACTTGTACAATGGCAGAGCGCATGACGGAAGGTGATGTCTCCAGCTTGTTACTTTTCGAAGCGTGGTAATACAGGGAGTATAAGGTTCCCGAAAGATGATTCCTGTGTGATGAAATACCCCACAGAATTGGCATGCGCGTGCTGCAAATGGAAAGACATAAACATATTAACAACTATGCCATTTAAGATCAAGAGACTGACACAGAAAAAACAGATGTTGATATGCAACATATTTTAATTGTGGCTTATAAGTCGTTCTTTGACACCATATTCCTCATACTCTGGTACAACTTACAAGCTGGATAATTCAATAGTTAGAAGAATTTAAATTTTGAAAATAATATAATGTTATAGTTGTACATATTCTCTTCCAATACATACATAATGTATATGTTACCAGAAGTCAACAGGATAAATTTTCTTAACTACCTGTAGTGCTGCTCGCTGGGCTGGAGTCATGGGTTGAGACTCGGCACTGGAATTCTGAAAAGTATTCATCGTTTGAGCTATTGGCAGAGTTAAATTAAATTCTCTGATAGATATAAAGTTTTTTCTGTAGACAGCAAATTATCTCTCCACAGCTTCCACACTTTCATCAGAGCATCTTTGGATAGAGACATATTTGTTATGTCTCTATGTTTGTTAAAGATATTATTGGTGTAATGTGAATATGACAAGTACCTGAGTCGCTGGAGTAGGCTGACTGGCGCTGAAATGAAAATGTTCCAATTTTTCATACAAAACATAAGTACATTGATATATAACTAAAGTACTGGTTCATTAAGTGGCAGCAAGAAATCAAGTCAACTTTTAGAACAAAACTACACACATAGCAAAATGCATGATTCCTATGCTATATGCCAAAAGAAAACAGCATGCAATATAGGGCACAATTGACTGATTATCTTTGGCGTATATAACTCACCTGCTGGCTGGTGCTGCAGCCCCAGCTACAGTTCCTGGACTCTGGGTCTGCATCCTCAATTTCTTTTTCTGTTCTTCAAGCTGCTCTAAGATCTTTCTGTTTTGCTTTTCTGAAGGCCAAATAAATGCAACAATTATATATCTAATTAATGTACTATGAAAATATACCAGTACTTGCCACATACTGGAACAAGGTTTCAACCAAAAAAGAGTAGCAATACAAATCATTGGGAGAGCTTTAACTGATCTAACCTCTGCCCCCTTGAAAATTTACTCTCAGACAAACTTTCATTTCAGGGATTTATGCCAGTATTAGTTTCATCCATGAAAACTATAGGCAAATATACTGCCAAATGAAGTCTCTTAGCCTTGCCCATGATTCCAATTTACCACAGGTTTTCAACTTGATCGTCAAGAATGATCATCAAGATATATATTTGCCACATCACAGCCAAAAAAGGCAAAGTTATTAGATTTCTGAATTTAAAGTTGCATGTCGAGCTCTTTCCCACCAAAACTAATGAGGTCAAAATACATATAAGAATCAGTTCTTGAATCATTCAAGACTTCTTTTATCTATACTCCACCCATACCAGACTGCCAAATAGTGTCTCATAGCCTTGTCCGTGATATCAATTTACCACAATTTTTCATTTTAGTAGTAAACGTCATCAGTTTGTGTGCTTCGCGATGCTTTGGTATAAGTAGCAGTGCCGTGACCGAGTTCTGTGGTGTCCCGGGATAGACACGTTTGCCACACCACAGCCGAAACGGCGATGTTTATCAGGTTTCTAAATTTATAGAATGAAACAATAGAGTTTTCTGCAAATTTTGATATAAATTTCACCTAGGCTTAGTTTTGGCGGGAAACAACTCCACATGCAACTTTAAAGAATGAAACAATCAAGTTTTCAGCAAATTGTGATATATATATATTATATGTCTCCTGTGCTTAGTTTTGGTAGGAAGGAACTTGATATGAACTTTAAATCCAGATTTTTTTTGGCTTATGGTGGGTGGGGGGCGAGGGCCTCCACAGACATGTGTTTTGTCTATCTTGTGCTATCGCCCAGTCTCCACTGATTTACTGTGTCTGTGCCTGTGGGCTACCAAAGACCTTACTATGCAAGGTCTTTGGGGCTACACCCATTTGTAGCACTACATGTCATTGTGGCGGTCGTTCAAGCCGCGACTTCGTGAAGTTAATTGGCAAGACGGAAACACATTTCGTGATGTTTTTGTTTATTGTTTTGAGTCTTAATACGATAATTATCGACGCTGCTACTGGCAGTACAAATGCATGATCGTAGCAACCTTGTCCTATAGCTGGTGCTTGAAAAGCCATGTCTTCTCAATCATTCAATATACAGCAATCTACTCATAATGATTAATGTGGTCTGCAGCCACTGTCTATCTGATCTAGAGCCACTATGTTTCGGAGATGGAACTACCTATCAGAACCCAGGCTCTAACAAGGCATCTAACAATAGCGCGGTCCCTGCACACTATCTTTCATAGGCCGGGAACCAGCGTGTACGACCCGCAACTGTTTCGTACCTGCCCTAGGTCATCAAACCGTTTAAGGTAACATTATGATGGGCGTTTTTCAACGCACACCAGCAGGTTGGAAAACATTGAGACTCATGAATAAACTGATGTGGTAACCCCCTACCCTAGCCCCAACCTTGTGGCGTTGTTGCCGAGAACAACTGTTGTCAGGCAGGGAGGGAGGTACGACTGGACGCCTGTTAAACTGGCACTTAACGGGACTATACCTACTCTTTGCGAGGAAGGAAATTGGATTTAATGAATCTTGCTACCACACAGACTAGTCCCACAAGCAAGCCGCTGTGGCTCGCCAATATCGGAGCGAGCTGCGTTACATATATGGAACTACCACACAGACATGATCACAGCAGGACTCGAAGGACCGATCCACGTATCGTCAGGCCCTCAGGTGGCCAGAGCGAGCGCTCTAAACCACTGAGCTATCGAGGTGGCCCCTAAACCGAGCGGGTCTGCATGGATCAAACTGCGACATCAGAGCGGGTCAAAGGAGAAAAATACTCGTTCTGAGCGGATTTTGGCGATAAAACGCCCCTTTTGAGCGGCTTTGCCAAATTCATAGATTCACCCCTCCCTAGAATGATCCGGTTGTTTGAAAGAAGGTTTGAAGCAGAAATTTCTGATATTTTGGAGGGACAAAAAGACTTAAGGGTCAAGCATGACTGAATAAAATGCGATGTGAGTGGTCAACTATTGGCCTGCAAATGTACGACACGCTAAATGCACGAACTGCGACATAAGCGAGCCGCCACCGCGATATGTGGGCAGCTTTTTGTGTAAGCATGGAGGCCGCTTTCAGTGGCGGATCGATTACGGTGTTGCGCCACCAAAATTTCAGATAGTTTACTCCGCCCCCCCACCCCACCCCCCTACGATCCATACACACACACAATCCTTCCCTTCATCATTTCATATAGACCGTTTATGCCCGGAATAGCAAATAGAGTTTATATTCTGAAATGCAGTGTGGATTCAGATCCGGACGATCGACTGTTCACATGATATTCTCCTTGCGTCACCTCCAGGAGAAATGTAGAGAACAGCACGAACCCGGCCCTCTACCTTGCTTTTGTTGATCTCACCAAGGCTTTTGATACTGTCAGCGAATCTGGGTTGTACAAAATCTTGGAGTCTATTGCCTGCCTCGGCAGACTAATTAACATTATCCGATCCTTTCGTGAACACTCGTTCAGCACAGTGCAGTTTGACGGATCTACGTCCGAGAGCTTCCAAGTCAGAAATGGCGTGAAGCAGGGTTGTGTTCTTGCGCTAACTTTATTTGGCATCTTCTCTATATGCTCCTTTCGCACGCATTTAATGAGGATGCGGAGGTATTTTACCTGCACACCAGATCGCATGGGAAGCTGTACAACCTTTCACGATTGCGCGCTAAGTCCAAGTGGCGCTAGCGATTCCTAATAAGAGAACTGCTATTCGTTGACGACGCAGCGGTGGTTGCGCATTCAGAAAGCCAGCTGCAGAGACTCATATGGATCGACTCTCAAATGCGTGTGTTAGAACCCAAAACGCCATAGTGACCAAAACGTCATACCTTGGTAGAATGAAATATACAGTTTAAAGTTTAATTTCAACCATCCCGGTTATCGCTCACACAACCCTGCGTGGCGTTTCTGAAGGAGACAGGGCGGGGCCACTCGGGGCTAAAGGATTGATTGATTGACAATTAGAGACCTCTTATAGGCCGAAATTTGCGAATTAAGGCGCAGGAAAATAAGGAAATCTAAGGTTTTTTGGAATAGGAGGTTCCAAGGGATGGACCCGGAGGGAGGTGGTGGGGGGGGGGGGGCGATACCCATATTCCATTGTTTATGAAAGCACCTAAATATATCTGAAACTGAAGAGTTACTGCCTCATATATTCATAGCCCCCGCCAACAGACACTGCGATCGAGGCACAGTGTGAAACTGTACATTTGCTCCTAGATGGCTGAGACGTGTGTTCTGACGTTTGCGTCACTATGACGTTTTGGGCCCTAACATGCGTGTGCTTTATTCGCTTTGACTGTAAGTGTTAAAAAACCCGTCGTGCTGAGCCAAGGGGCTATCACACCGCCAGTGATTAGCCTTAATAAGTTAAGCCTTTATAGAGGTGGTTATTAAGTATTGTGACCTGGGAAGTACCGTCACGGATAATCTATCCCTGGACGAGGAAATATAATTACTCGCATTGGGAAGGCAGCCTCCACATTTGGTAGGTTGAACAAACGTGCTTGGAATAATTAAAAACTAACCATTCGCACCAAAATTTTAATCTACGTACATGGCGTGTGTTCTAAGTAGCTTGCTGTATGGCAGTGAAATGTGGACTAATTATATATATTGCGGCCAAGAAAATAAATTGAATAACTTCCATTTTCGTTGCCTGTGAAATATTTTGGGCATATCTTGGCAATTAAGACAAGGTCCCGAATGCTGACGTGTTAGCCAAAGCCAACCTACCAATATTCTTGCTCTTGTAAAACAAAGACGTCTTCGTGGGCTTGGGAACGTACATCGTATGCAAGATGAACGCATTGCCAAGGATGTGCTCTACGGTGAACTCGCCGACGGCAAAAGGCCAACTGGACGGCCAAAGCTTAGGTTTAAGGATGTTTGCAAGCGTGACATGAAGGCTTTCGGCATTGATTCAGGTTCTTGGGAGGATCTAGCATCCCAAAAGAGGGGATAGGTACGTGTCGTGCGGGAAGGAATGGCCCCCCACGACGGGCTCTGGTTTAAGAAACTGGATTTGAAATGCCAATCTAGGCGCCCACCAGCGAGCACAAACCAAGACCTATCGACAGCTCGTCTTTCGCAGACGGACGGATGCCAATCAATGATTTATGTCGCACCGGACCGGTACCGAGATACTACGCACGTACCTATAATTTGGCCCCAAGAGGATCATACAGCACCCATGTATGTTTACATCAATATTGGGGCGAAACTATTGCCGGACGATTTAATTAACTCAATGACTCTTATGACAAAGACGAATTTGAAATAAGAAAACCGACTCTGTTGCTTTTATGCACACCATACTTAATTTTTTAGCCTATACATGCCCCAAAAATAATATTGTTCACTATCACGAAGTATTGGAGGGATAAGTTTAGTTTATATTTAGTAACATCGTAAGCGACGCAACGACAAGCACTCAGCCACACTCAGCACCTGCGAAGGGGCGTTTTTTACCATGGCGGATAAGACAGCTCAGAATGCAGAGCATTTAGCGGAGGATTTCAGAGATCCTCTAGGTGTGAAAGACCCGCTAAGCCTGTCATTTGAAGAGGATGAACAATTCGAGATTGACGTAGGTTTGAGGAAGGGGGAATTTGCTTTCCTAGCTGCAAACAAATACATGTTATTGACAGTTATTCGCTGTTTGTCTGCATCGTTTTGTGCGATGAATCATTCATTGTCATAGTAGACATAGAACAGTTTATTATGCTGGGGTTTCGTTTACTTTTGCACCTGCAGCACATAATGACATACTTATTGAGTATAAAACTCTAAGACATGTATGCATCAAACCACTGAATGCCTGCTACTTCATCGTTCATGAGAATGTATACAAATAAATCCTTGTTTGTGTGGTAATACAAGTCAACTGTCTGTGCTGGGAGTTGACTGATATACATCCCATGTCATAGGACATATCACATATGGCATTATTATCTGTAACAACAACATATACTACTGCCAAGAACAGTAGAAGGGGTGGTATCACTGGTCATAAAGGGGATGGAATAGGCTAGGAATAAGGAAAGTAAATCGGATAAAGATGAGTAAAGAGTAAGAGGGTTATAAGATTAATAAATCTATATCCTAGCTATTATTTTCACTTAACTAATTTGGTATAAATCTTCTATTTATCTACAAGTTACTCAAATTGTTATTTATTGAATTTTGTTCTGACATATTTATAAATAATTGAATGATTAAGATATGCATTTATTGTAGTTGTATATTCAACATTTTAAGAGATTACATTTTTTTTTTTCAGTAGCTAGAATTTTTGAAATCAAATACTCATTACTTATTTCAGCTCCTTTAAGTTTCAGAGTATTTTCATAATTGCAAGCAGTATTTTAAATTAATTAAATACAATTAACTCTGACTTAAAGACTTTAATCTGGATAATAATTGTGAAACCATATCACTACCTTTATCACATTAACGCTTTTGAGAGTATGCTGAAAACTTTACAGATCTTGTCAAACAGGATAATTATTTTTCAAAAGTAAATTACTCTCCCATACATATATGCTGTCCACTCTGTTATTAGGCTAGCTATGGATAGAGGTTGGTAGTCTAATCCTACCAAGAAGCTACACTATTTTGTTTACAGGATTAAAAGGAGAGGGGGCCAGATATGAGGCAAAACGAATCAAGCAAATAACCAGAAAAAAATGTATAAATAGTTGCAGGAGTAAGATAAGTTATAGGAGAGTTTAGATGTAATATTATGTGTTCAGAAGTCAGATTGTAATATACAGATATAATTACTGATAAAATCTAATACCCAGATTTATTCTGACAAAGTACCTAACATTTCAGTTAATTTTGATTCAATTACTTAGACAACCCTACTTACCAGATTTTCAGAAAAGGTGTAAATATCAATGATGCACTATATTACACCTGCGTCTTAACAGCCATTCAGATCACACAAGGTGTTGTTTGCTCAGAGCCAATCAAATGTGACCGGCTAACAATAGGATTGGACTATCTGCCAGTTGTATAATGGGCCTAAATGTTGGTTTTAAGTAGCATTAGTGAGGAATTCTTTAACATGTTCCATGCATGGTGAAAACCTGTAAAACAGAGGGACTGTATAATGTAAACACCACTGTACTCATACAAAATTAAGGTATGTCTTCTCATAAAGATGGTGTAAACTTTCTTTTGATATTGTGAAAGAGTTATTATATAGGTATTTCGGTATAAAGAAAGGATAGAATGCATTTAATTAATATCTGGAATTTGGGATTCAGAATATAGGGTTCTACTGGTACATCAAAATGGAAGGGGCACAATATCTAGGAAGTATTTGATAGATCCCTCCACCTAAATTGTGTATTTAACCACTTATGCCTTAACCACTTGTACCCCTTGGATAACCCATAGATATACCTTTTGATATGTAATTAGAAAGGGTAGTCATAATAATTTTAATAGCACATCAATGTACAGATCTAAAAAAAGGTGTTTACTTTTTTCTGTATATTTGAATATGTTTACTTTAATAATTTTATATGATATGTTATGTGATTTATTTACATAATATTATTTTCTTACAGCTTGGCCCTAATAATGTAGCGACCTTAGAAATTCAAGGAAATGCAACATATGAGAAGAATTGCACTGAGCTCTCAAAGGTGGTATTGTCAGATTTTGATGTTGAAGATGAACCTCAGGACCTGTTTGTTGTTGTTGACAATCCAGAGAAGCATACCACAGCAATGGAATCTTACATTACTTTTAGGGTAACAACTAAGGTAAGTGTATCAGCCATTTCTTTGTAGACATTGTTTACCGCTGTTTGAATAAAAAAAATTACTATGTTTTAACTACATCTAGAGATTTTCACTTAGGCAACTTAAATGGCTGAGACAAACTTACAAGGTGATCGAAATCCTGCAATTTATCTTTACATAGATATTTGATGTGGCTGAGACATGCACCTTCTAACTGCCTAGTTTTTATTAAAACATTAAATATATTTATAAGCAGTGCTGTGTTGAAAGATGAAATATGAAGCAGATCTATTTAAAAAATAAATTAGGTATAAAAAACTTATGTTGCGAAGTGTTGTTGAGATAATTTGTTTCAGACAACCCGTAGCGAATTTGATGGCCTTGATTTCCAAGTCCGTAGACGATACAACGATTTTTTGTGGCTACGACAACGCCTTGAAGAACTGCAGCCAACGCTTTTGGTTCCTGTAAGTAACACAATTGTCATAGGTCTGGTGTTGTCAAGTCTGGTGTTGTCAAGAATGGTTTCTCGTGTTACATGACATCCATGTTTCAGAATGTGAGTGGAAAAAGCAGCAGGAATCTTTTTTTTTTTGATCAAGTTTTCACAAATGGCTTTTTCACTAACATTGGATGGCATATGATATAGCCTTACTGGCTGAAAGTGCTGTTAAACCCAAATTATCGGAAGCATATCAGAGTTTTCATTCCGGTTACTTCTGATGTAAACTGGTGAAACACAAAAGAGTTTATTAAACAAATATTCTGTAAAATGTTGAGTTACAATAGAAGTTTTGATGATGAAAGTTTCAAATATCAACCTTAAAAAGCAATAATGATTTGATTAACAGATGCTTTACAACTTATTATAAATTACAACAAATCCCCATGTTGCAGTGCACTATTCTTTCAGCCCTTGCCAGAGAAACATAGTTTGAAACGCTTGGATCGGTTCAGTCAAGAGTTTGTTAAGACCAGGATGGGTGCCCTCCAAGTGTTCATGCAGCGGATCGCCGAACACCCTGTTCTGTCTTTCAACAAGAGCTTTCAGACATTCCTAACAGCAAAGCAATCCGTAAGTTTCAGCCCAATAATGCATTGCACAATGCTCGAAACCGTAGCAGGATTAGCCTCCAGAAACTAAAGGGTTTAAATATTTAATAAAGTAAACTTTTTGTAAAATAAATGATGCTTGACTTCACAAAACTTGCTAATACATGTACATTCTACGAGGCCCTTATGCCGACATTTTATCTGTTATGTGCTATCGGATTTCTGTTGCATTGTTGTTAACCTGTATAGTATCATAACATCATATTTGATCCCATTCTTAAAGCCATATTACTAAACTTCTATGTGTCATTCATTTCCCCTCTCTGCCTCACAGCCTTTATTAAATATACGGGATGGCTTGGAAAAATCTTTGTCTGCAGACAAAGATTTTTCCAAGCCATCCCATGGGTACATCGCGAGACGGCAAGTAGTGAACAGATTGAATGACTCACAGAAATTTGTTTTCTTACTTGAATTGACAGGAGTTACAGGCTGCGAAGAAAGAGGGAACGGGGTTCATAAGCCGCATGGCGGACTCGTTCCACAACTTGAGTGCCTCATACATGATGAAGAACAGACCGGCCGAGTTCACTGTGATGAGCGAATATGTTCACAGCTTCGGAGAGAAACTGAGCGTACTTGACCGCGTATCGCAGCGCGTCATACGAGAGCAACAAGGTAAGGATGATAATTATAGGCACCCAGGGCATCAGAATGGGTGCGTCTGGATGGTGTCGGCGCTGGTGGGGGGGGGGGCGGGGGTGCAGGGTCGCGCCGATGTCGGTATTAGTATTACTGGATGAGTGGACACCGAGGCATATTGGCAAAGGTGGTGGCGTCATTGAAGGCGTGCCAGAGGGGTGGTCCGTGGTAAGGATGACGTGCCAGAGGGGTGGTCCGTGGTAAGGATGACGTGCCAGAGGGGTGGTCCGTGGTAAGGATGACGTGCCAGAGGGGTGGTCCGTGGTAAGGATGACGTGCCAGAGGGGTGGTCCGTGGTAAGGATGACGTGTCAGAGGGGTGGTCCGTGGTAAGGATGACGTGTCAGAGGGGTGGTCTGTGACGTGCTAGAGGGGTGGTCCGTGGTAAGGATGACGTGCCAGAGGGGTGATCTGTGACGTGCTAGAGGGGTGGTCCGTTGTAAGGATGACGTGCTAGAGGGGTGATCTGTGGTAAGGATGACGTGCCTGAGAGGTGGTCCGTGGTAAGGATGACGTGCCAGAGGGGTGGTCCGTGGTAAGGATGACGTGCCAGAGGGGTGGTCCGTGGTAAGGATGACGTGTCAGAGGGGTGGTCTGTGACGTGCTAGAGGGGTGGTCCGTGGTAAGGATGACGTTCCAGAGGGGTGGTCCGTGGTAAGGATGACGTGCCAGAGGGGTGGTCCGTGGTAAGGATGACGTGCCAGAGGGGTGGTCCGTTGTAAGGAAGGCGTGCCAGAGGGGTGGTCCGTGGTAAGTATGACGTGCCAGAGGGGTGGTCCGTGGTAAGGATGACGTGTCAGAGGGGTGGTCCGTGGTAAGGATGACGTGTCAGAGGGGTGGTCTGTGACGTGCTAGAGGGGTGGTCCGTGGTAAGGATGACGTGCCAGAGGGGTGGTCCGTGGTAAGGATGACGTGCCTGAGAGGTGGTCCGTGGTAAGGATGACGTGTCAGAGGGGTGGTCCGTGGTAAGGATGACGTGCCAGAGGGGTGGTCCGTGGTAAGGATGACGTGCCAGAGGGGTGGTCCGTGGTAAGGATGACGTGCCAGAGGGGTGGTCTGTGACGTGCTAGAGGGGTGGTCCGTGGTAAGGATGACGTGCCAGAGGGGTGGTCTGTGACGTGCTAGAGGGGTGGTCCGTGGTAAGGATGACGTTCCAGAGGGGTGGTCCGTGGTAAGGATGACGTGCCAGAGGGGTGGTCCGTGGTAAGGATGACGTGCCAGAGGGGTGGTCCGTTGTAAGGAAGACGTGCTAGAGGGGTGGTCCGTGGTAAGGATGACGTTCCAGAGGGGTGGTCCGTGGTAAGGATGACGTTCCAGAGGGGTGGTCCGTTGTAAGGATGACGTTCCAGAGGGGTGGTCCGTGGTAAGGATGACGTTCCAGAGGGGTGGTCCGTTGTAAGGATGACGTGCCAGAGGGGTGGTCCGTGGTAAGGATGACGTTCCAGAGGGGTGGTCCGTGGTAAGGATGACGTGCCAGAGGGGTGGTCCGTTGTAAGGAAGGCGTGCCAGAGGGGTGGTCCGTTGTAAGGATGACGTGCCAGAGGGGTGGTCCGTGGTAAGGATGACGTGCCAGAGGGGTGGTCCGTTGTAAGGATGACGTTCCAGAGGGGTGGTCCGTTGTAAGGATGACGTGCTAGAGGGGTGGACTGTGGTAAGGATGACGTGCCAGAGGGGTGGTCCGTGGTAAGGATGACGTTCCAGAGGGGTGGTCCATGGTAAGGATGACGTTCCAGAGGGGTGGTCCGTGGTAAGGATGACGTGCTAGAGGGGTGATCTGTGGTAAGGATGACGTTCCAGAGGGGTGGTCCGTGGTAAGGATGACGTGCCAGAGGGGTGGTCCGTTGTAAGGATGACGTGCCAGAGGGGTGGTCCGTGGTAAGGATGACGTGCTAGAGGGGTGATCTGTGGTAAGGATGACGTTCCAGAGGGGTGGTCCGTGGTAAGGATGAAGTTACGTACTTGATACACGTGATATATTGGTAGCACATATAGAAATAATGCAAATCTTTATTGGTTTTGTTTTTCAGATCACCTGAACGAACTGAACGAGTGGGGACCAATATTTACACTGTGGTCGAATGCTGAAGACAAACTTAGTCCAGTCTTGGCTGCCATGGCTAAATCGGTGGAACAATGCTTTCTGGCCCTTCAAGAACTGGTATGACTTTCGAGACAATTTTCTCCGACATATATAAAGTGTCGCTTTAAACACCCATCAGCGATATCTTTTCTCTGCTTCATATTTTCTCGATTATTAGTAAATGTGTTTTGAAAAGCGAATTGTTCTACAGGTGTTCTTGCATTGCAGGTTGAATCTCAGGAGAACAACTTCAGTCAACCTCTAAAAGAATACATTCTTTACACCGAAGCCATCAAGGTAATGATCAACACATTGCAAATTAATACCTTATGTGTTTAATTGGAATATAGAGCGAGTAATTTGTTATTGCACGTAGATAACGTCATTTGTTTTCATTCACCGGACGAAATTACGTTTGACGAAGACGCCTAAAGTAGTTTTTGACTTTTAGGCGGTTTTGCGACGTCGAGACGCTATCCAAATAGAGTACGAAATGACACTTGAAGAGATGAACCGGAAGAAGGAGGAACGCGATCAGGTACGTGACGTCACTGCTTACAACACCAACAACTACGAGTGGTAATGACGGCATGACTGCATGGCTAATATATATATATATGAAAAAATTATACTTGGCTATAATAATGATCATAATGACTATATTATCAACGCTATACTAATTACGGAATGTAATTTATTTCGCTAGTTTCTAAAGTAGTAATTCTGGGCATATGACTAAACCCGTGAGTCTTACCCAATAATGATGTTCATAAAATTTCATGTCTAATGAAACGCAATGCCTATGCTCTGATTACGACGCGCGCTATTGGGATCGGTAACGAAATTATGTTGATTGGTTTTGCGTGCTCACAATGCATGTATTCTGTAGACTGATGATGACACCTCGTTAAAGGTTAGGTCACAATATGATTTACAAAGTAGTCCTCCTTTAAGTTGTATTGCCATCTTGCTAAATGTCGACTCGCGTACGTTATGAAACGAAGCACGTACGAAACGTCCATGTTAAATGTTAGCTCACGTCATACATAACAAATCCATGTTGTTAAAGTTAGCTGGCATATTATTATACGTAACGTAAATAAATCCATGTTGTTAAAAGTTCTCTAACATGATACATAACGCAGACAATCCATGTTCTTATGTTAGCCTACATTGTCATACATAACGCAAAGTAAACCATGATGTTAAATGTTAGCTCACATTATCATACATAACGTCAACAAATCCGTGTTAACTGTTATCGCACACGATATGTAACGAACGCAAATCCATGTTGTTAAAAGTTATGGCTACGTTATGATACGTTAGGCACTCGCTAGTTACGTCTCCAAGTCGCTAACAGTTAACTCACAATATTATTCATGAGACAGTAGTAAGTTCCTGTTTGTCAAAAAAGATCTCTGGGTGTGCTCTAGCAATTCATTTCAATAAGCCACTGTGGCTAAACACCTTCAATTTTCTTTGGCCTCACGCACATCGCATTAGCCACATATATGTTGTATTTTTCCCCTCCGCATCACTGGGCAATGAGTTTCGCGAAATCGCGTTTTGATAGTTTTTTTCGCCTTTGTGGCGACAGGCAAGGGCCGATCTTGCGCCACATACCGTTGGCTTTCGCCATTTGCGATGTGGCGAACAGCTAGCGCGCACCCAGGGTCTACAGATGCCGCACATGAATAGTTTAGGACGAGAACATGCTCTCGATTCTCAGAAACACAAGCTGTAGCTTTTGTGACTTGATTTGATTGGATGCGCCTATTGTTGTACATGTACTGGTCATTATACACCATGTATGGGACTCCGCTTCGTATTAATTCTGTTCTGTGGCGCATTCGGCATAAGCTTAACTGTTAAACTCCCTGTGATTGGACTTGTCAGCATGCCAATTTTGAAATATTTCCTAATTTCATGGCCAGTCAGGAATGTGTTCTGTTATTTTCCCTCGATTAATTCCCCTTTAGGCATTTAAAGACTCGCATGAAGTTTTTGGTTTTTTGTATACAAGTGTTTGGTATTCGAAGTTGATGGCATGCTCTGCTACATATACTGGTGTCCCCCGTGGCTTAAAAGTCACTCAAACAAGCTATGTGATTTTATTAATGATATTAAATATGCTATTCTTCGGTACCGAGCAAGAATCGTGTAACGGTCGTCCTAGTATAAACAGCCACATAACGATTTAAATCTGAGGCCGATGAAAATGGTACATTTAGTTATATAGATTTAGATTTGGCTGCTTAAACATCTTCTTGTATCCAATTAACAATTTCAACGATTTAATGTTTATCTAAAATAACGTTAGTTTGGAATAGTCCTGATATCGCACGAACCCTAAACGTTGTTCTTACTGCCGTCTTAGTTACGAAATGTATAATTTTTGCAAATCACTTTCTGCTGCCCTTGATAGCAACTTGTGGAGGAGGTAGGGTACCGGTCTGTGGTCTGTGTCTCGATTCAAGTTCTCTCTCCGGCCGATGCGCTGAATTCTATTTCTCGACTTTTCATTTTGTTTTCTCAAAAGGGAATACATTTGGAGTAACTGTCTTTGTTTATTTGCGTAGCCTACATGGTGAAGAGAAACCTGTTCCGTGTAGATCTACCCAAATATGTTCTCATTTTGTTTCGGTCATTTTCTTTTCACTTCTGAGATGTGTTATTTGTTCAACCATGTAAAACCTTTGTAGGCGTTGGCTCTTTTCTTTATTAACTTATTCTTTGGTTTATTTTATGTACTGTGCGGTGACTAAACGTTATGTCCAATGTAGTATATAGTGCCAGTCGGGCCAGCAGTAGCCTAGACATATGTTTTCAATTTTATGTTGTTGTAGGTGGACATCTCTGAGCAGTCGTATTCCATTGGGTCGTTGTTGGGGCGTAAGGCCGGTGATGCTAGGCAACATAAGGTTGACAAGCTCAACCACCTGTTGTGCGAGGTACATGTTGTCCAAGTGGCCCAAAGCTCAGTGTGTATTTTACCAAGTTTTTGTCCCATGTTTAAGTGTAATTGTTTTTTTTTCAATGCGTTATAATATAATAAAAACAATAAGGAATTTACGTGTTAACATACATAGCCTTAGAGCGGGCGAGAAAGCTGCAGAATCGAAGGCTATGATGACAAATCCTCCATTACTGGTTTCATTTTGTTCAACAATAATACCAATCGGCTTGTACTTGTGCATGTGTTCCTGTTGCGCCTAAGGGTGACTTACCTGTACACGGATACTTACATTATTAACCAATGCATCGTGTTATATATATTTGCATGAATGGAATGATGAATGGATTGTATTACGGAGACACGTGAGGACCGCCATTAATAGTTTTATCCGCACTTTATTTTTTTACAATGCATACTTATAGTGGTAAAACTACTCGTTTTAACCATGTTACGTTTTCCTTCTTAAATTGTTTTCTTGTAACAGTTTCATCCACGCACCTCTCCGTGTTGCTGTAGTAATTATGCGGAATTTGTCAATGATATTATGCGCATGTCGAAATATTTTTAGCTAAGTAAACGTACTTTCTCTATTTCATGATACTGCAGTGTTTCTTGAAATGCTTTTGTTCTCTCCAGACCCTGACTTAAATTACTACAGTCACGTCACTGTTGTTCACCCTAACATTTTAAGTGTGGGTGTTGATAACTTTATGTATCGTACTATTTTATCTTGTCATCCATATACTTATCTTTGATGTGATATTTAATAGATATTGGTATCTTGTATATTGAACCATTCTCTTGTTTTGTACCCTTTATCCCACCTTCGCTTCCGAACGCCCCTCACCCACGGAACCCAAACCTAACTCACGCGCCCAATCCACATTGTACCCGACACATCCAACTCGATTCACCCCGTTGCTCCCGGCGCCTGCTTCTGCGCGGGTCACGTGATCAGCTGAACCAGCAGACGGAGCAGCTGAATGACAAGTCGACGTGCGCCAGCGCCGACCTCCGAGCAGACATGGAACGCTGGCACAAGAAGAAACGCCGGGACCTGCGTAAACTGTTCACTGGCATGGCAGACAAACAAGTCAAATATTACCAAAAGGTGGGTCACTCGACACCTGAAAACAAATCCTGCAACTATGACCAATCGTCATAACCAAGTGAAACCCACCAGTATGGACATAACAGACAAACAACTCGCATTACAACAAGGAGGGTGACTCACCACTCTGCCTCGAAAGCCATTTCATTGTCTCGCGAGGTCTTTCGGCCCAAATAATCTTTCTTGTGCCCAAAAGCGGTCTACAATACCCACATTTGATGTCGTTTCAAACACACACAAATTGCAGGACAGACATGCAAGTCAACGTTAACATAAGGTGGCTCACCACACGTCATTGTATGTCAAACACACAAGCAACTAGATGGTATTGTCATTTTAGATATAAAAATTAATGTGACGTTACTTAACTATTTTTTTTTACATCCCGTTTTGCCAAGGATGTCCTCGTGTTCTTCCTCACTGTTCCAAAAGGAACCTGTCGGCAAGTTGGGAACTTGGCATTTGTGCGACTCGTTTATTAGACGCGCTGATATGTCTGACTGTATTACTCACTACGTGGCCTTGTGTAGCATTCGAATGTGACTGTTTGTGTTTCTTCCTTTCAGTCTTTGGACGCATGGGAGGAAGCGGTTGTGATGATGAAGCAGGCTGATCGAGCGTCCGGGTCAGACGTCGTGCAAGACGACGCCAGTCCTATAGAATAGCCACACAAGATACCCAGTGAACAGGAGCTTTGTTTAAACTCGGTCTGCTGTATTATATTACTTTGTATTTGCGCGTTTTCTTCAACACATTACGTGACATTTACGTATGATGCGCTGAACTGTGGCGTGGTGAGACTGTTTTGTAGTTATCCGCCGCGGTTTATGTGGTGTTGTGTGCGTGTGAAGGAGCTCTTAATGAAATCATCGCCTTGTAAGTAATCATTGTAGGTTCGCTGGCTGACTGACAGAGACCGGCAGTAACTGAAATCACCCTTGTGCGAGAAGCTATATACAAATATAACTATATATGTATATATGTGTACATGTACGCGTCTTTGTTGGGTCGCTCGTTAAGTTGCTATAATACCCATTGAGACAGTAGTCCACATCAGGAGCTTAGTTAAGTCAAGGTGCCCCTCCTCTACACCGCTGACGATGCATTTACCTGATAAACCATTTCACATTACATTTAGAATTATGGATAACGATGTACTCGAGGGGAACCGTTAGGCCCTACATATGGGTTTTAATTGTTCCGTGCAGCTATTTGACTTTCGGTAATTCCCCATGTAAGGTTTTTTGTAGCTGCGTTACTTGATGCTGGTTGAGAAGCATTGCTTGCACGAAGCGATGACCAGATGTTCTGTCATATTGCAGTTCAGTGTGTGCGTGTGACCTGGTATTTGCTGAGGTCTGACCAAGGGCCCCTTTTCCCGTGACCTGTGTAAACGAAAGAGACTGTGATGCGGTATACGCACCTATCTGTATCTAGCATAGTTATACCTATACTCCATGTTATGTGTTCACTATTGTATTACTTGTTAAGAATGCTGAATTGTTAACTCGTTGATTGTAGTATGTACATACGTCAAGCAAATACAATTTGTATGCTGTATTTTGTACTAAAACGGTTCCGCGGTTAACGTCTAGCCACGATCGCTATCATAGAAAGCCACATAGATATGCGCATGGTTGTGTAGAGGGGACTCCATCCCAACAGCTATCTATACAGGATAATCTAAGATGGCTTCATCTATGTTAAGCCCCAACACAGAAAGTGTGAGTGAAGGAATCTGATACATATTCACTTCTTTCACATTTGGCTTTAGTCGAATACGTGTGTTTAGGATACGCTCGACTTAAATACGTTGGATATGTCCAATACAAACCTGTAAAGAAAGCCAGCCCACATTTCAATCCAAATTCAATAGATGGCGGGCTGATATTATGCGCCACTAACTGTGTAGTTCCCAGGCGGTCTGCGAAGTATGTTAAGCGGAGAACCTGCTTTAAGCATGGTTACTTGGATTTAGAACCGCGCTTAATAAAGAAGCTGATCCATGTGGTTTGCTGGGTATCTGAGCGAACATTTCGGGATTATAAAAAGTGTTTTTTGCAGTGGCTAAGTTCAGCTCAGTCTTATTTTCCACGGATATGCTCTTCAAACAAACGTGACGTCAGAGCGTAGGCCGTTGGTAGCATCTGGTGGTGGTTAGTCGACTGTTTAAGTGTTTTAGGGAGGATCTCCATTATGTCACCGCTACGTTAATCGAGTAATCTACTCATTCCTGGTCTCGCGAAGCGTTTCATTAACTTCATAAGCATTGACGAAGTGGGCTCTATAAGATCATATTAATGAGATGTTGGTTCAGCCATAGAACAGATACGTTCACAACACGAGGCCACTATAGTGTGTGTTAGTCATTAACGCTATCGTCTTCTCGGAATGTGGCAACTTGACACGTGTGTCAATTGTTACAACCTGATGATCTTATGCATGTAAGTAAAGCTGCCTGTTTACAGTGATATTGTCGAAGTCAATGATCTGAGTGTGTGGCTGATGTAGATGATATATTATGTAACCATGGTGACAACAGCTGACGTATATGCACTCTTGTGCTTTGAGTGGCCGCCTTGAATGGCGGTTTTATTTATACTCGACTCGTGCAAGTGCCTATCGAGTTCAGATTACAGTTTATCCAGACGGATTTAGCACCTAAATCCTGTATCCGGTTTTCGCATTGTGCGCACAGTAACCTGCATATTGTCTTAAAATACATTGAGCAGCTATTCAGATAACCATCGTATACACGCCAAGACGCTTAAGCTTTTGACATTTTTTTATAATACTATTTTGTAGTCGCTTCTGCAGTCTGAAAAACAAATCAACAAAGATGTTGTTCTATTGCCATACATATTAATGACGCATTTTATCTGGGGAGGTCCGATCTCATGCGGTAGCGATGGTAGCCCCATGACGGTTTAACATCGAGGTTGTCGTGGGGTAACCAATGCGCACATGTGCGAATCCCGTGTCTTATTGACCCGAACGCTTAAAGAGACTGAAAGATCTGAGGTATCAACCTCCAAATCTGTTTTGTCACACCAACACGTTCTATCGCAGCTCTTCGGTTGTGCGCTGCCGATTAAGGTATGCTGATTGGTGAGCCAGGTTTCCTCATATTATGGTTAGAAATCGTTGAGGATGAAAAGGAATTTTCAAAGTGTGCTGCCCAAATGACGTTGAAATCTAGTCACGTAGAACGCCACTTAATGACGGCGATTGAGAAGTTTTATTTGAGCGGGAAGTAGCGCTACATTAATGTAGTTCCTAAGTTTTTAAGAGCATTTATGTTGTTCATCATTGTCGTCGGTAAATTAAGTCACAACATTTATGAAGTAGCTGATAGTCTGTGGATTAAAACTTATTCCCATGGTTACGGCTGTTGATAACTAAAGGTGACATTTTGGTTCCGTTTTAATAAACTGTAACAACGCATCAACTTACAAGTAATGTTAAGGGGTGGTCCACAGAAAACGCGTATTTTTGAATGCTTTAGCACAAATACACGTTGTTTGTTAAAAAGTTTGCAGATGTAGTCAGTCCCTTTACATGGGGTATCGGTGTCCAGTTGTTGTATTGTAGCCGCCACCACACCGTCAGAATAATTCGCCGCACGTATCACACGGAAAAAGATCCTGGTAAAGAAATGCGATGACCATGTTGTAAGGGTATAAACACGGGGTTCCGCTGCTGTGTACACAGGAAACTGCCTTGTTGTAGGATGTTGTATGTACACATGGGAGTGGCTCGTCGTGGGATGTTAGATGTCACACTACTAATCTTGCTCCGTCGTTATCTGCAAGGCTTTATAGTCTCATGGAATCAAAGCACACGAAACAGAAATAAACAAATCGTAGACACAAAATGAGAGCGGCTTGTTCCAGTTTGTCACGAATAATGTTTTATATTTCTTGAATAACAATGAAGACATCAGTATCTCAGACGCGCTTTTTATTCTTTCTTTTTTTCATATAGAAAAATACGGACTGGCGAAATAAAGCAGCAATCTGAGCAAACACGCGTCGCAACCATCTTACAACGGAAGCGCCCAGGAATCGTTAAACACCGGAACTACGTTTTTGTCCGACACGCATATTGCTGGCGCACAAGACAAGTAAAAGCGCTTAGTCAACGTCTTCACTGGCATTATTATGGACGAGAGAAACCAATCCAATAACTCCTCTATTATCTCCACATTACATACAGTATTGAGTATTTACCGATGTATGTAGGTCTGAATCTACACCAGAACAACCATCCTTTACCGTTGTTTCACCTTTAAACCTTCAGAAATTAGCACTCTCCTTACCGCATGCATCAACGTCCACAGATGAGATCTATTTCTAGTTTAAGTAAAACTTGAATATCGCCAGCCGTTACAAGTAAAGGTCAAACCGTATATTGTAAACACGACCAAAACCCTCTGACTCAACCCAAGCTTGACCCGTTACATTACCATCACCTTGCTTACCCCCATACATATAATGTGAATACCCGTCGATCGCCCACCCCCTCCCAACCAACGCCCTGCATTCGATGGATTATAGCTGAGACTCTGGCACATAAACTCAGTTCTGTAATAAACTATCACAAAGCACAATTACTGAGAACAAAGCGCATTTCACGTTAAATGAATGTCGCAAGTATTGTCAACCAGATTTGATTACAACGCTGTATATGTACCGTGTTCCTTGTACCATCCGAGCTCATGCACGCGACATATTGCCCAACCTTCAATACAGTAACGTCTGCAGAAATGTCACCTGTAGCTTGGTTTGCATTTCGAATAAGGCTCTGTCACACCAACGTAAATTCTATGGAACGATTTCTATATAAACTTACCAGCAAAGTCACGTGATTTTTCCCACACGCTTATGTTGAAGATCACTTGTTTTAAAAAGACTAATTTAAAACACGTTTCAACGTTAAAGAAATCTTAATCCAAACGTGTATTTTCCGGCAGCCAGTGGGTCCAGTGAACTCCTGCTGATATACTGTAAAGAGATCTTGCCATTTGACATATCACGCCTTTCGCGGACTCCACTCCGATACCTCTCATGACACACAGCGATCCAAACAACGCCAGTGAACGTTTTGCACACGAAATTAATACTTTAAGTTTTACACAAACCGGGGACACAACGAGAAGCGGACTTGGATTATTAAACCAGTGCACGAGGCAGACACAACACTAGTCGCACACACCATTCTTCCTCCCGTCTCAACAACACAAAGGATATCGGCGGTTGCTATGTCGTGAATGTGAGCAAAAAAACATGGACATCGCGCGAAATCTTTGGGAAAGAGCTCATAACTTACAGTGAGTGGTGATTGCAATCAGGTGAGAAGCGGATATGTCATTAGAGGAGGCTCTACGTTATATATCTCTTAACTCAGTGGGTTAGTTAAGTCTTTGATTCTCACTTCATACAACTGAACACTGCTTTTGCATGCGCAGATAACACACAGGAGTGAAATACAAGTACAAAGCTAAGCTTAACGACAACGCGATATGGAAAGCCAAACAAGAATTAAACATTTAAAAGCAGAAGCTTGACACTGCCGAATTAGTCTAGGTACGGTGAAATAGCTGTCATCAATCTGAACTAAGCATTCTTGCAACATCATCAGACTACAATTCTCATGTTCAAGCTCCAACAAACCACCATACTGATCACATGTGTATGTTGTCTGTTTTCACCGTTGTAACAATTAGTCCCATACCCAGGGCCAATTTCACATACAGACAACTTCCGGAGGGCAGTTCCATAAAAGTTGCTTCGACCACCGTTAAAACTTTCTCAGATGCCGAATTTGGTCTGAGCTCATCACAATGCTGACCAACCGTTACCTGACATAGTCATATCAATAAGTCATATCGTGGCCAGCGAACCGGAATACTGGAGGACAAGGGGATGATACAGACAATCTCGAAGGATCCGTCCACCGTTCTTGCCTTTTTGACAATGTCCGATCACCAGATTTGTCTTACTGTTGTGAAAAAAGAAAGGTTTCCCGACATGCGCGACAAATCGATCGCGTGTCCCTCTACGTTAAAACAAACAAGCTTAGTTCCAATCCAATGCTACTGCTGCACCGGACTATTTGGGAATAAAAGCCCCAGGTCACGAAAAAAAGAAGGTAACCATAAAGTGTGTTGTATTGTCCATTTCTCTTCGGTTCAGTCTAGTGTATACAGTTGGGATTATAATATCAAATATGCTGTGGTTTTCAAATAAAGTGGATTCTCCATGGATCCTAAAACTATAGTGGCATGCATCATGCCGTATATTGTTAATGTAAGCTAGGCGCATAATTACAACATAAACCTAATCTTCATGGGAACTTGCTTAGCTCAGGTTCGGGAATGCGAGATCTGCAGGGCCTGTAAGTTCGAAACAGCAGGGGCGAAATATTTCGCCCTAGAATAGGTCAGCAACATGGGGCGGGGCAAGATATTGGGTTCCCGCGGTTTCGAACTTACGGGCCCTGGGTGGCACCCCCAGTCTATGTCGCAAAACGAAGCTATCGGCACAGCACTGCAGCTGTACACAACAGATGGACTCCTAACACAACACATAAAGCAGCGCGACCTATGTACAGATTGGACATTGGTTATCGAGCACATGTCCACCGAGTGAGGGGAAAGCGAGGAAGGTTCACTCTAGTGAAAGACTGTTCTTATCACAACGGTGTGAGATATGCCTTGGCAGCAGAGAGCAGCTGGTGGGGAACTGGAATAGCGGCAGGCGACAACTCGCACTGGATATGTACGTGGGTAACATGTGGGCAAACACACACCTTTGACACCCGTCACTTGTCAGACGTCAACGAGACATGGCGGGGGGAGGGGAGAAGTCTGGGCACGATCGCTTGCACATTGCATAGTGTGCTCACCATACTCTCCAAGATCCACAGACTCCCTCTCAGGAATACAGTATAAAAAACGACACGCACACAAGAGACTGAGCAGTTGGGCGACACGTGACTGCGGTTGCTAAGATACGGAGTATAATGCGACTTCGCATGTCGAATCAACTCCGCTACCAATGACACATATACCCTAGGGCCCCTCGAGGACACTCTGACTCATCACCAGGCTGAAGTGGAAGGAAATCTCTCAATCCAGAGAGATGGCAGGTCAAGTAAACTCCACACTCATTTAAAAAATCTTCTATTAATGTAGCCAATAGCTTCATATGTTTTGTTTCCCTGCTGTGACGTCGGATCCGTAGGCAAAGCAACGATCACCTGACCTCTTCTTGACATCTTCTGTGAGACCTTTTGTAGGAAGCCGGTAGCTCAAGCGTTATAGACTGCTGCCACACGACTGCTGAATACATACAAAGCTTCTCTATAAGAGATGATATCATTGCAGGCTGCTCCTTCGCGTCTCATCAATCTGACGACTACGCTCATTGTACATTTCTTGTAATGAGTACAATAGCTTTGGACACCCCGGGTGGACATCTTCCTCCGAGCGAGTAATACAGTGACTATGGACACCTCCCTCCGAGTACTGAAGAGTACAGTGACTACGGACACCTCCCTCCGAGTACTGAAGAGTACAGTGACTATGGACACCTTTCTCTGGGTACTGAAGGGTACAGTGACTATGGAGACCTTCCTCCGAAAACTGAAGAGTACAGTGACTATGGACACCTTTCTCTGAGTACTGAAGAGTACAGTGACTATGGACACCTTTCTCTGGGTACTGAAGAGTACGGTGACTATGGACACCTTCCTCCGAGAACTGAAGAGTACAGTGACTATGGACACCATCCTCCAAGCACTAAAGAGTACAGTGACTATGGAGACCTTCCTCTGAGTACTGAAGAGAACAGTGACTAAGAACACCTTTCTCTGAGTACTAAAGAGTACAGTGACTATGGACACCATTCTCTGAGTACTGAAGAGTACAGTCACTATGGACACCATTCTCCGAGTACTGAAGAGTACAGTCACTATGGACACCTTCCTCCGAGTACTGAAGAGTACGGTGACGTGGGATACCGTGAAACATACGGTATACGGAAGCGTAGACCGTTGCCAACTGTCGTTGTATTGACATCACATAGCTGACGGGAGAGTTAACTGTTCAACGTTCTTCACAACAATATTGCCACATAGTGGTGACGATCGAGCAACATCTTCAATGACTGACCTAGAAGAGAACCAATGAATAAAATGACTTAATTAAATTGTCTGGATAACGACTGATCTAAGTCCATACATCAAACTGTTACATTAATAAACACTGGTTTAGCTATGAACTTTTATGGTCACGGCAGGTCTATTAGGCCTATATAAAATAAATTGTATTGATCCGCACTAGTTTCATTTAATTTAATTCTTTTTTCCTGTTCCGCCATCTCGAAAATTAAGTTTTCCAGAACGGAGAACAACGCACATGCAATAGCCTCAAGATGAATGATAGATTTCATAATCACTAACCTTTGAATACAGGTTCGTTGGTGAGTACATGGACACTGCGTTGGTAAACCTGAGGCACCGCAAACCGCCGTTGTAGCACCTCACAGATTCTCTGGCCTGGATACCAGCGTTTCCTGTCAGTTTAGTAGGGGAAAACACCACAGCATAAGTACTATTACAATCCATTCACGAGTATTATATGTCTCAAGACATATACCGGTACATACACAGGTATACAGTAGTGGACAGGTGAAATATTGGTTCAAAAAGCTTAAGTCACTTAATGATCTGTGGACTAATATTTTGTCAAAGGATTCATCGGGAACGGTCAGGTAAATCCTATTACATATGGTACTGGCCAGAAGAGGATTACCTGATCAACTCAGCTTGGTTCACTTCTACGAGATCATCAACGTCTAGCGTGTTATAAGAGCCTGGTGAGAGAAACAGGTAATAGTTAGACAAACAATTCACGCAATAAATGGAACGACAAATATCCACGCAAAAATTATCCATTCGACTATAAACAATTAAGAAGCATCTTCACCTGTTTTGAGATTCCATATCAACTTGCACCCTGTTCTGTATAACCTTGGCACTGATCTGGAAGAATAAAAGAGATGTATGTTCTGCAGCGCTTCTCAATTTTGAGTAAAACATAAATATAAAGACATTGAGTAGGCGTTTATTTCAAGTAAAATTAATAGAGAAATACGTAGACCTTTAGCATGTGTGTTATATTTCATCGTTGTTGTTACTCCAGGTAACAGCGTTTTGATCAATAGTGTGGTTCTCATCAAAAAGCACTTGATGCGGATAAACTAACGGCCATCAGAGAAAAATTCCTTTCAATAAACGCCCGCATTGGGAACTTGGTACTAGCATCATTCGCGAATCATTGACAATTTCATATCTTCAAACAACCTGGTCGCCAGCCGTGAACATGGGGCGTATACAAGGCAGCCCTATCCTGTTACGAGGTCGAGTATCATGACTACGTGGATCTCCTTCCATCTAGGAATTTGCATGACGACTGGAGTCGTACCTCACTCCATGCGTATGTTTGCTTTCTTTTGGCGGTCTGGCCCGGATCAAGGCAAACACAATCGCAATCACTTCACTCGTATCCGGACAAACCTAAAACAGTTTCGTTGACCGTATATTAATAACATGCGATACAATAGTATACACAATGTTATTCTATATTCGTGAAAATGAAAAGATACGAAATATTGGGCCACTAGTTCCCCTCGTCAAGAAATAACAGGTGTTTTTATTTTGTTTTTACCGGTACTACACGTAAAGGAAGTGCTCAATCAGCAAAATATGGGCTAACGACCTATGTTATTTATTTATATGGTATTTACCATTACCAATACTCTGTATAATGTCACGCTGATGATATCAATAAAAACGATGTACCGTCGAATATTAACCCATGCTTCCATCGAGTCTTTGTTGGGCAACCGGTACTCACCTCCACAATTTGAACGTCATAGTCTGTGAAAGACAAGTATCGTTTCCCCCAGTCGGCACACGTTCGTACTGTTTCTCCTAAATAATGTTCTATGTCCAGTGTTAGCTGTTTAACGACAACTGCAGGCTGCAAAAAGTCAACATTATCATATGTGACATTATCACCAAACACCAGGAAAATAGTTACATTTGTTGAATGGCATCTAAACTTAGGCACGCTTGCATCACAGATTGGAAAAAATTGATTCATCAATATAACACACGACTTTTCCAGTACATAATTATTAATAATTAACACTCCACTTCCAATGTTTGGCTAACAATAATTAAGCGTAAAAAGACTCTGAAATACAGAATACTACAGGATCCCGTTGGATTACCATTTGTGACACATAACACTGTTTGGTTAACAATCTCATAGGGAAGTAGTTGGCTCCGTGCACTTCTAGTGGCAACAAGCTGTGGTAGGCAAGATTCAGGTCGTCTGGAAACACAACAAGAGTGAGATGTATAACAAATCACCCATCGGCCTGGAGGCCAATCATCTAGCAAACATCGAAAGGTACATAGCATGTGGTAACAAATAAGTACAAACTCGACGGGGCATAATTTTCTGACGCTCCAATAGCATTTGTTACCAGGCAATTTACGCTCAACTTGGGGTACTTGGACTTTTGGTTTACTTCCAGACCATTCGCTTAAATACCATTCGCGGGGCGTGACTTACCCTCCACGTCCACAGGAGAGTCCGGGCGGCCCATAGTATAGCACTCCACGTACTTGCGGACTGAGTACGTGAAGCACTGCGACTCGCTCTGCAGGATGATGGGGCTGCTCACGCACGAGCTGCACGTGCTGCTACCTCCCTGATCCCACTTGCCGTAACCAGGGGAGATGGCCAACCCCTTCCCGAAGGGCAAGCCCTCGGGGGGTATGAGGGTGAGGGCGGTTAGGCTCCTCTGAGATCCGGCCACCGCCCCGGTCTCGGCGGCGCGGGTCTGCAGGCGGGGTATACCCGACGGCTTCTCGAAGGGATCCGGCTTATCCAGATCCTCGAGCGGCTGCGAGTCCATGCTGTCCGTGTGGAAGAGACTGATCTCCTCGGCTTTCGTGTTGCCCATGCGCGCCCCTTGCGAGTAGCCGGTGAAGGACAGCGGAGCGCGGACCGGCTTGGTCACCGGCACCAGGAGGCCGTCGCTCTCCGGGACATAGTCACACAGCTCCCCGCCAGATTCCTCATCCTTTTGCGGGGTCCCGCCCTCGAAGTTGTACACGTCCAGCGAGCGGTTGGTCCGGGCGGCGCTCGAGTCTGCGCTGCCGACGGGACTGCCCAGCTGCTTATTCAGCAAGTTCTCCTTGCCGGTCGACGCCTGCCGCTCCCGGTAGGTGGGCGTGCGTTGCATCTCGGGCGGGTTGTTGGTCGCGTCCTTCGGGGTGGGCGGGTTCCGGTGGGCACCCGGGTTGGAGCAAGGACTCCCGCCCAGGATGTTGAGCAGCGGCTCCGAGGAGAACTCGGACACGTCCTCTAGGGGCCGCGCGTCCGAGAAGTGGTCGTGCGAGCCGTAGCTCATCTGGTCCTCGCTGGGACTGGTGCTACTGGCCGTGCTCAGGTTGGACACGCTTCTCGTGACCCGCGGCGAGTAAAGGCCGAACCCGAAGCCGCTGTGGTTGTCCTCGATGTCGACGCTGAGGGCGATCAGAGAGTCGCCGGTATTCACCACCACCACACCGTCCAGCTTGAGAAAGACTTTGGGCGCGAAGGAAGGGTAGGGCGGGGCCAGCTCGTACTTCGTGTGTACTGTGAAGGCATGGGTGAGGCACCGAGGTGGAGCAGCGTAAAGACTGCCATGGTAACCTACGGACAATGTATACTACGTTTATACTTGAAACCCCATTTGAAATTTCTCTAGTCGAGTCCAACCAACATTATAAAAGCTTCGACTGTCTATAATTTTAGCAGACAAGGACAAGACATAGTTTTGGGGGAATCTCAAAATAGATGCTGGGATCGCGGATGCCTTACCGACTTTTACGTGAGGTCCCTTTACGGTAATCACATGGTGGCTGCATACACATGGCACAATACAGTGTCTTTGTTACATAAATTACTGTATGTGTCTTCTACTACAGACAACCTTTGTCCTGTGATAGTCTAGCTAGCGCTATCATTGCAATGAGACGTTCAAAAACTCACCATGTTGAGCATATACAATGGCAAGTTGGCTGCAGTCTTCGCAGGGGGCCACCGGGGGTGTGGCGGTCACTGTCAAATAACACTGGTGTTTCTCCTCATCATTAGGACAGCTGAAATGTGGCGTCAAAGTTTATGTTGGCTTAGCTAGAGACGTCTTAACCAGTAAAATTACTTTTTCAACATTGTAAAGGGTTAAAGAAAAAAAAGAGTACTTCTTTGGTGGTAAAGACCTATTTGATCTGCTTAAAACATTGAAAGTTATCTTGAGCAGTAGAGCAGGGCTTCACAATTTGTGTTTAGCATAACGCATGCATGTAATGCTATATCATGTTATACCAGCTTTCATTAGACAAAGTAGCTTCACATAAAACAAAGCAAAAAATCAAAAATAAACCTAAATCTTGCACACAGATGTAAAAATATCTTAATGTAAAATTGTACATAAAGTGAATAACATTATAAAACAGTTAAAGTTAGTTTGAGCGCACTGGCCACATAATCAATAGTATCTTAAGCCATGGTCTCAGCAAAACAATATTGACTAAAGACAAGTTCTCACCAATAGCCATGTATAACAACTGTTGAGTCATCTGTAGGCCATTCACAAACAGCCAAGAAAAGATCTCGTTGAATCTCCTCTTCTCCAAACAGACGCACTTCTCCCACCTAAAAAAATAATCACTTATATATATATATAAATACCCTCATCACCATTATTCTTAAGCACAGACATGTTTAGTTTTTCAGCAACAAAAGGGATCCCTGCATGGCAACTGTATTATTATACAATTATAACATCAGTCTGTTGTAAGTTGAAAGACCTTTGAATAGATTGATTCCAACAATTTGTACTATTGTTATGCATATATACTGTCTTTGCACAAAATAAGCACTTTATCACGGTACATTATGTGATTCATCTCAGGCTGATAAAACACCTGTCGCTAGTACCACAATTTCTGAAACTATCTTTTTCATGATGTTTATATTATATTGTTCATACAGGTACATTTTTTCCTTTATGCTTTTTAATTGACTTAGAATACTTTCCAACCTTTTTAAGTCTCTTGTAAGGCACAAATCTCCACCATTGAAGTCTGTATACATAGGTTGGGATAGCTGTGTGCTCATACACTTCCACATGGAGTGAATAGGACACCACAAAGTTTCCATTCTTTGTGAAGCCAAGGAATACATGCCTGGAAGTCAATTTAAGCTTCATGCTATGATAACATGCATATATGTATCAGGCTAAGATTAAAGTTAACATTAAATACTGACTTTATAACCATATGCTGGTAGTTAACAATACTCATACTGCCACATACATTCAGGAGTTAAATTTGTTCATTTGTTAGATGAGAACATAATTAAAGCACCAAACACTGCTGTTTCTTTTACTGATGAAAATATCTACAAAGTAATCTATTAAAACAGGTATAGACAAGTTTTCAGGTTAAACAGAAATTCATAATTAGCGTAACTACAGCAAAAAAGCTGAAAAGGGAATCACTAACCCTTCATCAAGTACTGATTCATCTACCAAGCTTCTCAAGCTAAATCCAAGCCTTCCTGGCAATTTCTGATAGATCTGTGATGTCACACTTTCACGGTGATGCCGGTGAAATCCACCATACTGAAATGAAAAAGGTACCATAGTAAAACAATATTATCCCATCTGGGATGAAAGCTAAAAAACATTTCTGGTCATATAAAAAAATAGAGCTACTAACTCATATTGTGTTCTTCTACCAGGCTATGAAAGAATAATGTACCATTCACCTGTTTAGTAAAATGATTTTTTGATAGGTAAAGCCTATTTATCAATCAAGTGTGCAATCACTGGTCAACTTTACATATATAATATAACAAGGAGGAAAGGATGAGTGCAACACTGGTCGCATGTGACTAAACATGCTAAAGTCAGTTATAAATGCCATAGAGTAACTTTTGGCCCATATTTTCTACAAATTGGCTGTGATCGCTCTGATAATCACAGAGGTGAATAAGCAACACAAAACCATTTAACAATACCACCTTATGATTGTACTGTGAATTTATTCTTCTTGATTTATGACATAAGCTATATTTCTTCACGTTAATACTCCATTGGCAGCAGATACATTGTAGCAAATAGACTAAATCCCAGAAAATGGAATGATCTAGTTGCCATGGTGTGTATGTGGTTAGTGCAAATAGAGAGTATGCATTGTTCAGAGCATGTATGGTGCTATGGCAAGTAGATCATTTAATGATGAAAGTATGTTTGTGACAGTGCCAACGAAGCATAACATGAAGAAATATTGCTTATATAATAAAAAAGAATAAATTCACAATCAATCATAATTTTTGTATCAATAAAGTGTTTGCCGATTCAGGCAATTTATACCATGTCCATGATTAAACTTGTAACATTTTCACAGAAAAATTCAAATGGAACCAGCAATTTTTGTAGTTACATCACTGATGTCTCAGTGATGAGATAGAACAGTGTACACCCATAATGGCCGAACTGCCAAACGGCTGAAGGATTTAAGGGGGGTGGGGTGGGGGGGTGTAGCGAGCCAGCGGATTAGTCTGCCCCCCCTCGATGATTGGGTGTTGGCCGACTGGGAGGGGGCGGGGGTGGGTGGTCAGGCTTCCTGAGGGAATATCACTTTTTGCACATTTTTGGGGGAATCCCTTAGAGCCCTGTAATGAGCATTGATAACGCAGATTTTAATGGTAATGAGGGTGTAGAGCCTGGATTTTTACGGATATTCACGAGGATTTTACACACAGCCAATTTACCGCGGAGAACCCCGTAATGAGGATTGATAACGCAGATTTTAATGGTAATGAGGGTGTAGAGCACGTTTTTTTGCAGATATTCATGCGGCTCAAATTTCACGCACTTTGGTTTATGATTATGAATTCTCGTTTATTTTCTGGTTTTCACCCATTTACTGGCGGATAACTCGCATATATTGCCAATTGAGAACAGTATTATAACAATCTACAACATAACGTCACATCGTTTGATAACAACTTGTTAAATTCGCCGGGTTATTAACTTAGTTAGGACTTCCCTGCCATCTGGAATTGGTAGCCCTTTGATAACAACTCCATAGTCACATTGGCATGTAATTGAATCCTGGCTTCTTCTTTGCCAAAGCTGTCTTTAGGGGTTGTCACTGTCTACCTGCCTAAACTAAGTTTTCGGTACAGCAATCCAACGGTTGATTATAGATATCATGGATAAATTGGGTATAAAAGGTGTTGTGGGTCAATGTTAAATAAATTTGTTATTAAATCTCTATAACTCTCTATAACTTTCGCTGCCTGTTCTTCCATACAATCGATCACACCAACCCAGACCGTTGACAGGCGTTGTATACAACTCTGCAATAGCCTCGCGGTCACTCTGGCGAGACTGTGTGAACAACAGACAGTCGAATCGCAGCAGGCTAATCCCCTCAACCCCCCCCCCCCTAAATCGCCGCGGACTAATCCCCACGCGGCTCGACCAACCCCGACCCCCCCCCCCCCCTCCCCTCAACCTATGCCAGCTATGGTAGGGGGTGGTGAGAGCGACTCGGCCGTTATGCCGTTCGGCCATTATAGCATTCGATAGAACGGGGCGTCATGGACAGTGACGTATATGTTTTTGATTGTTGGACGGTGTGTTCCCTGACGGCGTGAATGTCACAGTTTCAGTGTCACAGTGAGTCGGGCTGATGGGTGATTTTCATCGGCCGATCGGTCATCTGAGTGATAAATTCTTGGACAGAAATCAGACTTCGGCAAAATAAACATGGAAACGCTGGTTTACACTTCATCCATAAACGCCAGTAAAACAAGTGCAAGTTTATCCGTAAGCATCTAAAGATAGTAACCTCTCTGAAAAGGAGCCTGCTGACAGGATTTTGCGGCAATTTCGTGCCTATACGGCCACAAAAAGTTGATGTTTTGTCTGAATATCGTGAAAAACCGCCACTGCTTTTCTCCATGTTTTCTTTACCGGAAGTTACAGGCGCCCTCTGGCGAGTGAGAGGCCAAGCTTCGATGTAAACAAAGTTGCGGCAGCTGAAGGCCTGACTGCTGAAGCAGCCAGACCACAGCACAAGGCTAGAGCAGTAGGCCTAGAGTAGAGGCGAGGCGCCGGTGAACGTATCTGTTAATACCGCTCTCGACATGGTGAATAAATACAGAATTTTGCTGGCTGTTCTTTGAAAATGAACTTCAGAACACACAAAGGATATATAATAAGCATGTATGATACTATATATGATGTGTGGAAAACCTGTTACTTTGACAGCTTGGCGTTGTGTTAGCCCAGGACGCACCGCCCAGCATGAATTTCATGATTGTTTGACGCGCGGCATTCGTGAAATATTGATAAGCATCGCATTCTTGATCACCGCAACGAATATCCTGTCCAATGCCCAAGGTTTGTACATTGATAAAACTAGTGAACACATGTTATAAATTCCATTTCTACGGTGAAATAACGTTCTCTAAAACGTCGCTGTTCAAATGAATGCACCATCGAAAATTTCGATGGGTGTGATACTTTGAGTTTCAATGATTCGTTCAGCACTGCCATTATCGATTTTTCGACATTGACTTGGCAGGCTTGACACAGATATTCAGTCAGTATCTGTTTCCAATAATGTCATTCATCACATCTGTTGCCAAGAGGGATATATAAATGGCCATGCAGCAGTGCATGGCCATATATAAGTTTCCTTTTGACATATCTGTCAAATACAAGATGATGTAGTAGAGAATTGTGATGATGAGTACAGAGGGAAAGTCTATGATGCATAGTCCGTGGTCTCATGTATGGATAGAAATTGGGTCCAGAGTTGCAAAGGTAGGTATTTTATAGTGATTGAATTATTAAAGTAACTTTATTTATATAGCTAAGTTTTTTTATATTCAAGTATGCTTTTGCTTTTATATTTAATATATGCTTTTATATAAAGTGATTTTATTTTTTATGATTATAATAATATTTAATAGTTGTTATTAATTAAATTACATAATAAGTGATGCCAATCTAGTGTTAGCAATTTATAATTTAGTAGAAATTGTGATGTATGAAACTTTCTCTGATTGATCTGTATATAGAGCTATCTCTGTTAAATTTGTCTTAATTAAGTCAAGCCTAAGTATATTTCAAACAAATATCCTTTCAAAATCTTTTACCTCAAGTTGTAGAATACTGGCTGTTATATATATTGGCAGTGTGTGATTATGCTGTTTTGTTGCATTTCAGTGTCAGAGTTACCCCAGTTTTGTCCACATTTGCCAACATTGTATCAAGTCTTCTGTGGGAATCCTTCCAACCCAAGTGACTGCATTGTAGAATATTGGCTATGTGATGGTGTACCAGATTGCACATCTGGATTTGATGAAACTGAAGCCACTTGTTTTCATGGTATATTGATATTTATTATAAATAGTAAGAGATCTATATATATAAACACAATAACATAAAAATAAAAATTAAATATAATTAATATGTGATCTCTGTATAATTTAGGAGGTATCTCATATCATATGTAATCCAAAAATGTCTGTATGCTCTGATGATTGTTAATCCATGGTTAAGTTATCATTTATTATCAAATTAAAGTTCTTACAAATTGATTCTGTTTACCACAGCTAAAATATCACTAAAGTATGCTTCAACTGTGTCTTACAGGAGACCCCTGCCATGGTCATGCATGTGAGAATGGAGGTGCCTGCATCGGATTTCCAGCGGAAGAACACAAGACTGTTGCCTATTATTTGTGTGACTGCCTCCCTGGCTTCACAGGCCCTCGCTGTGAGACAAACCTTGGTGGGCCTGTTGTCAGCACACCGGGTCAGCCGGAGACCACAACGCGGCAGATAACACAACCGTCTTCCTCATCTAGCCCGCCGATAACGTCCACATCAGCCACTTTTTCTTCATCAACGCCTAGTATAACGACTCAATCTGCAACCACAACTGTTTTTTTTCCAAGCACCAGTCAAGGACCGTCGACAACAACGACTACAACTGCATCTCCATCATCGCTTACAACACCTTCAACCACCCAGCAGGTGTGTATCCTATCATCGTTTACAACATCGTCATCCACCTAGCACGTGCATATCCTATCATTGCTTACAACACCGTCATCCACCCAGCAGGTGCGTGTCCTATCATTGCTTACAACACCGTCATCCACCCAGCACGTGCGTATCCTATCATTGCTTAAAACATCGTCATCCACCCAGCACGTGCGTATCCTATCATTGCTTACAACACCGTCATCCACCCAGCACGTGCGTATCCTATCATTGCTTAAAACATCGTCATCCACCCCGCAGGTGCGTGTCCTATCATTGCTTACAACACCGTCATCCACCCAGCACGTGCATATCATCATAGTTTACAACATCGTCATCCACCCAGCACGTGCATATCCTATCGTTGCTTACAACACCGTCATCCACCCAGCAGGTGCGTATCCTATCATTGCTTATAACACCGTCATTCATCCGGCACGTGCGTATCCTTTCATTGCTTATGCTTACAACACCCGTCATCCAACCAGCACGTGCGTATCCTATCATTGCTTACAACACCATCATCCACCCAGCACATGCATATCCTATCATTGCTTATGCTTACAACACCCGTCATCCATCAAGCGGGTGCATATCCTGTCATTGTGTAATGTAAATAGATATGTATAACAGTCGTCTATCCAGCAGGTATATATTTGATCAACCACCTCCCAGGTGTGTATCTAAATTATAATTGCTTGAACAATGTGGACCATCTAAAAGATTGTATCCTACCATGACCACCCCTTTGTCAACCAATATGTCATCATTTTTGTCATGAGTATGTGAGACCACTATTGCCATCTAGCATTGGTGACGGGTTATTGAATCATCTCTATATATATACATATTCAAACGATTGTTCTGCAGAAAATAGTTATTGCAATGTGCATATAATAAAAAATAAAAAATAATTATTTTCTAAATGTGATCGCGGGTAGAATGATTTCAACAAATTGTATTTGCAGATTTCCACCACGACGCCATTTCCACCTACACCCCTCTTGGTGTGCGAGACGAATCCGTGTCTAAACGGCGTGTGCACTCCACTGCGTGAGGGCTACCACTGCAGCTGTCGTCCAGGTCTGTGCGCTTCTCCGTCAAGACTCGCTGTACCGTACTGACATAAAATGTAACGGCATGCATTAGTAACTGCATTGCATGCTCTTTCAGATACCATTCTCCCAATATCTAGCATAGTTTGATTCAGGTGGTGATATAATTTTGTTGCAGAGTGAGTTTTATGTGACATTATGCACTGCTGCATGGAGTATATATGCAGGGAAAGTCAATAATAATT
Source organism: Arenicola marina (assembly GCA_964019135.1). Lineage (NCBI taxonomy): Eukaryota > Metazoa > Annelida > Polychaeta > Arenicolidae > Arenicola > Arenicola marina. The sequence continues at coordinate 25,970,935 of OZ025249.1, forward strand.
TTTTTCATCTTTTCGATAGGTTATGCTGGACAACAGTGTGAATTTGGAATCAATTTCTGTGCCTCTGAGCCCTGTTTCAATGGCGGTATTTGTCAGGTAGGGTTTGATGCATTTACATCTCTATGAGACCGCGTTTGCTTTAGGAAGTCATAAAGAATCTGGTCCAAATTCCGACTTTGTTATTATCGTACTTGATCAATTATTCTGAAAGCCCCTGTCATCCAGAAATCTAAATCATATATTCATATCTGCGTTGTATATTATTAATATAGATGTATTTAAGAAAAATGCAAGAATAGATCTCATACAGTAAGATTCTAGTTGCAGTGCTTGTGTGGATTTCATGCCATTTTTGGCATATATATACATTACTTTTCTATATTGGCTGTCTTACAGAGGATCGGCGAAGGCTTCTCTTGTCTCTGTGCCATCGGGTACCAGAGCCGCCAGTGCGAGGTCGAGACAAACGAGTGTCTGAGTGGGCCGTGTCGCAATGGAGCCACGTGCAGGGATCTGGTCGGAGGCTTCGTCTGCGACTGTTTGGCGGGATTCTCAGGTAACACCTGCAGGGGGCGAGGTGAGGGGGGCAAAATGGACAGTTCATTTCATACCGTTTGGTGTAGGTCCTTGTCGCTATTGATTGACAGATAAAGAGTAAATCAATTTAAAATGATTGTCGCTAGTAGGACATGTTAAGTTTATAAATGTGATGTTTACTTTTAATATTTTCGTTTTTTAATGTGTTTTTTTTTATCAGTGATGGTGTCATAGCAATTTACTGTAACTGCGAAAACTTGTAATGTAATGTAATGTAAACCAAAGTAATGCCAACTTCATATTATTGTATTGATGAATGGTAGTTAAGCCCGATATTTTCTGATAAGCTGATGTTATACATGGTTAGTTTAAAAAAGAGAGACTCTTTTTTTTATACAGGCCCAAGATGTGAGTTTAACGTCAACGAGTGCCTGTCCTTTCCGTGTTACCTGTCTGAGGGAGGTCGCTGTGTGGACAAGGTCAACTCGTTCACCTGCGAATGCCCGCTTTCAAGAGCCGGCCAGTTTTGCGAGAGACCCAAGTTATGTCGAACAGGTAAGGATCAAAACATTATACATCGTATAGAGGGACGTATATATCGTGCACAAAGTGGCGGGGCGTACCAGTGGAAATACAGTTTACGATATGTTTACAAGGAACCCTTCCGTGTTGTTTCCAGATCCCTGTCAGAACTACGGGGTTTGCTTCCCATCCACCTTTCCTGCGCGTCAGCCTAGCTGTCAGTGTTTGCCGGGATTTACGGGCGTCCATTGCGAGACAAACATATTTGATTGTATCGGCGACCCATGCGGGCCCCACGGTAAGTGTATTAACACGTTTTTCAGCTTCGCCATTCATGAAATATGTAAGTATGGCTTTATACTATCCGTATACCATCCTAAACCAGGTCCGTAAGATGGGGGAGATTATCGGCTGCGAACGCATCCTCCTTCTGAAATAGGGGCCGACGCCATAGCTCAGTGGGCTAGAGCGCTCGCATTGAGTGCTCTGGCCACCTGAGAGCCTAACGACACCTGGACCGGTGGTTCGAGCCCCGCTGTGGACATGTCTGTGTGGTCGCAGGATAAAGATCCCATGTCTTTCTTCGTAAAGAGTAATGGGTTGCCCTCGTGGACATGGCTCCACTCTTCCTTCCTCCTCGCATTGACGCCTCACATATGACCAAATGTGGTTAAAGCGTCCTGAATAACCAACCAACCTTTTGAAATAAAGTCGACTAATTTAGGGGTAAATTTTGCAATTGTTGACTCGGCTCTGATAACTACAGATTACTTGTAGACTGATCAATATGTATTTGTACGTTCTCTGTATATATTGTCAGATACATTTATATTTTACAGGCACGTGTATGGATGGTGTCCAGACGTTCACGTGCGAGTGCGCAACCGGTTTCACGGGACCCAGGTGTGAGGTTGAGCTTGATCCCTGCGCCCCAAATCCTTGTTATAACCTTGGCTACTGCTGCCGCAGCGGGAAAACCTGGTGCGCGGGTCGTCTGCCTCCGGGTTACTTCGAGTGTTACTGCACGGATGGATACACGGGTAGGCAAACCCCTGGCGTGTTACCCAGGGAACAACGTCATGTTTATCTAAATGACCTAGTTAATATTATGAAGTCGGCGGCTGTGTGTATGTGTGTGTATGGAGGGGGGGGGGGTGAATATCGTCGAGAAAGCTACATGTATACATGTGAATTTACCTACAATATAAGGATGTCTTTGTCAAAGGTTAGATGCTAATTGCACAGAATAGTTGTAGTCTACTTTATTAGTAAACATTCGTAGAGTACAGTTCTTATCCTTGAGCATAGACACCCATGGAATCGGGATGTCACAGGTTACTTGCTTTCGTTACGGTAAGCAAGATGATAAAGGGAAACATAAATGATGAATAATAATCAAATCTCAAATACAATAGACCAATGTAAATATTTTTGGTGCAAAATAAAGAAACGGCTCTTGTTATCTAACTACTGACTTGGCGTCTAAGACGATTGGTGGCTTTTTGCTGTAGAGCAAGGACGCTATAACTTGTTCTAAGATGGTAATGCATGTCCGCATGAACTTTAAGATATTTAACATTAACTTGTTGTTTCTGCAGGTGAATTATGCGCGAGCCGGTCTGACCCGTGTACGCCCGACCCCTGTCAGAACTCCGGGTTGTGCAACCACGTGGGCGAGGGATACCAGTGTACCTGCCCTCTGACCTTCACTGGTTCGTCTGCTCTTTGACTTTGGTTGTTATTTTGCTGCTCGTTTATAATGTAAGGTCAAATATGACAATACAGTTGCCTACGTTTACTATTAATACCCCACCACCCTTTCTACATGTAAGCCTTCAACATATAATTTTAAATTTCCAACAATTTTAATTCTATATTGTCCACATATGAACCATTGCAGAGTAAGCAATTGTAAACGCAATATGTATGTCGTTCATTTTCTTCTGTTCATATATATATATGGGTGTTTTATTGAATATATATAGTTGCTAGGTAATGATGTAAATATTTCTATCTACGGGCCTATATGTATCTTTTAGGGACGAACTGCGAAACGGCAGTTCCGTGTTCCAGTCAACCTTGTCTGAACAATGGAGAGTGTCGTCACCTGGGGTCGGGATCTTACCAATGTGTCTGCGGCCCGGAACATTATGGACAGTTCTGCGAGAAGGTGATTCCCTGCCTCAACCAACCCTGTCTCAACGGCGGGCGCTGCGTCAACCAGGACAATGGCTTCTTGTGCGAGTGTCCCGGGAGCTTTACGGGGTTTACTTGCGAGACTTTCCTTCCATGCGCTGGTCAGCCGTGCCTCAACGCCGGCGCATGCGTGCCATCCGGCGGACAGGGCTTTACGTGTCAGTGCCAAGTCAGCTTCACAGGGCAATTTTGTGAGCAGTTTTTGCCATGCGCAGGAAATCCCTGCGGCTTTGGTGGGTCGTGCGTGGATACTTTAACCGGTAGTTATGCATGCCTTTGCCAAGGGAATTACACCGGTTCGAACTGCGAGACGTTCATGACATGTTCCAGTGGGCCTTGCCACAACGGCGCGACGTGCGTCGAAAATGAAGATCAATCCGGTTTCCGGTGCCAGTGCACCGAGCGCTATAGGGGCCCATATTGCGATATTTATCTGCCGTGCTCGACCACACCGTGTCTCAACGAAGGTATCTGTTCTGATAACGGCGACGGTACCTTCCGGTGCATCTGTCGTCTCACTCATACTGGATCGCGATGTGAGACTTTGCTTCCATGCGCTGCGGAACCATGCCTGAACAATGGCGCCTGTACGAATGACGTCACGACGGGGCGGTACAGCTGCGAGTGCACGCCATCGTATAGCGGACCGACGTGCGAGTTCTTTAGAACATGCATCAGTCAGCCTTGTCAACACGGCGGCACGTGTGTAGATCTAGACGGAGGCCTCATCGACTGCCAATGTACCGACGGCTACCTCGGCCCCGCGTGTGAAACGCCGCTGGAATGCGTTCCCAACCCTTGCTACAACGGTGGTCGGTGTGGGCTTCAATTCGGTGCCATCGTTTGCCAGTGCGAGGCGCCGTACACCGGTCGACTGTGCGAGAGTCGTGACGAGTGCCTGACTCGACCCTGTCTGAACGGCGGGTACTGCCTCAGCGTGGCTGACGCCCCCTACCGCTGTCTCTGTTTCTCGGCCTACACCGGCCAGCGCTGCGAGACCTTCATGTCCTGCTCCAGCTTCCCGTGTCTGAACGGCCGCTGCGTGGAGGCCGGATCCAGCTACTCCTGCGAGTGTTTCCCGATGTATGCCGGCAGGAATTGCGAGGTGTACACGGCGTGTGGTAGCGGACCCTGTCAGAACGCCGCCTCATGTATAGACCAAGGCTTCACGTACCTCTGCGAATGCCTCCCCAACTTCGACGGCCTGGATTGCCAGAGGGCGCTCCCGTGCGCTAGCAATCCATGTGTGGTGGGCACGTGTGTCAACACTGGCGACACCTACCGGTGTGAGTGCGACCCGCGCTACACCGGCGCGCGATGTGACGCCCCCTTGGTGTGTGACGTCACTACATGTGTGAACGGCCAGTGCCTGGAGGTGGGCGGTCTCTTCTCGTGTGTCTGTCTGCCTGACTACACCGGTGAGTCCTACAGCATCGCATCGGGATTACCGAATACATGTACTCGCGTGGAATGCGTAATAATTAGTCCTAATAATTACAGGTACCCTACAAGTGCCGCACCATTTTGCAATTATTTCCCTCTGGATGTGTTAATGTGTTACATTTCTAAACGCTGCATACATTCTGCATGTTTGTCACTGCCCTACCAAACTATAAGCTTATATTTGTTTGTTAAGAGCCCTGTATGTATTTTAATGATGTATCCTTAGTCCATTTTTTAGTGTATTGCATTTTGTTTGCTTCTATTTTGACATAGCACTTCGCTTATAAGGATCATATGCGTGGGAAACGATTTGAATGGCGGTATCAATGTAATTTTGGATGTTTAGAATATTTGTAGGCTGTTCTGGTATTTCTGTTGCCAATTTCATCCGTTCAAAGCAATCATGTATTCGTTTGTTTATTGTGATGTTTGTCATAATTAACACCCTATGTCCTTCGGTTTGTTTCATCACTTTTCACTTTTTAATTACCCAGGAACCCAACCACCCAATTGCCCTTGTGCATGTTGTAGGTTCAGACTGTGGCCAGCATTTGTCGCCCTGCGTCAATGATCCCTGCCCCCCTCAGTGTGCATGCCGGGATATGTCACCGGGCTTCTTGTGTGAATGCACCGCCAACCCCACCACCTCGACACTGTCACCCACACCCATCAACTCGACACTGTCACCCACTAACTCGACACTGTCACCCACCAACTCGACACTCTCACCCACCAACCCGACACTCTCACCCACCACCTCGACACTGTCTCCCACCGTCTCGGCCCCCACCACAGCCCCTTGCGACTCCCAGCCGTGCCAGAACGCAGGAGATTGTGTGAATGTGTTGGACTCATTTATCTGTCAATGTCCAATGCCCTTCAGTGGTAAGCTCTGCGATGATTGATGTACTAGTCACTATTAAGTTGTTATGAATTGGTTGATCTATTTACCTGCCGAATAGAATATTTTTTTACTAGTAGGTGCAAATAAATGTCTCACTTACTTTTTATACGGTATTTGATTGTACATTGTAATTACAGTTAAAAAATACTGAACTTCCACATTATGTAACTGAACACCAGGGCAACTAAAGAATGTAATAGGTTTCCGTGTGGTTCCTTAGGGCCTCGGTGTGAATATCGAGAGAATATTTGCGACAGTAATCCTTGTCGGAATGGAGGTCATTGCCTGGAGGATGGCGTCACGTTCAGCTGCGTGTGTCAACCGCCAAGCACAGGTAGGTCACCTCTGCACCACCCCAAGCTCATTCCCGGGTTCATCCCGAGGTCACCGCCATCTCATCCCTTCTTCACACCAGATAATCCCTAACGCCAATTTACAAACTAATTAGAGACTTGAGAACCAATGGGATCGAAACACCGGCATGACAGGCATGGGAGCAGTAGTAGTTTTACCGATAGATAGCGGGCGGTGTAGAGGAAATGCTGGTGTAAAGCTTCCCGCTGGTGCAGCTTCTAATTTTTCGAAGAATTGAAAGATCTGTTCTCAATACACAAGTAATTGAGAACTGAGTCGCAGTGTCAAGGTAAGGCAGATGAGTTATAGAAGGATTGGCAATGAGATCGTTTTGCCTTGCAACGGTCCTTTCCCTCATAGGAGTTTTCGATTATGGGTGACACAAGTCTCCAGTTCACGTTGACTTGATTCGCTTATCCAGAGGGCTATCTAATATTCCATTGCCAGTTCACAGTGAAAGATTTTTCTTAATTCTATTACACGGGAACTGATTATGAGGCCATTATGAGGACGGAAATAGCCTGACACCTTGCCCGTTTATAGAACGATAGTTATAGTAGGAAACTTCAGTAATAGTGCAATGGTACAAACGTTTCTTTGAGTGGCAGACTTCTGCTTAATAATATGTCACATAATTAACATAATTATATCATATTAATAATACATTTTCTCAAAAATAATCGTATTGACGATATTCGGTGATTCGATTTTGTTGTAATATTGTTCCTTTGCTCCATTGTGTCGTATCACCGCCCTCTTCGTTGGATCCGCTGCTTGTAAGGTAACGATTGCTTTATCTTGCCCTGTATCTAGGGCGGACTTGTGAGGCCGAGGTGACATCCTGTGATGGAGACCCTTGTCAGGGGCGGGGCACCTGCTACGTAGACTTCCTGGGAGTTTTCTGTCACTGCACGGACGGCTACGAGGGTCTCTTCTGTCAGCTCGTTAAAGGTATAATGTCATATTTCGTTGCTACACCCATCATCTGCGGCGCCATGATGATTTTTCATTTTTATGTAATCTTAATATGTTGAAGTATAACGTCTGAAATATTACTCCGATTGTTCGTTCCCACGATGATGATGGTGGTGGTGGTGGTGGCCATGTTGAAGGCCATTTTTGTAATCTTTGACGGACTTTGGTTACCGGAAAAAGTTGGTCATTATGATGCTGACAATAGTATTTTGTTACCTCAGGCGCGTGTGACCCCAACCCCTGTAGTAATAAAGGAGAGTGTTGGCAAGTCAATGGGACTACTGCTTGTGACTGTCCAAAAGGTTTCAACGTGAGTTATACCATCCATCTGCATGCGTTTATCGTTTATCATCTATTCAAGTACCATTTGTCAATTCTTGGATTATCAGTCCTCGTGTCGCCACGCAGTTATGATGAGGTGTTAAAAACTTAATGGATATAGTTAATTGTTTTTGTGATAATTTTTAAACTATGACATTAAATATGACCATGAAAGTGTCATTCATGGGTTGCTTGACCCGTCTTTTCATACCTTTAGGGTCCCGTTTGTCTGGATCCGGTGACGAGATGTGCACCCAATATCTGTAATGAGGGAGGCTGTGTGGAGAATAACAAGGGGGTCTACGTGTGTTCATGTCCGCCAGACTGGATCGGAGAGGAGTGCCACGTCAGGAACCCCTGCTACTGTGAGTTATGTTATTGGTACTGTGCAATATGTACAGTAAAGTATTCCTGTGCCATCTCCGCGATCGCTAGGGCTCGCGATTGTGAGCATTTTTGCGTAGATTTTGACTTGGTCCCGCTGTGATTTTCAGTATGATAATATTCTGTATATGATTTTTTTTAAATTCACATTGTGCGTATGGGTGTAGAAATCATATTCGACGGAGTATTGGTCGATATATAGAAGCACATTGGGTAAAACTGTTTTTCTCATTTTACAGCGCAACCTTGCGGCCAAGGTGGCACATGCATTGCCATGGTTTCCGGTTACGTGTGCGTGTGCCCGGCGGGCTTGACGGGCCTAGAATGCGAGCAGCTACTTCCGGCCTGCAGTAGCAATCCTTGTTTTAATGGCGGAAGCTGCCAAGATGGCGGCTCGCAGACCAACTTTGTATGTGGTTGTCTGCTGGGTTTTACCGGACTTCAATGTGAAGCCAATGTGGATGACTGTGTCGGCGACGGGCTTAAATGTGCTAACGGTGGAACCTGCGTGGACCTTGTCAATGACTTCAGGTGAGGTTATGCCATTTCATCTGAAATGTATTTCATTATAACTTGTGGAATTCGTTAGAACTGCCTTGTGCGTAATTGTCCTAGCAGTTCACAGTATGCGATAGTCGTGTGTCCATTGTGTGTTTGTACGAGGTGATTTATGTTCCTTTTCAATGACGATATACATTAAGGAAAGATTTGTAGCGTATATCTGACCGATGCATCACTAATATTTATATCAATGTAATACGATATATTGTATTCTCTGCTGTTCGATATGAATATTTCGCTGACTGTTGCACACCGACACGACGCAGGTGCGACTGTTCCCTGGGTTACTCCGGGCCGCGATGTACGATTCGTGACACGTGCGCCAACAGGCCGTGCGGCGATGTCGGCACGTGCCTCGGCCAGCCCAGCCCCCAGTACGGGGTGGACTACACGTGTCTGTGCCCGCCTCTGTACGAGGGTCCCACGTGCGGCCAGTTTAGGTTCTGCTCCAGCGGCCCCTGTCTCAATGGCGGGACGTGTGGCAACCTCCCTCAGGGATTCCGGTCAGTTTTTATTTATGTTATATTATATGTTATATTTATGTTTTAGCGTAGTAATTGTAATGTATCTACGATGGATGGTTCATCAGTGGTGGCCAGCTTTCTTTCTTTCGTGATATGTAGTTTACTTGTATGTATGTTGATTTTCCGTTTGTGTTCCGTATCAATGTTCACAGTGTAATACAGTAGTATCTGTCACATTTCACCCTTCAGACATGGTGTGCACATAACTGTTATCATGGTATCGAGTCCTGGTTTTACTACAACCTGTGTTGTGCTTCTCAGATGCACGTGCCCGGCCGACTTGACCGGGTCTAGATGTGAGCAGCAGGTCTTTGGTTGTCAAGGTAACGCAAGGACGTGTTTGTATGATTATGACCGTGTTAATTCTGCAAAGTTAATTTATGTATCATGGGTAAATTAAATGTTGGCGGTCGATGCAATATTAACAGGTTAGCAGCGACTAACAATCGCAGAAGGCTATACTTTAGTAAGCGTAGTTAAGCTTTGGTAACTTTAGAGTTCATTTCATTTATTTAACCAAAACAAATAAATCTGTTGTTACATGAATACATACGCATTACAGAGGTATTGCAGGTTAGGAGACACAGGCTAAGATTAATTAATCGCTAACGCCTGGCCACCTTATCATATCAGTTCACACCAAAAAAAATGCTTAGATGGCGGAACACGCAAATAGAACATAAAAACAAACAAAACGTATCATACAGAGGGTAAACGTTTGGACTAAATTTTAACGAACCACCCCCCATCCTTAGACTCCCCCTATCCAAAACAAACACTTACCCCTCCATAAATAAATGTTAATACTGGCATATGTAGCAGTTTTCAATGGTACAGTCGTAGGAGTAATTATCTAGAATAATGATTTTGTTGTAGTTTGCGAATCCATGTATGCTGTGCGTGTCTATTTTAGAGAGAACACTGGTGGGCTCATTATTAATTAGATCAACAAGACTATGTCTGATACACTTAAGGGCAAAGGAATGTCTGGCTCTACTGGTAAAGACATACGATTTACGTCTGGTATTATGATGGTGTATATCACAAAGCGAAGTAAGCGGTAGATTCAAAAAGTATTCTGGAAGAATTCCCTTCTTTTGTTTGTAATAAAATTTTAGCAGCTGTAGTTTATGTATGTCTGTTATCTTTAGGCATCGCAGTTGTTTAAACAGAGGCTCGGAGTGCGCATTCCATTTACTTAGCGTAATAGCCCTCATTGCCTTTTTCTGTAATCTAAACAAACTGGTGTTGTCATAACCCCATAGCAGGACCCCTGTTGTTATATGAGGCAGAATCAATGAATTATACAGGCTTAGTAAAACGTGTTGGGGAAGGATATGTTTCAGTCTATGCATAATGCCAATGGATTTGTTTATTTTGTTTGCAATTTTTCTTACATGATTATGCCACTTAAGATGTTTATTTATGGTGATACCCAACAGATTGAATTCATCAACACACTCCAAATGCGTATTGTTAATTGACAACTCTATTGGGTTTACTTTTCTTTGTGGCGTATAAAAAAGCATACTTTACTTTAGTTAGGTTACTTTAATTTAGTAACCTATACTTTAGTGTAAGATATGGGACAATATGAGAGAAAGAGGACGTGGGGTGATGCTCTTAGCTACGTTGATGTGCATTATTCTAACCCGATGGCCCATGTTACAGGCGTCACCTGCGGCGGCCACGGTCAGTGCTTTGCCGTGGGTCAGACCGGCCACGAGTGCTATTGTGACCCGGGTTACCAAGGCAACGATTGTGAACTGAGCACGTGTGATTCCCTGGCCTGTGAGCACGGTGGCTCGTGTCTCCCGGGCGGTCCCAATGGCTTCCTCTGTCGCTGCTCGGCAGGCTGGGCTGGAGACCGGTGCGAGATAGGTATGTGTCATTACGCTGACTATATGATCATCATATCGCCAGTGAAGGCATAATTCATAAAGAAAGGACAGTGGAAGGGTTCATTCACAACCGTCACTGTTGTCATCAATTGTCATTGTTGTCATCAATTGATTGGGGTTATCTCTTGTTATGCTCTTGTTTTGCTGAAGCAAGTCTGCCACGTTTGTACTGTACAGTTAATTCCTTACTTGCGTTACAAAGAAATGTATATGTAAATATGTATCTTTTCATCAATAAGTAAACATATTAAAACATTTAGTTGAGCTTAATTATTTTGAAATTGCTCAAATTGCCTAGAAATAGCTTTTCTCAACCGTTACTTTGCGACACGTCTAGATTCCCAGGAGCTGTGGCCAGCGTTCGGCGACCAGTCATACCTGACACTTCCGGCCTCGGCGGCCCTGTCATCCACCACGTGGGTGGAGGTGACGCTGCGACCCGCCGCCGGGGACGGCCTGGTGCTGTACGCCGCCCAACTGGACTCCCCAGTCGGGGACTACATGGCCCTCTCCCTGGAGCAACAGGCGCCCGTCTTCAGGATCAACCTCGGTGAGAAGTCTGGTCATGTACCACGATTTAATAAAACCTGGTCGCTTGTTTTTTTTTTGTTTTTTTTTAATAATGTGTAATAATTGTTTTTTATTGCCCATTTATTAATTCGCAGTGGTTCCTCTATATGTAGACAATCGATGATCATGACCATGATTGAGATGTAACATGATGTAACAGATCTAATATATATATATCGTTAAATAATTATCGTATAGATATAGTATGTAAAACCTGCCCAGCGTTCAATGTGGATATTCATCAATATCATAAGAAATGTATGTACTATATACTGATGGCTTGCTTGGCATTGACCCCCCCCCCCCCCCCTTCCAGGTTCTGGTCCTTTGACATTGCGAGGCCCGCCCCTCTCCCTGAACACATGGTACACAATATCTGTCAGCCGATTGGACCAGTCCACCACACTCACAGTGGGCGACTTCACCGTCCACGCTAACACCCCTGGCTCCAATAGTGGACTGACCCTTGGATCTGTCATCTGGGTGGGCGGGGTGCCCCAGAGTGTCACGCTATATCAGGATGTGGGGGTCCAGGATGGCTTTACAGGCTGTATTCATCTTATCAAGGTAGGTGGAGGAAATCATAATCAAATCAAATCAAATCATAAATATGTCGTTAGGTCAGTGAAATAACGGTTTCATGAAATAATTTATGAGTAACTCCAGTTATAAGGTAGAATCAGCTCATTCCAGGGAAGTGCTTACCCCTGATTGAAATATGTGTACATCTAATGTGTTACCATGGTGACGCCATGCAGATCGGGCGGCACAGAGCGGCGGTGGTGCCCTGGGGGAGGGCCACTGAGACTCAGGGTGTGCGGCAGTGTGTCAGTGACCCCTGCGCGGCCCAGGCTTGCCGCAATGGCGCCGAGTGTCAGCTGCATGGCCAGGTGGAGATGTCCTGTCGATGTCTGGTTGGTTTTACTGGAGAGTACTGCGAAACAGGTAAGAATGGTAGTATTTGGAGCAAAGTGTTCACTTTATGCTTGTATCACTTAATTAACACCGGATGTGGTTCCGTTCAGCCTTGAGCTATTCATTGCAATAACTACAGGTGAAAGCGTTTTAAACATCTAGCGTAAAGCAATAATTGAAATATTATGCTCAGTTGATCTATACAATTGTAGCTACTACCTGTATGGAACATATTAGGGGCCTGGAAGGGAGGGTCCAGTGACCAGTGTCGCCTTTTTCAAAATTGTCAGTGTCTAATGTCGATTGTTGGCTTATTGACGTTTTTTTCTAAATGCCACTATATCTGATCGCTTTTTCAGATCCCCAGTGTCAGAATTTGGGGCTCGATGTCGAATGACGATTTTTCAAATATGCCTGTGTCGCGTATAGCCATTTACCCCTTTCCAGACCCCTCATATTAACTTCCAATAACAGTGACATGTATTCTGTAGTCATTGACGCTGGAATGTGATATGATGAAACATGCCGTTTGTTGTGTCTTTAAGGTATACCTTCACCCACAATTCCCGCTTTTGACGGAAGTGGCCACCTGCTGTCGCGCAGTCTCTTCACGGCTGGCGACCAATTAACCGTTACCATGGAAATCCGACCTTCGGCCGATGAAGGCTTGCTCTTATACAACAATGGCGGCGTAGGAGATTACTTCGCAGCCTTTATGTCAGAAGGCTTCCTGCACTTTACATTTGACCTCGGATCTGGGTCTGTAACCCTGGCAACGACGTCAGCGTTAGGCCTGAACACGTGGCACTGGGTACAAATGTCCCGCACTCAAAGAAATGGGAGTCTTCTGATGGACAATGAAGCTGTTGTAACTGGCCTATCACAGGGTCCGAACACTAACATGGACGTCGGGGAGGTCACTTACGTTGGTGGAGTGGCATTGACCGTGGATCTACCTGTGTTCACAGGGGGAATGTCAGGTAGGACGTACATCTTAAGCGATCAAACACATCAAGCGGTATACTTCAGCAATAGAGCATTATTGTACTCACGAAGGTTTGTTTATCGCACACGTGTGTACACAACACGACTACTAGTTATCAATGGAACAATTTTTGGTAACTGTACTGATTTGCCCCTGAACGCCCTGAGAGATGCATTTTCGTTTTATTGTGCTAAAATTTTCCCGAAAAGACAACAACAAACGGTGCATTAAGAGTTCGTTTTTTAGGCTTCCGAGGTTGCATTCGGGGCCTCACCATCCAGGGCAACGAGATCGACGTGACGGCTCTGTCGGAAGGATATGACGTCAGGGATTGTGTGATCCCGCCATGTGAGAACAATCTCTGTGCCGCGGGCGCCACCTGTAGGACTGACTCCGCACTGCCGAAGAGATACGCGTGTATATGCCCATTTGGTATGGCAGGTAAGAATTGTGACGTCATCAATTATTTTATCACAAAATACGGTCGGATATCTAATCTCGCATAAGTTTATAGTTAATTTTAAAAGTTGTCAACGCCGAATATGAATGACGCAGTATGACTCTCTACCCCATCCCCCAGGAGAGCTCTGCGAGCTGGGTGCCTGTGATGCACTGCCGGAGAGCGGACGGTGCCAGAACGGTGGTACCTGTATGTTGGATGCGGACGGTCGTGCCATGTGTATCTGCACCCACCTGTACAGCGGAAGCACTTGTCAGCGAGGTCAGTCATCGTGTTACTGGGCACTTATGACATAGTAACGTGTCAGCGAGGTCAGTCATCTTGTTGCTAGGCAGCTATGACAGTAACAAGTGTCAGCGAGGTCAGTCATCGTGTTGCTAGGCACTTATGCCGTTGTAACAATTGTCAGCGAGGTCAGTCATCATGTTGCTAGGCACTTATGACATAGTAACACGTGTCAGCGAGGTCAGTCATCGTGTTGCTAGGCAGTTATGACATAGTAACAAGTGTCAGCGAGGTCAGTCATCGTGTTACTAGGCACTTATGCCATAGTAACACGTGTCAGCGAGGTCAGTCATCGTGTCGCCACGCAGTTATGACAGTCGGTCAAGTCCGTCATCGCATGGTGAGACAACTACGACGCGTCAACGAGGAGAGTTAGGATATTTCTAGGCTGCTACGAAATAGAACACGTGTCGACGGGGTGAGTTATCTTGTTGCTAGGCTGTTTCGACATATGCACTAAGGTGTGTCAAGGGGATTAAACGCATCCACATATAGTAAGCTAGTAATGATCAATTATCTCATTTCAGACTTACAAATTTCTGTAGTCCAGTTTAGACCTCACAGTTTCCTGGCCTACCCCCAACGGCGTTTCATAGGGTACGTATTGCGAGTGATCTTCATTTCAAATTACAGCACACAGTACGCGGTGCAAAATAACATTTGCAGTAATGTAAAGTGTCAAACACAAAACAAAGCGAAGTGTGCTAAGATATAGAAAGTAATATATCAATTATGTATACATGATGCAAGTGGACTTAGTAGTTAGTCCACTTACATGATAAGAGTATGATCTTCCCGAGTGAAAGAACCAACGTTTGCAGAGCTGTTCCTCTTAATGTTGCCCAAAGCAGCATGTTGTCTATGTTCTGTCTTTTTGTATTGCAGTACCAACTATATGGCACTGCAATTAGTCCTTCGAACGACAGCCAGCTATGGCCAGCTACTGTTTACTGGCAATGTAAGTACATTATTTACTGAAGTTTTGGTCAAAGTTTCTTTCGTTCAATATGGTGCGTCAAGAAAGCTCCGTGGACCAGTTCCATATTTCCGAGTTCGTTGACGTAAACAGGCTTGTATCGTAACTGTCTCTTCATATCTACAAATATGCCCCTTCCCCTCCCCTCCCAATGTATTTTACCCACTTATAATACTCCTAGGGTGTGGTTTCAGAGTACACACAATGTCTCCATCCAGCTTGTGGCCGGCAGTATTGAGGTCCAAGTTGACTTCGGTCGCGGCCGCCGTGTCCTGTCTTCGTCCTTCACCAAGGCCAACACTGATAGTTGGATACTCCTACAGCTTTTGATGTAAGTGGTCACGGTAGATATACATGTAAACTTGTATGCGTTTTATGTTAATATGTTAAATTGCCGTATCTAGGAAACATTTGGGAAAAGGGGGTATACGCTTATATATGTTCATCTTATCAACCCTCTCCTTTTCCCCATGCGAAGGGGGCGCCATTTGCACCCCCCCCCCCCCACCTCCTCCATCCCCATCTCCACCCCCGTGGATTTTCAAAGGGTGTGGTACATCTTCGTTCAAGGACCGCCCTGTTTCTGTGTGGCAGAAGTAACGCCGAAGAATTAACGGTCTTGCTTCTTCCAGCTCCGGGAGCAACATGTCGCTTCAGATGACTGGTCAGGAGGGAAAAAGGGACTCCTATACCGGTAACTTTCCTGGCAGCCTCTTCTCCCCGTCCGATGTGGACGTGGTCTTCCTGGGTAGTCTGCCCTTAGTTGTAACCCCCGGCACTGTTATGGCAACTGGCATTGGCTTCATGGGCTGTATCGTTCAGTTGAGAGCGGCCGCGCAACCAATGGCCTTCACAGATGTCGCGATCCAAGGAGACGCTATAGATGGAATGGGAATTGACACGTGCGCTGCAGGTTAGCCAGGGGTGATGACGTCGATGAATTGTCCAATCTTATTGGTGCTCAATGCTGCTGGTCAGGTCTGAGAGAGTTGTATGAACAGAGGGAAGTGTTTTTTTTATTCTAGTCAGAAGTTACATGCAACGAACTAGCTATGAAGCACACGTGATTGTTGCACAACGCGTTTTATGCGTTTTGCGTTTCTGAGATCATGATACTACGTGGGTGATTACACTTAAAGCCGTTATTGCTATAACTTTTCATAGTGCTATTGGAAGTGTGGGATTTATCATGGAATGCCACGTTACATCAAGGCTAAGTAAGGCTAAAGTCGCACTTTATGGATGAACTCCGATGTACACATGGTAAAAGGTTGGCGTTTGAGTTTTGACTAAGGTCTCCTGGTCGTTCCTTGTAATGCATTCTTAGACTATTCAAGTTGGAGTTTGAGTTGAGATGCATGTATATATATATATATATATATATATATATATTTATATCTATAGGCATCCTTTGTATTTATAGATGTCTGTAAATAATAATGCCTCCGATGGATCGTTAGATTGCTGACATTATATGCACCAAAGGATGTGAGTTTACAACGGGAAGGAAAAAGAAATCTAATCATATCGTTTAAGTGTGCGACATTTAAGTGTGCGACATTTATTTATTGTATGTTAGTAAACTGCATTCCCCTAAAAGACACTGACGTTAATCTTATTCTAGTCGACTTAATGCTTCTTGTCTCGCTTAAATGTTTGTGTCGTATAGAATGTTCATGTTCATGCTGTAATTGATGCAAGGCCTGAAGCTAGTCATACCACCAATTCGGCTCTTAGAAACATTTCATATCTTATTAATTTGGGTTGTTATGGCAGAAATATAAGTACATAGGCATGCACTAAGTATGTAGCACGCTGTTCAAGACACAATGTTGCCTGCTTGATTCCCCTTGTACTACATCATCACCTTGTACTACGTCATCACCTTGTACTACGTCATCAATACCTGGACGTCGCTGCCATTTTGGTAATGAAAAGATATATTTAAAAAATGGTTGTATGAGCAGCTGGCAAACAAAAGCCGTTATATGCCATGAATATATATTTGTTTTTGTTTTATATTGTTTTGTAAATTGTCTCATTCAAGTGTCTCGATTCAATCAGTAAATATCTCATTGTTTTATTACACTTTAATAGCTCAACTGATTCAATAATCAAAATGTAAAAAGGTTCTTCTAGTTTCGGCTATATTGCATAGCCAAGCGTTTGTTAATTTTCACTTGAGACTTAGCGCTTCTTCCATTTGGTTCATTGCTAAATGTTTCCAATATTTCGGAGGTAATTTATTTATTTTGCGTATATAAGTGGTCCTAATTGTGGTGAATACTTCGCTGCACAATTTGTGCAAACTTAGGGTGTTTTATTAAATATCTGTTTGAAAGAATATCTTTAATTTATGCAAACATGTTCATAGTATAGACCTTGTATTCAAGATGAATTTATCGCTAATGGTTCGGTGTCGACTTATTTACCGCGGGAAGTTGTCGAGCTAGTCACACTGGATGATATTATATTGCCTGTGTATTGTTTATGTCACACTAGATGATATTATCTTGCCTATTTATTGTTTATGTCACGTTATCGGCAGGTGATGAAATCAGTCTTCCATCCTGGTCGAATTCAGTCACACATATCACCGTCCAGTACTTCCGGTGTAGGTTGCGTGAGTCTCTCCGCGCTCTGGGATCCTTATGATAGTGCCTGTGGTTAGTCTCAAGGTACAATCAAGTAGATGTCATAGTGGACATGGTGAAAGAGGTAGATCCACTGTGAGAATTCTTCCACTGCGTCAGCACTAGCTTTCACATAAACGAAGCCGACCGCAGCTCCCTTTAGAAAGGACCAATTCACGTTGAATGCGTCGTTTGTCGTTACCGGTATGTTAGTTCGAAGTGAACAATCGTGTCGAACATACATGTGAAAAAATTTCTGTTCCGGGATTATTTTGTAATGTCATATTTTATCACTTTACGGGATACTCAAGGCAATAAATGTACAAACTCAGTTTGTTCGATCTGTTTTACCGTACACCCACATATTCCCACTCAGAATCCTTTCAAAGGGATGTGTTGTGTATATACATTGATAGTTTCAAACAAGAACAGTGAAATAAGTGTTGATGGTGACTTGTGAGCCAATCTATTGCACACATGCGTTTTCATGGATTCGAAGCGTAAAGTAGTTTAAAGCGGGTGTCCAACTTAATTTAATCGCCATCTGCACCGAAAGTTTACGTCTTAAGTTGGCTTAAATTGGCGAGTGTTAACGCTTCGTTTCGGCCGACTGGTAAGGAGAACACAATTAAGGCAACCCGCCCCCAGCAATGCCAAGCAGAGCGCCATTTTGCCGGGAGCAGTGACGTGTACTGTGCCTATTCATGTGGACAGAGAGATCAGGGCCGCGATTTACAGATAAACAGCGGCAGTTCCAAGCCGCGCAGTAGACCATGATCTTAGTGTTTCATTGGAAAAGTACCATCTAAACAAATTGATATACGTCTTGCGACGATTGACACCGCAACAATGCCAGCTCTTTATACTAGCGATGGTCACGCGCTCTTGTTTTGCTCACACAATAGGCGTAATTGAATCAATTAGAGTATCGCCTCCTGATTGGTCAATCGCGGACACACCTCCAAAAAGGGCTGCCGCCTGGGTAGGCGGCGAAATCGTGCCCGGCGGTCACTTCTAAATTTTATTGTGAGCTATAGATAGGACGGAAAATTCTGTAATTTGGAGGATAGACAATTGGGTATTATATGAATCTGTAAATCAGCGTTAGAGGCCAGGCTGGCGGTTCCCTTTAAACTAAACCGTCCTTACAAAGGTCAATACAGTTTAGTAAGAACGAAGTGCGGATGGAAAGGAAGCTGAATAAAGAACGAAGTGTGGATGGAAAGGAAGCTTAATAAAGACCGAAGTGTGGATGGAAAGGAAGCTTAATAAAGACCGAAGTGTGGATGGAAAGGAAGCTTAATAAAGAACGAAGTGTGGATGGAAAGGAAGCTTAATAAAGAACGAAGTGCGGATGGAAAGGAAGCTGAATAAAGAACGAAGTGTGGATGGAAAGGAAGCTTAATAAAGACCGAAGTGTGGATGGAAAGGAAGCTTAATAAAGACCGAAGTGTGGATGGAAAGGAAGCTTAATAAAGAACGAAGTGTGGATGGAAAGGAAGCTTAATAAAGAACGAAGTGTGGATCGAAAGGAAGATTAATAAAGAGCAATGTGTGGATGGAAAGTATATGTTAATAACAGTGTGGATGGAAAGGAATGTAAATTAAAAAGGAATGTTGATAAGAAAGTTGTGGATGGAAAGGAACGTTGATAAGGAAGGTGTCGATAGCAAGGAAGGTTAGTAAGAACGAGATGTGGCTGGGAAGGAATGTTAACAAGAGCAAAGTGTAAATGGAAAGGGATGTTAATAATGATGTGGAGTTGGAAATGAATGCTAAGAACGAGTTTGGGCTGGAAAGGAACGTTAATAAGAGCTAAGTGTGGCGGAATGGAAGGTTAATGATGAAGCATGGCTGGAAAGGAATGAAGACGAGGTGTAGCTGGAAAGAATGTTAATGAGGACGAGGTGTGGCTGGAAAGGAATGTTAATGAAGCATGGATGGAAAGGAATGTTAATGAGGACGAGACATCCTGGATGGAAAGGAATGTTAATGAGGACGAGGCATCCTGGATGGAAAGGAATGTTAATGAGGACGAGGTGCGGCTAGAAAGGAATGTTAATGATGACGAGGTGTAGCTCAAAAGGAATGTTGATGAGAGCGATATTGTACGACAATTAAGGTGAATGAGGTATGAATCCGGTAAGCCGCACAACGTGGTGGTACGAGGTTTGGGGTACCGAGGCAGTCAGAATTAGGGGGAATTAGCAACGGGTGGAGGATTAACTAGTCTAGTAGGGGGTGGTGCGATTTTTGGGGCGTCAAGTAGGGGGTGGTGCGATGTTTGGGTTGGTTACGTAGTGATTGGTTAGTAGTTTTGTGTACCAAGACAGCCAAAATGAGCGGAAAACAACGGATGGAGCTTTAGCAATAAACGCGGAGAAATTGGGAAAAGGGGGCCCAGTTGGGGAGAGTAAGTTGAAATTGGAGGTCGGTTTTATATGCATGCTTAGTCCGTGCTTATATTCGTACATACACGTAGAATAAAGGACAGAAATGGACACACCTGTGTGGACATACGTGTGTTGCAGTTAAATTTTAAAAGCAAGAGGAAAGTGCAAAACGGCGATGCGAGAGAAACATTAAATATAATATATCGCCACGAATATTGTGGCTCGTACAAATTATACATGTTTGGTCCTTGACCATGACGGACAGTACTAACTGAAGTTTATGGGCCGAGTATTATTGTTAGATGATATTTTAGCTCTAGGTATCTACTAAAGTGAGCATACCGCATACAACAACTGGATACATTAAAAGGATCCGTGCCCCTAGCATTCTGTTAAGTCATCTATACCGCCGGGCCACCACTAGTCGTCGGCTCTTGGGACGTCTCCGTACATCCTGGACCCCCCCCCCCCATCCACATCGTCACGTTCTATATATTTAGGCATACGTATCCTAACATTTATTCCCTAATTCTGGATATCGATAATTGAATCGTTGATATCAAAAATTGATTTCTTGATATCAAGAATTAGAGAATAAATGTCAGGATGGCCCGCCATACTTTCATATACGGCTTCATCGGCGGGTCGTTGTTCAGTACCGTGTACACGATCATCGAACTTTTATTGAGCATGAATAATTCAGGAGGTGGCAGAGACATCTCGTATGTCGGTACTGTTCCAGGCATAAGTTTGCCCCAAGTGCCGACACACATTGTGATTGGCCTTGGGGTCAAGAGCCTGTTTAATACTAATCTTGAGTTATACACTCTGCACATGCTACAAGACGATATATCGGGGGTATTTCCGTTTCATTTCACCGTGATCTGGGAATGAGGCAAATAATTATTCGTGAGCTGGGATGGGGTATATAGGGCTGTACAGTCACTTCGGGATCTTATCGAGACCCAACGAGACAGGGATACCTATGCTCTACGTCAATGCCTAGCATCAACGGCCGGTACGTGCTGCCTGCCTTCCGGTTGTTTGCCTTCACTCGCCTCACACACAAGATCGGCTAAAGCTGTCCTTGGAAGTACAAATAACCACTGAAGTTATGTACATATCCGAATTATAACCATCCGAGTAGGTTTATGTAATGTAGGAGCGGTTAGGCAGTTGATAAACCAGAATGCGGTGGTGTCATAAGTGACTCTCAGTGTCAGGCGATCTAACGTGCTGCGCGGGGTTTTCCATGTCGTATGACGTAATAATCATCATAACGCGCGTGTCTGCGCGCGGTATCTATGGTTACGTAACAACGCTGGACTAGGCAGGTGAGGACAGTGCTCCGTTTGTCGTAGAACTGTAAACATCGATGATTTGGCTAAAAATACAACGCTTCCAACAGTCTCATCGAACGGACCACATGCATTATGGAGAGATAAATGTCTTTAATTATATTATGATTTTATAGTTAGCCATGCCTGGACCAAAGCAAACAAAAATAGTTTCACACCCACTCGATTCTTCACGCACAAACCGTGCAGCCGGCGGGTTCCCAACATTAAAACGTTGACTACAATGAGTGCGAGTCACGCAGTTGCAGCAAGGCACCAGCGTGATGCGCACTCGTTCTAAGAGCACGTGCTTTTTTGTTGGTCCCCAAAAGACCTAAACCGGAAATAGAACCCGCGAGAACCGTACAGCCCTATTATCCAACCGTAGTGATCAACGATTTGCATTAATCGTGAACTGGGAATTTTAATATTAAATAACCGTGAATCGGCAAATGGCTAATTTATATCATGTATCCGCCCTTCCTATGTATACTGGGAGTTATCCTTTTTAATTCATCGTGACCTGGGAATAAAGACATTTATTCTTCGTGATCTGGGAACACGACCCCCCCCCCCTAATCTGGGCGCCGCAGCTGTCCCCCGTCTAGTGGGCCAAACGCGGGATTCCCGCCCGAATTATCCCTGGCTTATCACTGGGTGGTATCCAGGCAACCTCTCAGTTCCGAGCGGCTGCTGATGCTGCTAGCGAAAGCCCGGAAATAGGTCTGCGGCTTCTCTCGGAGTATATATAGAGGGAGAGTGAGAGCGAGAGAGTACATGGGTGCATCCTATTTCTTGCCCTGCGCATGGCCTCCAGTGACACGCTGTGTGTGCGAGTTCCCTGGATCATGCGTCAGTTCCGGATCACAAAGCATTAAATGCCCTCCACGGGCGGCCAGGCGGTGTCTGTATCTCTGTCTAGGACTCCATCCCGGCATATGTATATGTTATACGTTTATATTTCTAGAGTAGATCACGAGGTAACATAACCTTGACTGCCACCCTAAAACAGGATACGGACCACGTGTCATGAATACACAGTACATTTTAATAGCTTTGCCAGGATTGGGGCAATTCAGACGCTCGTAAAATGTCGGCGTATCGAACACAGGCTATGTGTGCCCATACATGTGCTGTATCTACGCAAGTCAGTATTAACATTTATATCGTTCGTGGCCGATACTGACACCCGCGGGCATGATGTACAGACCATGGTAACATCTCCAATGCGTAACGTGCTGCTTGACCTGGTTAAAAATAACGGCGTATCTAATTAAAGCTTGACTCTTCACTGTGCCGCACTGCGTTCGCCCCCAGCCAACCAGCAAGGGCAGGCTTGCATCCCGGAGCCGTACAGCATTTCTTCCAGTTAGTGCAAGAGTTTGTGACTACTAAACGCCACCACAACTTAGGCGCTGGTTGTCTTTCCTTACTGAAGGCCGGGACGTTGCGAATACCCCCACAATGGCGACTGCGTTATCCTCAATTTCAATGCTGGCGGCTTATTTCGCTTTGATGGCCTTCCGCCACGCTAAAGGTCACGACGGCCAATTTCATCACGGAGTCCGACTGGATACGACGAAACCACTTAATATCGCCCACCGCGGTTCCAGTGGTACCTTTCCGGAACACACCGTCGAGGCCTACCGACGGGGGATCGCGGATGGTGCTGACGTCATCGAATGTGACGTCGTCCTGTCTAGGGACCTCCAGCCTCTGTGTCTGCACGAGCCCTGGATCTCATCGATAACCGACCTGGAGTCTCACGCAGACCTGGCGACGCGCCCCAAAAGGACTGCATACATAGACAATCACAATGGAAACGTTACGGATTGGTTTACTATAGATTTCACGTTGGCGGAACTTAAGAGACTGAAGCTTCGGCAGAGATTCGACTTTCGAAAACAGGAGATAGACGGAGATTTCTTCATAACGTCGCTGGCGGAATACATCGCTGTAGCCAAGGCGGAGACGTCCCGAACCGTCGGCCTTTACCCCGAGGTAAAGCAGCCTGACTGGTTTAACTCTGTATTAAATGGCACTAGGATTGAAGACATCCTGTTAGCTGCACTCGCTGACGCCGGGTATTCGAAAAGCGACGACCCCTGTTTCGTGCAAACATTTTCCGAAGAAAGCGCTTTCTACATGACCGGCGTGACGTCACTTCCGGTGGTAATGCTTTACGATGACTCGTGGGAGGGCAAATTGGAGTCCTTGGTCGAACACGATATCTACGGTGTCGGGGTTTGGAAAGAAAACATCGCTCGTTTTTATTCGCCGGCCAACGGTTACAAGAACTGGATCACGGGCACGACATCGCTTGTCGCCGACGCGCATGCGCTTGGACTTAAAGTACACGTGTACACCTTTCGGAACGAGGACCAATACCTGGCCTGGGACTTCAAACAGGACCCAATGGAAGAATACAAGTATTTCCTGGATAAAGAAATCGATGGTTTATTCACAGACTTCCCATCTACCTTGGCCAGGTATCTCGCTATGAGGTATCCGGATGAAGAACCGTGTTCGAATAACGGTCGTGACGTCATGGGTGGCGGCAGCGGTGATCGTATGTGGTTGTTCCTCATAGCATCTATGATCTGCAACATCATGGTATCAGCGTGGTAGATTGGGGCGCTGGTGGGTTTGTGAAATTACTTATAACATTAGAAGACAAGTTATATAAGTTTGACGATGGTATTGGACTGGCATAGTGGAAACTAATACCACGTGCCTGTGACATAGGCGACACAGTTACACAGTAAGTTGTAAATGGGTAATTGGACATTAGCTCACCTTGCTTACAGGCATCAAATTGAAGTTTATACGTGTTATATTATATACCAAAATATGTCCGGGACTACGCATTACATACCTTTTGGATAACACACCTCCCGAGAGAATGTGCTATTGTGCAAGAGTGACAGTTTCACGAAGCAAAATATCGATAACCTATCTGTGTGTACAATGGTTACCTGGCCTATATGGTATATTAAAATGTGCCACTTGCCTGTATGTATTTTCAAATAAAATTTAGTAATTGCACATGAATTAATAGCTGAGTCAATGTTCCGGTATAACGTGAAGTGGCACGACAATTATGTGGTGATACATGTAGCTATAAAGAGTGAGTGATTGAAAGGCGGTGAGAATGATGTGTTTTGATGATGTTTTTGCCGATCCTTATTTAAAGAAACTTCACAAGCTGTTTATCCACATAGGTTTTTAGTTCTTCTCTAACGTCGGTCTACCGCGAACCCTTTGTGCAATAAAGCCGATAAGCCGGGTTTATCGCCGATCAACTAGGTTTATCTGTTTATCTTCCCTCGCGTATTCTCGCGACCCCGCCTCGCGCGATCTCTAGTTATTCGCAATCTCGTCTTCTCGCATTGCGCGTTCTCGCCACGCGCATTCTCGCGATCTCGCCTAGCGCGTTTTCGCCCTTCGCATTCTCGCGATCTCGCCATGGATATCGCCTCTAGCGTTCTCGCCTCAATATTACCAGCTGATAACAGCCCCTGGGCGGTATTCATAAACCACACGTAGCTTACGCAAATCTATGTACGCTAAGCGGAACATTTGTCGAGCCATTATCGGGTACAACATACAAAAGTAGGAGGTAGATTTCCTGAATTAGGAAGGTACTAAAGTTCTATTGAATACCGGTAATAAGATTACTTGATCATGAGCACTGCCACAACGAGCTGGTGAGCTTATGACGAAGAATGCACTTTTCGTGCGTAAGTTACGTGTGGTTTATGATTGACGTCCCCACAAGTAGTTACGAGCCGCTACACATAATAAGCCACCCGTAAAGTTTACATGCGTTGCACGAAGGGTGCGTACGTTTCACGTGAGGGGCCGTCCAGTCCGCAACTTTACATGGCTCGGCCCGGATGCACGACGACCCCGTAAAAAGCCCCGCCCCCCCCCCCCCCCACCCCCGTAAGTCTCTTACCCGTATGTGGGGTTTACGGGGTCCGTAAAGTTACGTTACGTCGGTTGCGCGCTCCCGTAAACATTTTGGCGCGTTATGATATGTACGCGGGCCGTAAGATCCCACAATGCACCGTGGTAGCCGCTGCAGACGACATTATGGTTCCTTCGACTTGAACGCGTTGCTCGGCTCTGAATGTCAAGAGCGCAAATAACTATATATAATAGCGATCTATGAAATTGTGAAAAAGGAAATGGTTTAATAATTTAAAAGGGGAATGGCAGATTTTGTTACGATGGGGATAGGGGGAGCTTCGAGCGGGCAGTGGGGTGCGGGGGGGTGGGGGGGTAGGGACCCCGAGACGAGGGCGTATGGTCAATCCCTAAATAGAGGGGTCCTAAAGTAGGGGGTCCTCTTGGGCATGTGTGGAGGTTTTGATGTAAGGGTAACAAGAGCCCATCATCACTTGAGATACCGTATCTGACGGTGCAGGGAGATTCTACCAGTGATGCACACTGTGGAACACGTGTATGATGACGCTTGACCTCAGTGACGTACGGATATAAATACATGAAGGATACTTCGCCTCAGATAAAAAGTACCAGCTGCTGTTGTATCACTGATGGGATGTCGTAGTAGGCGCAAGTGTGGGACAAGATGAGGACGCAAAAGAGGAGGGCATGACACGACCAATGAGACCACAATCATTCGGACCGACAGTATTTGCAGCGCGATATATAGGTCGTTCGTGATAGGATCCAATCTCTAAATCGCAAGTCATTCAAATTTATGCGCAGTAAAATCATTTCACAAGAATAAGTGCTGCCTGGCATTGTTAACAAACACGTTTATGTCATAACATAACGTGGCAATGGCATATTACTCCGTGTATGTCGCCATCGCTTTGATAACTGTGATAAGCGACTGCAAATGCGCCGTGCATCGAATGGCCACGCGGCCACTTAATATCGCTCACCGCGGTGCGTCAGGCACGATACCGGAACACACTCTGGAGGCGTACCGAGTAGCCGTCGGCATGGGCGCCGATTACATCGAATGTGACGTACATCTGACGAGAGACTTGTACCCCGTGTGCCTGCACGATCCATGGCTCTCAGACATCACCAACGTCCGGACCCACCCCGAGTTCTTGGACCGCAGAACGACATACGACGTAGATTCCTACGGAAACGTCACCGACTGGTTCGCCATTGACTTCACGTTGGTCGAGTTGAAGACGCTGGGAATTCGCCAGAGGTATAACTTCCGGGATAGCAGTTTGAACGGTCAGTATTCCGTCCCTACCCTCTTCGAATTCATTGAAACGGCACAGGAAGAGACGTCTCGTACTGTCGGTATATATCCGGAAGTGAAAAACCCAGCGTGGCACAATTCGTTGTCGCTCCTGAACGGCAGTCTCATGGAAGATATCGTCCTTGCGGCGGTGAAGGACACCGGGTACACCGCAGCCTCCGACGCGTGCTTCTTGCAAAGCTTTGACGAGGACAGCGCCCGATACTTGGCATCAAAGACGTCACTTCCGGTTATAATTCTGGTCAAAGACAGCAGGTGGGAGAATAAATTGGCCGAGTGGAGTCAGTACTTTGCCGGAGTCGGTGCCAGTAAGACAATAATAGTTAACTATGACGGCGACAACGGCGACAAGAACTGGATCACCGGAACGTCTTCCCTCGTGGAGGACGCGCATGCGCACGGACTGCAAGTCCATGCATTTACCTTCCGGAACGAGGATCGCTACCTGGCCTGGGACTTTAAACAGGATCCCGTGGAGGAGTACAAGTTCTACCAGGATCACGGACTAGACGGATTCTTCACTGACTTTCCCTCGACTTTCACTACCTTCCTTGATACGCACAACTCAGAGGAAGAAACGTGTCAAAACAGTGCCGGCATAATCACGGCATTGTACGTGAATGTTTTGGCAATCCTTACTTTAGTTTATATTCATTGATGCATGATAAACGGAAAATTAATTGGACACTCAATGCCAGGGATGGACTAAAATGGTCGTTTGAAATGAAAAAGAAGGTACCCTCGCTGGAAAGATTTACGCGCTTGAGGATTATTTTACAATGTATGACTTATTAACTACAGACAACATCATGTTATAGGCCTAGAGGTGACAGATTATTTGTAATATATGTGTATGATCGAAACACTTTTACGCTTGTAGCGAAGGGATGTGATAAGCGCATCTGTATCAGGCGAGTCCTTATGCACGATAGCTCTGACTAAATCAGTCAACTATGTATTGACCCTTGTAACGTTGTTCAACAAGGCGAGTTATACAGATCGCCTGATACTTTGCGACGCATCGGAGGTACACTGTGTATAAGAGCAGATACCAGTTATATCTGCAGTCAGTAAACATATGTAGCAGCTTATTGGCGTGTTGCCTGGTATGTGTACTTCAGAATAAACACGACACATACTTATATTCCGTTCAACTGACGGACTCAGAAAACAATCAGTTAATCTTATATACATATTTTGTTTTTCAAATGGGGTCTTTTGGCTTGTGGAGTAGCGTGTTTTTTACGATATGTGTCATCTGCGGCGTTGGTGGTTTAGAACTTGTGGACGCGACGCGGGTGGCAACGAGACCCCTTAATATCGCTCACCGAGGGTCCCCAGGTACCTTCCCGGAGAACACGCTGGCGGGCTTTCAAAATGCGGTGGATGTCGGTGCCGACTTCATGGAATGTGACCTTGTGTTAACCAAGGACCTGCAGGCTGTTTGTCAGCATGACCTCTGGCTGTCAGGGGTCACCGACGTGGACACGCGGCCAGAGTTTTCAGACCGCCGGAGAACTTACGACGTGCCTTGGGTCGGGAACGTTTCGGATTGGTTCGTGATTGACTTCACGTTGGAAGAAGTGAAAACCCTTCGCACTCGGCAGAGACTCGACTTCCGCGATCCCACCAAGGACGGCCAGCATCCCATACCGTCACTGCAGGAGCTTATAACGGTCGCGCAGGGATCGGAGGGCCGCGTCGTGGGTATATATCCGGAGCTGAAACATCCCCAATGGCACAATTGGCTGGCGATACTTGGCGGCGATCGTATGGAAGATATCATCCTGGCGATGTTGGCGGAAGCAGGCTACAGTGAATCGGATGACCCGTGTATAATCCAGAGCTTCTCGGAGGAGAGCATCCTGTACGTATCCTCTGTGTCTTCACTCCGGACCTCCATCCTGATCAACAACGACAGCTGGCAGACCAAATTACCCGAATGGAGCCAGAGCGTCTTCGCCATAGGCCCCAGCAAGACCCTCATAGCTCATTACTATGACAACGCAAACGGCTACAAGAACTGGATCACTGGGACCTCTTCCCTCGTGGAGGATGCGCATGCGCTGGGGCTCCAAGTCCATACCTATACCTTCCGGAGCGAGGATCGCTACCTGGCCTGGGACTTCAAACAGGATCCCTTGGAGGAATACAAGTTCTTTCTGGATCAGGGAGTCGATGGAGTTCACACGGATTTTCCAGAGACCTTTGATAGTTACCTTGACACGCGTTATCCGGAGTTGGAAGAGTGCGTCAATGCGGCTCCACCATTTAACAGGTGTCCGCTGTTGGTAATTACCATAATGTCGTTTATAATAACAGGTTACAGCTGGATAAACTAAAAATAATATATATATATATTAAACTAAGGTTTATTGCCCACCGGGCTTGGCATATGTTATAATCAATATTCTTTTCCTAATAACCATTTATTTACTATTTGACCCACTTTTGTACGCAGTAGATATCTTTACTTTTTTATTCGAAGCGTGTACCCTGTATTGTAACTGACTCTTTTAATCCGAGGGATTATAGGGGCTATCGGAAAGCTATTGGGCTAGAGGTCCAATTCTGACCAACACAAACAAGGAACAGTCTATTGGAGCGTTCACGTTATAAATCAATTACTTGTGCTCACCATTAGATTAATTTGCTGGTGTTTCTTGTAATGTAATGTTTTAAATAATGACACTGGCGCTTAATAAATGTTTCATCAAGCAGGTTGTTATTCCCGCCTGAGATTTCTGTTATTTTTGTCATATTATGTCCAATAGCACTTTTGCGGCAAAAGTTAGTAGGATTTGGTCATCTGGCCTCAGTAGAAGAATTGGGCCCGTAAATTCGACCGGGACCAAATATTTATACCTCAAATGGCAAATCAGCAGGAAATTAGCAGGGGGAAATACGTCCTCCGGGTCTTATCTGTCCGTCATGTTTCACCCGCAACGTGGCGCCACGCGTCCTGAATATACAACCACCATTCAATCATTCCCGACCATGGGGCATCAGAACGAGGCTGCCCGCGCAGCAACGCGAAGCGTCTGTGGCAACATGGCGCACTGATGGGCTCCCTACTGTATTAATGACAGCTGAAAACAGCTTCCACCAATTGTTCAAGGACAAAAAAATGATCCGAAGTGTTGCTGAACCTAGTTTTTAGGTAATCGTTCATTTATTGCCACTGTCATTTGCAGAGAATAGTCGAATGTATCACCTGAAGTTTAGTTTACTTGGACTACAGCACTGACCCTACATTGGACAGTCACTAACACGTCGGCGCTTGCTAAGGCCGACCGGTATCCTATCTGGATATTGCAAGGTCTAGTGAAAGGGACATCGAAACCAGATGGCCCTTCTAGATCCCTCCTTGACCAAGGCCAATGATAGTCACAATTTTGTTTGCTGGCTTTGCGAGATAGATTTATTTTTTTACCCTTAATTGACACCAAAACAGTGACGTATGACGGATTAATTGACTCAACAGCAACGACCCAGTAGCTCAAGCAGAGCTAAATGAAAAAGTTCAATAATTATTTGATTAATTAAAGTGGTTAAAACTAAATGAGAAAGACATAATTTAATGGCGTGTCCTATGTGTCAGTTGGCCTTAACTCAAATTAATGGGGCAGTCCCCACCTCTATCCAGTCACCTCTCTGGGGCTATCTATTTCTTCGGGGGTTACTCCATGAAACGCTGTGGTGGGGATATGTTAATACATGTAATTCTGCAGACGCTAACACGTGGTGCCGTTCCCTCCAGACTTACTGTTAAGTTTGGGTGCATAATTGAGTGAACATTACTGTGGTTCATATCGTCCGCATATATTCTTACCCGCTATATCAGCATAGCAGAGCTTCAAGCAAAACATTTCAACATGATTAGGTGTGTGTCGCAGGACATTGTAGGAACCACATACATACACATCCCACAAAAATACCACTGAAGCTGTCCAAGAGAAGCCTCAGCTGAAAGAGGTGCAAAAAGAGAAGAAATCACCCGGGAAGAAATAAGTTACAAGAAGTTCGGTCAAACCTGGCTGAAGAGGACAAAGACATTGAATCGATGAAACAATAAGCGTTTTGGACTTTTACAATAGTATGATAATCAGTTATTATGGGTTATCATGTGGCTCGAACCATCAGCCAAGCATTTTCAGGTTGCAAGCTGATAAAGAAATCCTGCAATATATGCCTACAACCGGCATCCATTGCTTGAAGTATAATAATTAAAAACAATAATTTTTTGTCAAAGATTATAATTTAACATGAAGCATTATTATTATTGCAATAGTAAGATTTTTTACTTTGAATATTAATTGATCAAGTGCACGTCTCAACCCGAATTTTTTAGTAGGCATAGCTAGACGATCCCGTGGATCCATATCTTTTCTGGATCACGCTGTTGTCATCAGCCTCAGTGTACATTTTCAAATGCCAGCTAGGCTGGTGTACTGAAGGGTATCTTGGACAGTTTTGACTTGCTTTCGTGAAAGTTTCGTGAAGAAGCGGCCTCTCATGTTATGGATATAAACTTAATTGAATTATCCTTTGCTGGTGTGGCTCCTGCCATGGCGCTTTGCTACACTTCTTGACATATTCTTCAACGATTGTGAACATAAAGCCAAGAACGATAAAAAGTCACGATCGCACTGTGTAACGGACGGATTATGCGAAACACCCGAGAGGTTAGTGCCAGTCGCCATGCTTTCGCGCCGCATGCAGCATTGGCTGAGCACCGGGTCTCCGCCAGGGGGAGCCTTGCTGCCACGCTGCTTGGGGCCAGGCACCAGCCAACATGCAGCAAGACCGCTGCTACGGTAGCCTCGATCTGGATTATTCATGAGATAATATTAAGAAGGGTCTATACTGACCCATGACCCCTAATCCCAATCTGCCATCTAGAGCCCCTGAATATAGCAGCCACACTTACGATGTCACAACGATACGTGACGTGTAGATCGAGGGATTGGGGGCACGTGCTCAGAACGGCCTAAAATAGGACGTCCACCCTAACATTCCCATCCCCTGGCGATGAAGGGCTGAACCATATGCGCAGGGGTAGCGGATGTTTATCGATCACCTTGGCTTGTTCCCTCTATACCACAGCCCTAAATTAGGTTGTTATTCGTACCTGGCGCAGCAACAGTTGACAGGTAACGAGTCCTAATATCGCCCAATATTTGGCATGCTATGCATCCTTGTCACCAGCTGTGGTATATATGTTAGATCACGTCGACACATGTACATATATTCTGCATCACATATGTTGTTATATAGTAATAGCGGGTTATTAGCACGGTTAATATGCACAGGCAGCGCTGTGCCCGCCCTGTTAATTTATTTTGCCTTACGATATGACATAAGGAGACGTACAGTAATTTGAAGGGTGGATGACCTTGCTTATATCATCTGACAGGCTGTCGATAAGACGCCATATATACATATACTGATCAACATCTGTGCCTGGGTATCAATCATATTGCAGGGCGCTGAATGTCACACCTGTTAAAAGCCGCTTTATGTAGTGGACGGCTCAAGTAGAGCGTGAGGCCGCTGTAACTAGCCTACCTTCTTCAGACCCCGTCAGTAGCTGCGCGAGCGGAGCGCGGGAGGCGCCTGACTGCGGGGAGCTTCTGCTTGACTGCAGAAAGTCATAGCGTTATCTTAGCTTATTTACATTACAACAAAATGAAAACATGGGAACCGGCGGGGCTGCTTCAACTAATAGTCTGACGCGTGGTAGGTTATTTACATATTAGGATCGTGGATTTTGTTCAACATTAACCAAAACCATAATTGTTTTCGTGTTACTCCAAGAAATTGTTGTCATCTGTAAATCGATAAAACAAAGAACGCACCACCGTTCAGGACTCCCGCATAATTGAATAATATTGGCTTCTTACACTCTCTAATTTGAAGATAAGGACGCGAATATAATGTTCAAATGTTTTAAGGATGCTTGCGTCAAAGATTCTTGAAGCAAAAGCAGCCTGGACTTTAGTCGTTATAGCGGATACATGCCGGCAGAAAAATACACTTACCATTTTCTTTTCACCGCAGCCATAACTTTATTGCGTTACAAATCAAATTATCAATATATATACATATGAGTCACAGTATACTAGAGGTATGGCATACGCTGTTGTATGGACGTACGCACGGATTATCATGAAGCATTTATCTTATCTGAACTCACAGAATGCTTCTCAATTTCATTATTTTTACCATTGCGATGCAGCAGCAGTCCAGTTTTAGATTGCTTATTGTCTTTTTATACCGGTATGTATATTAATTATATTAATTATATATAATTATCCCGTGACAGCGACCTGTCAGGTCGGAGAGTCTTCTGGTAACTTATCATATAACTTGTCCACGTCAAATAAACGAACTCTGACTCTTGACTCTGTATTAGCTTGCACTGCATGCGTAGACCAGGGTCCACCTGCCCCACAATTCTTCTCCAGGCATCCCCAGTGCCACGTGATATCAACATGGCGTCGAATGGTGACGGACAAAAGGAACTATGGAAGAAAATCTGGACTGAAGAGATAAGCCTCATGACTTCAGCTGAAGTTCCTGTGTAATTACGTTCTGGTATTATATACTCTGATATGTAATATAAATTTAAAGGATAAGATAGTTCTTGTTATTTCTTTCTGATATGTTAACCTAATACAATTTAATAACAGACAATTATTTTCTAACAATGTTAGTATCATGTTCTTGCAAAGAAGGTGTGAATTGGTTATTGTATATTTTATGTTGCACTCCAATGTCTATTAATTTACTGAGGAATTGTTTATGTCCTGCTTGCAATGTCTATCAAGTTGATGTGTTATATTGTATTACAGGCTTCTGAAGAAGTTCATAGAATCAGCGGAAAACGGAAGAACATGCGTGAAAATTTTCGTTCCAGTCTGCGGAAACAGTTACGAGATCAAATGGTGAGAAAAAGATCCCGCAGATTCTAAATCTACAAGTTTTCTAAAAGTAAAAGTGCATATCGAGCTCTTTCCCGCCAAAACTAAGCCCAGGCGACCTATACATCACAAAAAAATCAAGAAAACTCGATTGTTTCCTTCTATAAATTCAGAAACCTACTAAACATCGCCGTTTCAGCTGTGATGTGGCAAACGTGTCTATCCCGGGACACAACAGAACTCTGTCGCGGCGCTGCTACTTATAACAAATCATCGCGAAGCACACAAACTGATGACGTTTACCACTAAGTTGAACACCTGTGGCAAAATTGATATCACGGGCAATGCGTGGAATATAGACAAAAGAAATCTTGGAGGATTCAAGGACTGATTCTTATTTGTATTTTGACTTCTTTAGTTTGGGCGGGAAGGACTCGATATGCAACTTTAAATGACACACTCTGAATATCTATAGTTGGTTGTCACGCCAAGATCGTGGTGGTTACTATTCGGTCGATAACATTACGCCTGTGTGAGTAAAGTACATAATATCTGATGATAGTCTAACTTGTTTTGGGGTGGCGCGTCCACTCAGGCTGGCGGACCGTGGTCACACTGTCGTTGGAGTGGAGTTCATAGCTGACGCCCTGGCAGCGTTCTTCACGGCGCATTCCATTGCGTACACGACTGAACCGTCGACCGCTTGCAAAGGCACCTTATTCAAGGTAACATTACGCGGTATTTCCTGCTATAATCAAGGGTCGTTTTCCCAAGTTACAATGGCCTACGTTTTAACATAGCTTACGTATAACTCACGCCATTTACTACCATTTACTATTTCGGTTTCTTTTATATATATACATAATGACCCGTGGACAATGTAAAGTTCCATAATAGTTTCCGCTGAATCGACTAGTAAAATATACTTTTACTAAGTTGCGCTACACTCGCTGTTTCGCCTTGTTGCTGCACAGTAATATAAATCAGTCATTTTTTGATATTCCAGAGCAAGGATGGCAAAATTCGCCTTTATTGCTGCGATCTGCTCGATTTCAATAGGTGAGTAGTTATATGTTGGTAACATTCTCTCTAAGCCTCTATCGGCATACCATCGATGAATTTCGAAACGGCGAACTGCCATGTCGCCCCTCCCTGTTCGATAGAGCCGAATGGTTCATGTACACTTGAAACTACGCGCCTGACGTGTTCCCTTTATATCACCTCCTTGTAGTGACGTCGAGGGACAGTTTGATGCCATTTATGATACACATTCACTCGGCGTTCTACCCAAAGATAGCAGACAATGGTAAGTCATTGAACCCATAGAAACTTCATTGTACTTATACTCGATAAACAACAAAATTTTCATGCCTTCTTGAATCACGAACCAAATTTCATTGTTCTTTAGTCAGTCAACCCTTTTGGCATAAATCAATCAGTAGCAAATTAGTAATGCTAGGCCTACTGATGGTGTGAGATGGCCGTATGTCCTTGACATTGATAAACTTTACCGCTCAAAACAGCGGTTCCGCCGAAAATGGAGATCACTTTCATTATCTTTAAACCTGTGTGATGACGGTGATTGTTATAGCGGTGCCGCCGTGCTGGTGTCGCTGATGGGCACAGACTGCCGCTATCTACTGGACACCTATGACTCTAAGGAAGGGGGCGATCCAGGTCGGGGATACGGCTGTCAGCATCCACATCCCATACCATCCGATCGTCACCATAGCACCGGCTGCCACCACGGACACGAGCCTCATGACGGAGAGGGTCATCATTGTGGACACGTCCATCACCATGACGGTAATGTAATACTGTCGATGTGATAAGGCAAATGTTGCGCTATACTGGTCCTCATTTGTCCCGAAGATTTCTTTGTTGGTGATTCACATCTAATGTTTATACCAAGCACCATGTACTCAGGCTTCGAGCCCCGCTGTGGCTATGTCTGTGTGGTCGCAGGATAAAGATCCCATGTCCTTCTTCGCCAAGAGTAGGGGGTTACCCCGGGGGACATGGCTCCACCCTCCCTTCCTTCTCCCATTGATGCGATATGACCAAAAGTGGTTAAAGCGTCCTGAATACACAACCAACCAACCAACCATGTACCCAGGCTCCGTAGGAACTTTAATAGTAATGCATATGTATATACATGAGCCTAACCGTTATTGATCATAAATGTTTTCCCATTAGATGACGAACCATGCACCTTCTCCGAGGCACAGGTCAAGAAGTATTACGGTGAGTCATATTAATAAAACTCCCCCCGACAATTCCCCGCAGGAAATATCCCCCCAAAGACGAGTCCCCACCGGACAATACCCTTCCCCCGGCAACTACCACTCCTACCTCACAATCGCTTCTTTTCCCGCCGACAACGGGAGCAACCCCCCCACCCCCCTCCCCCCGGACAATTGAGATCTGCTCGACTCTGGACCCCCGCGCCGATCCCCAGCAGACAGGCCCAAGTATGCAATGTAACCAAACCGGCACAGAAGTATTATATACTCAGATATTGGTCATTAACATCTTCAGACAAAATAACTTTCAGAAAGATCATTATTTTTAAACTGAATAACTGGGAATATGACCGTTTTCCCGCTACACACAGCGTAGTGAAATCATTACATTCGCCGGTTGGCATTATATCAGATATTTTCGCAGCTTATATGCATCACATTCTTGAAATGGTTAGGTATCCTTTGTATTCATTAATCCATTCATTAATCCTTCATCTTAACGCCCAATAATTATCCCCCCCCCCCGCCCACACCCCACTGGGGTTATCGTAGTAAGATGTTCGGATCCAAATATATATATATATATATATATATATATATGTATGTATCATAAATCGCAAACCTTGTTCTTCAGGGGACAAATGCGACATAACAAAACTGTTTGACAAGGACGCCCATGACACATGGAAGGAGCTCATTGACACGGGCGACTTGCCGTACTATATGAAGGAGATGCCGCCCTCCCAACAAAAACTCTACCTGATGACCTTGAAGCAGTAACGACGCTTCATGGACATCCATCTTATCTGGCCATTGTGAGCTATGAGGAACGAGCGATCTCTTCCGGCAGGAGAGTATACGAACTGCCAAAGACTGAACGCATTTCCTTGGTAGTCCGGTGCACAAGCGCTTTGATCCGCAGCCTGGAACCCCAACCCAAAGCGAGCACTATATCCAGGTTACGGCTCCAAGCGCCTGTGGTCCGGTCCATCTTTGAGGTAACCCGAATACGCACATTACGCATCGGTGAACCTCCCGACACTTGTTTCACTCTAGTTTGGTGCGCACGCATTCAAGCGGCTTGCCGAATGTTTCCCGCTTGAAACCACACGGGACATTCGGGAGAAGACGGCGGCTGATTAAAAGGTGATAAAATAGGTTGGATCCAGTGCTCCTACGTGCACCGGACGTGAACGGTGTGCGCATTTCATTGATTTCATTGTCTTGAGGATACCGGGCGGGATATATACCTATCCTGGCCCAAAGAAATGCGCCTACTGTTATGTACATAGGCCAGTGATATAAGCCAGGTCGGTGACATGAATGCGGCCTGTCACTTTTCTCTGTTGCATTCTCTGTTTCAATGTGAAGACTGTAGATTTACGCACAGAAATAAAAGACATACTTAGCTTTCAGTGTATGCATTCCCGCAAAGATTCACTTGAACGCGGCTAACTGCTATTACAGCTGCATAGCTGTAATTATATTTTGTTTGCATATTCGTCATTAACCAGCAAACACCGAACGATAAGCTAACGTTTGCTGTGGGTTATAATTTGGTTAAGTTAGTTATAATCCTCTGCGAACGTTTCCAGAACGTTACAGTTGTGCATGCGTTAGACGAGCACCTTAATTGTTCGAACGTTCCCGGAATGTGCTTTTCTTTCTGAATTAGCTTGGCGCGTTCTCAAAACGTTCAAAGAAGTGTAGCGTTTTAATATAACACAAAGTGGGTCCAGCAAACCTGTTAGTAGGCTATCCACCATGACAGGCCTGCGACCGGAGCATGTTCGCACCTCACATGATTATGTTTCCCGGCTTCTGGCTTTACGACCGGGCTCACGACCCGGTTCATTGGAGATGGGGAAGGGCGGGCTAGTGGAGGAGGGCGGGCGGGGGGGGGGGGGGTACACAGGTGTCTCAACAGATGCTGAACGAAACGAAGTCAAACTGATCATGCATTATCTATCATATACATTATGACCTATATGAGTCTATATGACAGGTGTCTCAACAGATGCTGAACGAAACGAAGTCAAACTGATCATGCATTATCTATCATATACATTATGACCTGCACTATTAAAGTGAGGGGGGGGGGGGGGGTGGTACACAGGTGTCTCAACAGATGCTGAACGAAACGAAGTCAAACTGATCATGCATTATGTATCATATACATTATGACCTATATGAGTCTATATGACAGGTGTCTCAACAGATGCTGAACGAAACGAAGTCAAACTGATCATGCATTATCTATCATATACATTATGACCTGCACTATTAAACGCTATTTAACTCCCTGGATACGCAACTGCAAGGTGGTGCAAGTGTAGGCTAACAATGCAGTAAATACGGAGCTCTGTCAGGATTGGCGGGTGAAGGGGGTCAGGGGCGTGTTCGGTTTACCTTGGGTTATACCCGGGTTACCAATGAAATACACCCAATATCACGTAAATTAGGCCTACCTTCCGCACCAACCCGACAAGTGTTGCACAGGTTTGTTTTTTAATTAGCCCGAACTTTTTCACCTGAATAAACATCTGAGCAATCTGTTATTTGTTCTCTGAGGTGACAAATGCAAAGGGTGAGGGGCGTACGCCGGCTCCGTCCTATGCTGGATCCGCCACTGGCCAGACATGCTAGCGAGGGCCATCCAGCAAAATGATGGGGCCTAGAGCTTAAAACAGTGGTCCCACTGAGAGACAGTTGTCGCGCGATGGCGGACGTAGTCTGCCCAACGAACTTCCCTCACCCGAAGAGAGAGCGGAGCCGCGGTACGCGCCGCGCAGCCGCAGTCTGCGGAAGAGACTATGGCTGACGTAGAAAAGGAGAGGGGTACACACATATTTCCATACGCAC
The DNA here is from genome assembly GCA_964019135.1 of Arenicola marina. NCBI lineage: Eukaryota > Metazoa > Annelida > Polychaeta > Arenicolidae > Arenicola > Arenicola marina. The sequence goes on from OZ025249.1 coordinate 26,009,390, forward strand.
CCCACTCCGCCCCCGCTCCCACCCAACGCAGTCAAAAGGCATGTGAAACAGAAAAAGCAGGTTGAAACGGCGCGCGTGTAGGTTGAAACGGCGCGGGTGTAGGTTGAAACGGCGCGGGTGTAGGTTGAAACGGCGCGGGTGTGGGTTGAAACGGCGCGGGTGTAGGTTGAAACGGCGCGCGAGTGTGTTGGAACTGCGCGAGTGTGTTGAAACTGCGCGAGTGTGTTGAAACTGCGCGAGTGTGTTGAAACTGCGCGAGTGTGTTGAAACAGCGCGCGTGCAGGTTGAAACTGCCCGAGTGTGTTGAAACTGCGCGCGTGCAGGTTGAAACTGCGCGAGTGGGTGAAACGGCGCGAGTGGGTTGAAACTGCGCGAGTGTGTTGAGAGCGACGCCTGGCGAGCAGTTTGGAATGTGATAAGGAGATGACAGCGACATCTGTTTTATCTTCTGTCACAGCTAGTCGCGGGGCCGTTGTACACGCTACCCGATGTCGCCAGTGCGATGGGGTGTGCGGTAGTGGAACGGGAGCCAGCTGAATAATGGGATGCTGACAGGGGGGACCCTGTTCCTAGGGGGGACCCTGTTCCTAAGGGGGGGGGGTGCCTAGGGGGGGTAACGATACGATGGTGCTTGTAATCTGTAATCTGTATCTGTACATTGCATCGATCCGGCAACGTCATTGTGTGCATGCACGTGTAAAAATTAAACCTCTGGTTTTTATATTACGGAATGTACAGTACTTAAGATTTCAAGGCGGGAAACCAAGCGATCTCCCGGCAGAGAAAATTAATGACCACAGGTTCTAGTGGGGGTCGAGCTTGGAGGCACTTTCTCGCATAAAACTATCCACCCATATACCACCATGCTGAAAACTTATTTCTACCAAAATAAGACCGAATTTTTGCTGATCGACCTTGAAGTCGCAGGGGCCTGCTGCGTATCAGGTGTCTCTGTAAACCTAGTTTATCTTCTAAAATATCCCTTTATATTTAAATGTGCGTTCTGGAATGAATTTAGGGGAGTGGGGAGGCGCACTGACAACTGTAACAACTCCCTGTGAGGTCAAACATACACTGAGTAGCTGCTGTATGTAGTGTGTACACCTCAATTTGTGCAACCGGCCTTCTCAGTGCCACACCAAACCCAACCACGCGTCATTCCTATCCATTGTCCACCGGGAGCACAACACTACAAAAAATGTCGGAAAACGAGGAATTGCTCGCTCGTATATCGGAATTAGTAGCACGGAGGCAACCGATAGATGTTACTGTGGTACCAAGCCCTAATACCGGTACTACAACTACAAGTACAAGGCAGCTCACCCCACGGGTAAGTGTTAACTTTTATAAGGCATTATTTTAGCATGCAAGTTGGTCTAAAGTACCATAGATATCAAGATTATTAGGGAAATTTGTTAATTTTCTTAATAACGCCCACCCCTCGCCCAACGTGAATATAATTTTTAACTATTTTGGATGCCAAGTTAACACCCTATAGATATTAATGGATATATAGTATACGATGGTACATTGATCATTGTGTCAATTGGCACACTTAGCATAACATACTATGGTACATCTCACTCGACCCCGTTTATATATATGAGCAAAGTTCTTTTCCCGGTCACACAGTAGCCATTTTTTCTTTACTGACATCTCCAATAGCGAATTAATGTATCTTTGTCCCAAAATCCACTTGTAGTTTATAAAATACCCTCACAGTAAATAGCCTATGTGAAATTCAGCGCTTCCAATCTACTCATAATATACGACATTCATTTACTTAAAATGTATTATATGGATCACTATAACAATAGTGCGAGCTCGACATCAAGCTCTAGCAGCCCGCCAATTTTTATTGACGGCGAGGCCGAGGGCGCATAACAAAAATGAAGGGTTGCTACAGCTTGATGAACGGCCAATAAATGCCTAACGCCCCGCTAACTCGCGCTATTTTGCCGGCTCTCGCCGCTGATTGGCGGGGTTGTTCATGACGTCACTATATTGCCGGTCATGGACCGTTCGGCGCTATATTACCGACAGGTTTCAATGCCCTGACATTGCACTGAGACACAACCGGCAAAATAGGGCGTTTCGCTATTTTGTCGGCATGTTTCGATGCCGTATCGGCATGTTTTAATGCCGTATCGGCATGTTTCAATGCCGGGCCATTGCACTGAGATACATTTATCTATTCATTGTCTCAACCCAATGCCCCGGAATTGGAACATGCCGATAAAATAGTGAAACACCCTATAAGAGTCTAAGGTGTCATCTGGAGACCACAATATATATATAGAATAAGAGAGAGAGATTATTATGGTTATTATATAACACCTACTTTTCTACACCCTAGTTCCTTTTAAAATATATAGACAAAGATTAAGTTAATCCGAAAAAGCTGAGAACAAAGCCAGAAACTTTTCTGCGTGCCTCGCGCGCATGCCATGGGTGCACCACCCCCTCCCCCCTCCCCGCACCATCCGGCGCCCCTCCCCCACCCCCTCCCCCCAACCCCTCCTACTTTCCTATTGGCTGTCGAGCCGCAGCCACATCGGGTGTACACCGATTTTAGCGGCCTTCAGATCTAACGCTATTGTACTAGTTATCACGATCATCAACTCGTAATAATAATCATTCATTGAATGTTAAAAAGCAGTGTTGCAAAAACAATTTTATTCAGGGATTCAACAAATTGATGTCCGATGGGTGAACAACGCCTATGCATTGGACATTAATTTGTCTGTGTATTCATTCCCGGTAGCAAAGCTTTCAAGTTATTCAAAGAGTTGTTTCCCGCCAGTTTAAAGACATCTGCATATATGCTAAATTGCTTTTATAGTAAATAGGCAAAATATTCATTTATGTAGCCCCCATCATGCCCCACGTCTACCGTTTCAGGAGGAGGTCCAAAGGATCTTTCAGCCTAGTCCCAGATTCCAGGCTAGCAACCTATTCACAAGGTCCCCGAGGTGGCCAAGGAGATCAAGGTGAATTGTCTTTATTGAAACTTGTTTAAACTCTAGGCCAGTATTTTTCATATTAAACTCTTCAATTGCTGTGAGCTGTATAACATTGGAACATCACTGAACACTGTATCGGTAAGCCTCGAATTATCTAACAGCTTGCTCCCAGTCTTTCTGTAACGTGTTTAATATGCAAACTACGCATATATAGTGGTCCCCGGGTTTAACCACAATAACCACAGGAACCAATCGTCCCTAAGACAACCGGGTTTCCATAAACCAAGCTGCCATATCCGTCGGATCTGCGGGTCAGCCATAGATAAATGTGCCATAATTGGTTTATTTTAAGGACAACCAGTGAGCCAAAGTTTATGACCGGTGCTTTTCACCGAGACGTGTTCTTACTTCCTGGCCCGGACGTGACAACTGTGCCACGTCAAAGGCAAAAGGCAGAGCTGGTTGCCGCTGGCTTCCGTGTCAATGGCGTCCAGCTCCGAAAGGAGTGGACCCAGGAGCAATGTGTGGGACACATGCAAAATGTGTTCCAGGAAATCCTCCCACACAATGTCAGGTGAGTTTAACAGCTTTATTTAAAATCTTAATTACAACGTATGACCGGAAGGAAACGAGTTTAATTGAAGTAGTGGGTATACATTAAGGTAGTACGCGACATTGCATAACTTACGGTGAAAAATTCTGAATTTTTTACCAGACATAGCTTGTTATTTACTGATCACATCGCAGCCAAAAATAATGTCTTCACTCTCGTTTTTGTTGGAATGTGAGGTTGAAATATCCCCCCCCCTATCCAAAATTGGCATTGTCTCTTATGGGATTTCAAAGTATTCAACCACATTTTTTCAAATAAAAAAAAAACAAGACGGTGAAGCATCCTGATTTTTGCGCAAGGAGTACTTTGTTATATGCTTACGAGAATAATATAATAATATTGATAGGTCATCAGGCTATTTTTTTGGCAATGTGAGCTTGAACCGTCGCACTAGAATCCCCTATGCAAACTCAGCATTGTCACTTGAGGAATTTCAACGATTAAAAAAAAATCCCCCGAAAATGAATTAGCCAAAGGTCCTGATATTTATATTTCATTTTATTTGCTGTTATTTACATTGAATTAATTTTGAGATATCGAGAAGAAAAAAGGCTCGCAAGGTGGAGAAACGGTCACATATAAATGGTACTCGCTAGGTGGCGCCACGGTGATCCCGCGTACTATCTTAATTGGAAATGATGAAACCACAAAAATATAAACAGATGCCCAAAATTGTACAATGTAAATCTATAACAATGTGTAGATACTAATACACACGAACAGTAGCAATTAATCTAGATATAGATACATGCTGGTTAGAAATACCTAACCGATATACTTTGTTAAGATGACTTTTCTGTTTCAGTCTGGAGCTGCTGACATCAGTGTATAGCCACCTGGTTGTCCCCAAGGTTGAAGTCGGGCAATCCTTGTCCGGTTTCATGATTAGCCGCATTTTTAAGGATAAGCCGATCTATGTGAGACCGTCAGTGGAGCTTCGCCCGTCGAGGGTAAATATTGCAGGTCTTATTCACATGTTTATGAATTAAGTCTTGTTATCTCAGCCCGTAACCAAACATTGGTGTTTAAGGTTGTATGATACACTTTTGTTTTTTATGATTTGTTATAATTTGTACACCATTTGAAGAGCATTATATACTGAGCTAAAAAATGGAGATCTCCTAACAGTTTGTTTTGGCCGCTAACGCATAACGTGTAATCAAAAATCCCATTGAAACACATGTAAAAAATATGGCGAAACTGATAATGGGGCCTCTCATTGAAATGTTTCTAGCTCTTTAACGAGCACGGTGACATATTTTTTCATTTTTGAGCTCAGTATATAATGCTCTTCAAATGGTGTAAAAATTATGAAAAATTAAAAAAAAAGGCTTTTCTCTGAATGGTCGTAACACAGCATGATGTCTATGAACAACTCATTTGCTTTTCACTTTCAAGTCCACGACGACAGTGACTGCTCTCCTTGATGGGCACGACTTGGAACTTGTGGATTTGCTCAATGACGAAGGTACGCGACGCACATAGTTGACATCATACTAAGTGTCAAGTGTTAAGCAGGGATTCAGATGCTCTGTTAATTACTTTTAACATCTAACAAAGCAGCGGGACAGCATATTTGACCGCATATTTGCAATTCAAACATCAATTAGGAAAATATGTATAGCACAGGATCACTAATGCAGGTAATTTTTTAAAAATAGGCGAACATTTGGAACCGTCGACTGCTCAGACTTGGCCATCGACATCGACCACCACAGCGACGTGGCCATCTTCTCTATCGTTCACTGCAACACCTGATGTGGGGATGTACACCACCACACCGGCGTCAACAGCGGCTGATGCCATCAACCCTGAGGCCTCTACATCGTCAAGGGCCCCTTTGTACGAAGAATTATTTCTTGCGGGTGGGGAAGAAGGCGTGACACTTGACAGTGACACGTCGGACATCGAAGTATTGTAAGTACAAAGGGCGCACGCAACCGGAAGGGGGGAGAGGGTGAGGGGGGTAGCGGGGTTCGCCAAACATCCCCCGCGTAAGAGTAACTTATGTACTGGCTCTCTGTGAATCAGTCACGCCACACTTGCCCCCCACCCCCCCCAAATCCTGCGTAAACCCCTGTATTATTCCCAAAAAAAAACCTGCGTTATTCTGGAGAAAACCCCAGCATTTATACAGAGAAGTATTCCTTGCGCCTAACCGATTACTCGTTATTTTCAACTTTCGTTCCCATATGACCAGCGTCCATATTTCTGGTATCAGTGTTCAAATCAAGACTTAATAATAAAACTGACGTTGCCTGGTCAATTCATAACGGGGGTGACAATATCCAGTCGCGCAAATTCAAATGCCGGATTCCGGGCTATAAGGTATTTCATGCTTTTAACCAGCAGGCAAAAACACAGAAGATGTCGGTAATTAAACGGCTTTCTGAGGCAAGAAAGGGCTGGTATTACTCCAACTTAATTATGACTTAATTTGGTAGCGTAACGGTAATAACATTTACATGTTTATCACTTAAGGCAGGTTTTGCAAGACCCCAAGATAGGGGTCTTAATGGTGACTACATTAGTGGATTTTGTTTTCAGACCAGAAGGCCTTACACTCATCAGCGATACACTCCTCAGTGATATCCTGACGCAGCTCCACGCCAATATCCAACAGGATGCAAGGAAAAATATATTTAACATTTGGAGGGGTAACGTATGGGAGGGGGGACGACTGGGGTTCCTGAGGAAAAAAATTGACGCCAATGCTCCCCTGGATGTGGTCTTCGCAGACAGTACGCTGCGAGAGGACGGCGCAAATATCCACGGCATCCAAGTGGAAGGCGCGGTGGGTACGGGTGGTCCACAAAGGGAATTCCTCACCCTCTGCATGGCAGATATTGAGAAGGGGCGTTGCTTCACGGGAGATCGCAAAGTCCTTACAAGAGATGCTGATGGTATATACAAATGTGACTAGACGACGCTGATAATAGTTATTTCTAATGTATATAACGCTTTCATACTTCACTAAAGGCCAACAATATTTTCTTCGTTGTGCTTTTAATTAGCGCTAGTGATTTAAGTGCGAATGAGGTGCATCCCCTCCGACCTTTGATGACTCTCAAGAACGCTTTTACATAAAGTTTTCAATCTAAAGAGTAAACCACACAATTGTCCGCGAGGGCATTGTCAGTACTACGAGGTAGTTGATGTTTCCTACAAACCAAATATTGTTTGCTTTTCTCCAGCTCTGGCCAGAAAGGATTACTTCGTTTGCGGAAGAACGATGGCAGTCAGCTTGGTGCACGGAGGGCCCTCACCATCCTTTCTGTCATCAACCATATATAATGGTCTTGTCCATGGACCACAGGCAGTCATTGTCCTAGTGACTGACCTGCCGGAGTGTGAGGTCAAACACTCCTTGCAACAGGTGTGTTTTATGGTAGGGCGATATTGGATGCATTAAGCGTTATCCGTATTGCCTGCAATGATGTATAAGTTATGATACATGTATTATTTCAATATCGTTCACTTCGTTCACAATGCAGACACTTCTACAAAAAATTATATGAAGTTAAAATTGTATTAAAAGTTGTTTTTCACCTAAAATTGTAGGACAGCTTAACTGTTATTCGGGCGATATAAGAATAAACATTGACTACATTTCCGCTGCTCTCTACAAATTTATGTTTTTTTTGAAAGTGCAAAACGTGTCGGAGCCAAAGGCTTTCTTAGAAGCATTGGAAATGCCTCAGCACAAGGCATTAGCCACCACAATCGACAATGCCGGGACATTGGGACTGCTTACATCGCGTGAAGATGTCCTCCACGTGGTCCGCCGCACGGCCCACTACTTCGTGTTTGGAAGAACAGCTGATGCATTCCAACAGTGAGTAATTAAGGCGTCAAACGTCCAATCACATTGATTAGTCAGGATTGATGTAACTTCTAAAATTGGACGTATACGTTCTCTAAGCATGGGTCTTTCCTTATCTGTGTCTACCAGTGTATACCCAGGTATATCAGTGCAACTATATAAGGACTTACCATCTCCTCCGTCCCTCTTGTCTGACACAATTTCAGGCCGGAATCACAAGCAAATAGGCCGGACCTCAGTTTTTCTAATTTGATTATTGCGTTTGTAGTGCTATCTTGGAGTAATAGCCGTAATGTATGTATGAAACGAAGGACTATAACGACACATTGACACAAAACGATTTCACGTAGCTTAAATAATGGCCATGCTGTGACAATTGATAAAGTAACACTATTACAGTAACACTGTTACACTACTGTATCAATGAATGGTGAGAATAAACAAAGCAATATAACACAGCACCGTATAAAGCAATTGATAATTTCATTTCATTTTAGGCTACAGGAAGGTCTCTCCACGTGTGGAGTATTAGGGGCCATGCGCCAACACCCTGGTGCCTTTGAGGCAGCGTTTACCACGAAAGCGACGCCTAGATCTCTGGCCCAGATGAAATTCTTTCCACGCTATAGCGCAGATGGCACACGCGAGAATGAGATCGAAAGGAGAACTATCAACTATTGGCGCCAACTCCTCACCAGAGTGGAAGGTATGACCCGCTCAACCCCGGTATGGAAGGAGGATGTTCTGCAAGGGTATTGAATGTCGGATCTCTGTTTCAGTTCAACCTTATTCAAATAGCTCTTCCTAGTTAGGGTGGCCACTAGTTTGCTGCGTCCCGTCCCTGCAGATTCGCATGCGTTTTACTCATATTTCACATGGGTTTAATGAAATTGAGTTCATTGTACCTTTAAGTGCCTCGTACTTTTAAGTGCCACGATCAATAACTGAGTCTTTGAGCAAACTTAACAGTATCTTTATTGCAACATGTCTCAATACACAATAAGATTAAAACTAGCATAGTCTCAGATATAAGGACACCTGTATTTCCAAACATTATACTATATGGTATATAATATCACTTATTATTCGGATTGAGTTTCATTCATGCTTTCGCAGTACTCTTGGCTAGTCAACAGTGATCGAGCTGTACGATTGTTCATATACTTCCAGAATATGCACATTTCAATGACAAATACCGCATACTTGATAAAGTATTGATTAAGCTTCCATGTTAGGCTCAACAAAATCGACTAGAGTAAGTTCTACCCGTGAGCAAGACGTGAGCTACATTAACACAAGGTTCGCGCTAACATGAACGTCAAAAGCATTGATTCAAATTATAACTACATGCTCTAATTCACTTCATGTTACTTTCAGATGAAGAGTGCTCTGTCACTCTAAGTGACATTTTGATGTTCACCACGGGACTTTGTAACATACCACCGATGGGATTCCCAGTGGGAACTCCCTGTTTGCATTTTTTGGCCGAAGAGGACAGGAAATTCCCAAAAGCAAACACATGCAGCTTCACCATTTTGCTGCCAATCGTACATAAGACGTATGACAATTTCGAAGAAGCCATGACCTTTGGCATTGGCAATGCCAGAGGTTTCGGGTTTGCTTGAACTTCACACGTCACAACACGTCAAGGTCTTGGCATATTTGAAGATATCAGTAATTCATTTAGAGTAATTCGACGTTATTATACATATCCGTAATTGATTTGAACATATCTGAAAATGATTTAGAGATATCTCTAAATGAATTAAAGATAACAGTAATTAATATCAAGATATCTCTAAATGAATTAAAGATAACAGTAATACCATGTAGTTTTAGAAATAATTAAATTTTCTGTATTATCAAAGCACATTTTTTCTACGAATTTAAACCGTTTACAAATTAAGTCAAACCAGGCACAAAATGCTCACACCGGGAATAAATATTCCAATCTGGTTGAAATTATTTACTCCGGGTTTTAAATGCCCACACCGAGAACTAAATATTCGAACCCGGTTGAAATCATTTACAACAGGTTTTAAATGCCAAAACCAGGAACTAAGTATTCCACCTCAACTCCCTGCCTCGACTCCCCACCTCAACTCTTCACCTCGACTTCCCACCCCAATTGCCCACCTCGATCCCCACCTAGACTCACCACCACGACTCCCCACCTAAAACCCAACCTCGACTCCCGACCTTGACTCCCCACCTCAAACTTCTACATCGAACTTCCACCTAGAGCCCAACCTCGACTGCCCAGCCCAATTCCCCACCTCTGACTTGGTAATAGTTTTTCTATTGGGAGTAAATGATTTCAACTTGGTTTGAATATTTATTCACTATTTAACCCCAAAGAACCCGGGGTACTGGTCCTGAAAATGCTTTGGTGGTTTTTTTTTAATAAAGATTTATTCACGATGAGGAATATAATACAAGCAGGTAGTACAGCACGTTGATGGTACATGGGTTACAACTATTTAGTGTAGGTTACATTACTTTCTATCGATAGGCCTAGTTGCTTTAGTAGTGTGCTGGTATCTTGCTTGTTATTCGTGTTTGCATACAGTGATGACCTTGGTGCTATTAACCGACACCAACCATTCTTTATATAAATAAATATGCCACTTGCTACCACCTTGTTTATGGTTCATATTGCCCCCCATGACCTCACCCACTTATATTTAAAGGTGAAGAAATAGAGAATAACATTGTTATACGTTGCTATGCGACTAGATGAGTGTCATTTTGCGCTGTACCCAATATATATTCATTCAATTGCCGTTTACACCCATATGGCGACGTTGAAGAGACTTTAACTTACACTAGTTTAGTTCCTCCAAATACCCCTTTACTGCATGATACATATTTATACCGTGATTCCCATCGTCAGCCAAAGGATCGGGACATATTTGCTGAAGTCTTTGCAATTGGCAATCGCTTAGATCCATGGTTGACTCTGGAACCTGGACGTTATTGTTGGTCTGAATATCAGGGACCGGGCCTTCGTAATCAATGCCCAGTGTGGAAGGGTTACACACGTCTTCCAGTAAGTCAGTGCTGGATAGCAATCCTTGATAAAAAAGCGCCAGCGGAGACCTATGACCTATTGTACTTAAACCATGGTAATTCCACTGGCGCCTGAATTCGTCTATAGATCTTTGCACTCTATGGCTGAAGATATAATGCAAAGCAAACAAGTTAAGTTCATTAAGAGAGCAGAGACTTCCAGTATCCTCCATGAATCGAAAAATCCTCTGAAAGTGATATGAAACTACCCTGTTGCATTCTGCCGAAAGTCGTTCAATCCGTTGGTTATGCACGCTCCTCCCCACTATAAAACTACCTCGGCCTACACCCCGTGACTTCACCATAAACAGAGCAACGTCAACATTCTCCACGCCTCTATCTGCCCGTACTCTAAAAGGCACCCCGAACTCCACAACGTCTTGTTGAAAGAAGTCTACCACTGTTCTAGCTCTGTTGTTATTAGCACACTGGAGGTATATTAAAGTCCTGGACGCACCATCGATACAGCCATGGAGGACAAAGCGCCAGGCAATCAACTTGTGGTTGGAGTCTATGTGCCTGCAACATAACAAATCCATTTATTAGAACTTGTGTGTACGTCTTGGTTTACATGACGCCAGGAAAGAGATGTCGCAATTATCCTTCACCAACGGGCGCCCATGGAATACGGCAATGTCAGAAGCACAAAACCATTATATCAGAGAGATTTGTTTGTATTAAGATATGTATGAAGATATATACGTATTTGAAGATATATACGTACTTTTGTGGCCACTTGTTTCACATGCATGATTGAAAGGATGGCAAGGTACCATCTATGATATAAAAGAATATAAACGATTTAGTATTTGTAGCTGGTGTACCTACCACAACTGATTGGGAATCGTGACATTGTAGACCCGCCGCAGGATGGCTTCGCGTCTTCTCATGGAGCGTCCCACAGGGTCCAGTACCATAAGTCTTTCCCGCACACGTTGCCTCTGGACGTGAATGCCGCGTCCTGCAAGTGGGCCTACTTGTCATTTCTGATTTTCCCTTGTTAATTATAACTGAACATTGTGTCTATTAAAGCAGAAGCTTTCACAACTATTGTATAAGTAACGATATAATTATATTTGTATGCATAATGTATGCATAAATTGCACCTTGTACATATGACTGGATTAATAAAAAATTATTTTCAAGGAAGTGCTACGTACCTCTTAAACTTCCACGTACGTATGTCTCTCCACACTTCGTTAACTCGTGGATGTTCTGGATAGCTGCATCCAGCTGGTCATCAGATATTAAAGTATACCGCTCGGCGGAAAGACCTAACAATGCCCGCTGTCGTCGTAACGTTCTGGCACTGACACCAAGCAAAGTAGCTATGTCATTCCAGCGCATTCCAGTTTCGCGAAGCACGTGTAAATGGTCTGGCTGTATAACGTATCTGAAATGTAGAAATGAAAGCTAGTGGTAACAGTTGGATTTGAATACTCGCTGGCTTCCGACGGAGGCCGCGACAGTGCCCTGCACTAGTTTAATTGGTCAAACTTTCCCCATAAAGTCATTTTAGGACGCCCCTCTCCCCGGTCTCTTGGAGAATTATAAAGCCCCCCGCCCCCCCCCCCCCCCCCCCAAAAAAAAATAAATAAAAAAACCAAACTTAATTATCGTATAAATTAAACCAATACTTTGGGCGTCCACCCGTCTCTTCTTTGGCTAAAAGTGGTGCACACACATTTTCAGGAACAGTTGGGTGTCTGTTGTTGAGACTGTCAGATAGTTTTTGGTGCAGTGATTGTACTGCCCGTAGATACTGTTCAATAGTGTGACTAGTTTCCTACAATAAAGAAATGGATAACAGTTCAGTTGATTATTGATACAAAACATTCATATCATAAAGCCACGAACAACAATACCTGCTAGTCCTCTTCGAATGTGATTGTGATAAAAAGCATTCTATTTTAACCCTCTTCTATAAGCTGACACGATATCGCAAAACTAGCATATAGCATAAATAAGAGACTATAACTTGATTGCGTGAGAGGGGTAGGGTTTGTTATCGGCGATATCTTATCAGCGTTTGTACACACAGCTGTACCAATTCCTAAAATTCCAATACACTATGGTCACAATAGCTGCTAAATAACGTCCACCCCTGCAATTCCTTACAGGGTTAACGACCTCTATGCCAACCCTCCTAATAATGGAGGCCCTAGTGACAAACATCGAATCATAAAATTAGAGTTGACCTGAAGTATTTCTAAAGATTGACTAATGTAATTATATCATTTACCTGGTCATTGTCACCACACAGGGACAAGAAGGCCGCGAGTATTCTTGCATGGTCCTCAGCTTGGCGGCAATACCGCTCCACATGTATATTATCTCCATTTTCTACTTGACAACTGGCGTTTGCTAAAAAATCCGACAGCTCTCGCACAAAATCGTAAAGGACTGCATGTGATTCATCCATTGTGGTGCTCGCTCGCTTGCAAGTGTGCCGTTTGACCTGGGACCAGTTGGTTATATACAGCATGTGCCGATTTCCTAGTACTTTCAACCTCCACCCGCGCAGTTTCAACCTACACTCGCGCCGTTTCAACACACTCGCGCAGTTTCAACACACTCGCGCAGTTTCAACCCACACCCGCGCGGTTTCAACCTACACCCGCGCCGTTTCAACTCACACCCGCGCCCTTTCAACCTACACCCGTGCCGTTTCAACCCACCCCCGCGCAGTTTCAACACACTCGCGCGCCGTTTCAACCTACACCCGCGCCGTTTCAACCTACACCCGCGCCGTTTCAACCTACACCCGCGCCGTTTCAACCCACACCCGCGCCGTTTCAACACACTCGCGCGCCGTTTCAACCTGTCTTTTCTGTTCCACATACCTTTTGACCGCTACGGCGCCTCATAAGCTAGCCAAACGTGACTTCAAACTATAGAGCCTTTCGCCAAAGCAGTATGCCAGGGCGATCTGTTGTGACACGAGCAACGTCCTCGAACCAGGACAGACGTTAAATATATGTATATATGGCCGGCCATTGCAAACATTTTATCCTGACTTCTGGGGCATCTACAGTTCTACAGCATTTATTGGCCATAAAAAACCTCAATTATGTATATCATCACATACCAAATATATATTTTTGATATTCATGGTGCCTTCGTAGAGTTTAAGAAATCAGGCAATTACTGTTAACCAATATATCAGAAAATATATCATTATGGTCCGCCGTCCGTCTCGAGCGATCACGGTGTTGGCCGAAGTCCCACTGGGAGGTCGAAGCAAGCGTGAAGTTAGCAGGGTGTGTTCTTTGCATAGCAGAGATGTCTCTTTCAACACCGGACGCCGGTCAGAAAGAATACTGGCTTAACAGATGGAAGAACGGACAGATACAGTGGCACAGACCTGGAGTTAATCCGTAAGTTTATTCTGAGGTCGTTCGACAGACACCAACTAAACCAGGTGAAGATGTATGGCACGCCAAACACGACTTTGTCGCCACTCTCTGCCTTGGACTCACTCCGCTAGGGCTCCATTATATCTCTGCCTAAATGCTCAATGCATTTTTACACTCGCTCACCCGGGCGGCGCTGCGCAAATCGATAGGAAATATGCGTCGGGCATTTCTACAAATTAGTGCTGGGACCAAGCCTAAGCTTAATAACAGATGAAATCAGGTGATAAAAAGAAAGAGTTCTGTCACAATTATAACCTTTTCAAAAACAGGTGCCAGATTTTGTTGCTGTAGTAAATACACAAAGCTCGTTATTTTTATGTTTTATTTTTGAAAACTATAATGTTGCAAGAAATTACGGCTGATTTGACCGTTTTTTAGGAATCTTGAAATATGCCCCCGGCCGACAGCGGCGGTAAAGACTAGCTTGCGTAGCGCCACCGTGCGGGGAGCTTGGTTTATCGCTTGTTTTTTTTCTTTTGCATTCGTCGATGCTTGTTTTTCATTCATCGATGCTTGTTTTTCATTTGTCGATGCTTGTTTTCCATTCGTAGAAGCTTATTTTTCATTCGTAGAAGCTTACTTTTCATTCGTCGAAGGTTATTTTTCATTCGTCGAAGCTTATTTTTCATTCGTCGATACTTGTTTTTTATTGCTACAAGTCATGCTCATGAAAGAAAAAATAAGAAGGTCACAGTGAATAATTTGCAGAACACTTATATGTTTGTACAGATTCTTGGAACAGTGTTACGATCAACTCGTGGCCGGTCGCCCCACCATGAAGATTTTTGTCCCTATGTGCGGCAAATCGCATGACCTCAAATGGTAAGGTGCCCAAACTGTAAGATGGCGTTGTCAAACTTCCGCCTTATCGACAAGATAACGGTGAGATACCATACCATATCATACCATATCTATATCATACCATACACGAATTTCCAATTCCGATCCGCCATTTTAATTTCGCTGAGGTCAAAGGTTACGCGGGCATCGGTGCGCATTATGACGTCGTCTGGTGTGTGTCCGTGATGTTTAAAGCTTATTTGACAGCTCTGCGAGGGCGTAACATTATTAGAACCAACTTGATCTGCAATGCATCTTTGTTTCTGTTCAATATCGGAAATGTACAGTTTATGTATGTTGATATATAATATCTTATTATATGTATGAGTAGGCCTATGCATAAAACAGCGGAGATTCACATGCAACACTGAGCCGCCTTTTTTTTTATCCAGCAGGTGGGAAGTTATAAATATTCCGTCAAATGGGCCCTACGCAAGCCTATCACAGGTTAGCCCCCCCCCCCCACCCCCCGACCCCTGCATGCACACACACACGATATGACTTTATCCGAACAACACGCATGCCTTTACAGCAATCAATACAATAGATGAATTTTATGAATGAAATAGAGTGGGGGTAGTGGCTGGAAGGGGTTGCCATGCAGACCCAAGCTCAGAATTCACAGCGCCCCCCTCCCTCCCTCTGCCACTCTTATCGTGCCATACAAGCCAAACGGTGAATGAAGCCCTCATACCACGTACTGTTCAAGCCTGACCTATCGTCAATTTGGAACTGCCCAGTCCTGCTGGCCTTTAGTGAATCCTGCTCTGTCCCATAATAAGGTTAATATTTGGGCCCACCCCATTTGCCCTTTCGTTTGTCTTGTGACCGCACCCCTGCCGTGTCATCAAAATTCCTGGACCACCCCCACCCAGGGGCGGATCCAGGAAATCCTAATAGGGAGGGGGGTGCGGTTTCAGGGTCGGATCGAGATATGCTGGATGGAGGAGGGGGGGGGGGGGCGTTTTCTCATATGCTAAATGGTATAAATTTCGCCCCTACAGGGGGAGGGGACGGGGCCTGGTCGGCTATTCCCTGGATCCGCCGCTGCCACGCCCTCCTCCCCCTGTCGTAATTTGTCTGGGATCACGAGCCACATCTGCCCTGAGAACAGTAACGCGTATTTTTGGGGGGTTCCGCGATAAAACCCCACCTCTTTTTCAGCTCCAAGGGGCGTTTCATCTCGAAAATCCGCTCGGAAGGGACGTTTTTCCGCCAAAATTCGCTCGTACGGGGTCTTTGTTTCCGTTGACACGCTCCGTATAGCAGTTCCATGCAGACCCGCTTGGTTAATTCTTTAGTCACGGCAAACCCACTCTGTGAATGCACATTTTCAGATTTTCCCCGGTCGCAAGTCAATATGCACCAGCGGACCCCCCCCCCCTCCCCCCCACAACCGGATTTGTTTGTACAACAGGGCCACCCCCCCCCCCCCGGGCCAGTGACGCACCCATTCATCCTCCCCAACTCGATTGTGCAAGGATCGTGACTGTACACTGTCGACTAGTATACAGTCTACAGTACAGGGGTCATGTTGGCCTGGCCCACACATGCCATTAGCAGTGCTTTGGCAAGGAAAGACTTCCTGACGTTTGCCACATTCGTTTAGCCGCATACAAATTCAAATTAGCACATTGTCCACACAACGACAACTCGTCGTATTGTGAGGGTCTTGACTCCGGACACTTTCGTTCGCGTCACCACTTTAACATAGAGATTCAACAATGTATTCCATTTCTTGAGTTTATTTCTTTTTATAAATCCATGCAGTCAGTCAGTCTCTGATCATCTCTGATCATCTCTGCTTCCATGCCACCGGTCTTCCCCTCTTTATATAAGTCAAGCCCTGGGTCCCCCCCCCCCTCCCTTGAAAGTACCCTGGCCACATCCCGCTCTATTTAACCTGTATAGGGCCCGCCCCACCCCCCTGGGACACCCTGGCACCATCAGAGCTTCTGCCCCCCACCCCTCGGGAGTACCCTGTCCACATCCCGGTCCGCACCGCCCCTCCCCTGGCCTGGTGTCATATCCGGTCAGTGTGCCACCCCACCCCGCGGATGTTGTGGGGCTCTTCCTCTCAAAGTGGTTGGGGCACACTCTACCCCATCCCACGCTCGGGGACCACCCTGGCCACATCCAGCGGTCACTCAACCCCACCCCGATCCTCGCACTGGGCGACCTCTCCCGCTGAACCCCTCTCCCCGCGGGTGCCTTAGATAGCTACCAGACTTGCACTGTCTCCCCTACGCCCTCCCCACTACGGTTCCCCTACACTATCTCCCACCAGCTATGTGCTCTCCTGAGTACACTACAAGAAAAAGAGTTCACATAGAAAATAACACGACTCCAATCAAATTTTCGTTAACTAATGTCTTTAGACGCATGTAATACAAGACCCTTGTCCGGTCGCCAGCATGAGAATAAAGTCAGTCACAAATCTCGGTGGCAGCCTCGCAGCTCCTCTGGTACCCTTGACCTCTCCGCGGTAACCTGTCAGGTGGAACTCGTATTCGCGTCCCCCGCCGCATGGCATCTACATTACTGGGCGCCCCGAGGCCTCGTCCCCCGGCAGTACTGCCCCTGGCGGGTCTGCCCTCTGCCTCTTGCCGACCTTGACACGGTTGAAGCGGCTTGAAGGCGCGACCGCCGAGCCCAGTGTCACCTCACTGGCATCCTGAACCGGTACCAGTCGCTCTGACTTGGGCTGTGATCTCCCACCAAAGGCACGCTTCATGCGTCTCAAACCCCGCCGAATGGATTCATAAGACCTTCGGGCTTGACTGATCCAATCCTCCTCTTGGCCATCTCTCGCCTTCCGGCCGCTGGGTCCTACCCACCGACCTAGGTAACACAGCCACATCCACACCATAGCCATCACGCGAGCCCATTCAGGGCGAGTCCCCTGGACGTCGCCGACCTGTGATACCGATGTCTGGGACACACCGGCTCTTCGAGCTCCCAGCGGCTTCACGTCATCCACTCCATTGAATAACGACGACAGTTTGTGTCTCCGCACACAAAAATCGCACCCACCGCAGGGCAACTCAGCCAGTACCTTATCCCCATGCGTCACGCGACCTCTCGATATATCGCTGACCGGTGTCTTCCCTGCCGCGAGTGATAATCTTCCACTAAAAGATCGATGCGAGTACTCGGACATTTCGCCCTTTTCCCCACGCGTCACTCTCCGACATTCAGCCCGGTCCCACCGCAGCGCAGGTCCGCTCCCCGGCGTATGGCTCTCTTCCGCGGTGGATCTCCCACCTAAGGCCGGAGTGGGTACTCGGGGTGTCACATCGCGCTCCCTGCGCCTCATACCCCGCCACTTGACCTGACTCCAACGACAGAGCCGCCACACCCAGCCACCCTCCTAGCCGCCACATCTCAACCACGACATGACTCCGCACCACCACAAAAACAACACAACAAAGGCACTTTTCCCGACGAGACGCGCCTCGTCTGCGCCGTACGCCCGCGTTTCCGATACTTGTGACACGCTGACCCTCCGTGCCCTTAGTGGTGTAACCTCGTCTACTTCCCTGAAGGTTGACCACAACTCGTGCCTCTCTAGACAGGCCTCCGCAACAAGGGCCGACAACTGGCCGGTAGCGCCGGCCCCTTCTAGTTTCCCTGATCCGCAGTACTCTCTACGTCGCGCAGAGACGTTTGGGTCCCCGGCTGCGCCACACCGCCATTGCCATACCTCGGGCAGGAGCGAGCGTAGTGGCCGAGCTCCCGGCAAGCAAAGCAGCCCACTTCCGCGAGCCTGGGTCCACCCCGCGGTCGATCATCCCATGTCTGACGGCTAGGTCGATCCTGTTGACTGACCCTCTCCTGCAGCAGCGCGCTCAGGCGGTCCAGCTTGGCATCAATGTTATACATGAGACGATTACATACGAGAGCCTACTCTCGGTGACGTAACTCTCGTCACTTCTGGCCTTCACAGCGCGCAGTTTATGTCCGCGTCCCGCCACGTCCTCCAGACTCCGGTACGTCTCATACCCCTGCTGCGCCTGCTCGATCGTCTGTGGCTCCTTCATGCCAATAGCCACGGCCATCTGCTGATCGGGGAGCCCCTTCATGAAGTGTCTCAGGGCTATTGTGTCATTAGTCCTGAGGTCAGCCGTAGGGTAGCCCTTCCGGACCAGCCGCTTGATATCCGCAACATAATCCACCAGCTTCTCGTCGTCGCCCATCCGTTTGGCCTCCAGCTCCGCCAAAAGGGAAGATGCTGTTCGCCTCTCCTTGAAACGGGCCATTAATGCCGTGACCAACTGCTCGAAACAGTTCGTGACGTCATCAGGAAGCTGCTCGAACACATACTCAGCGGCCTCGCCCCTCACGCTGCTCCTCAGCCTGAACAGCTTCTCGGCGTCGTCCCAGCCACAAGCCGTCGCCGTAGCCTGACACGGCTGCATGAGGGTCTCCCACGACCGGGTCCCGTCGAACGGCATCTGCTTCGGCAATGGCACGCTATAACCGCCGCTCCCCATCCGACGTGCTGACAGTCCATCGGCCGAGGTGGTCGCCATGGAGCGCGGCGAATAAGGGCTCTGACCTCCAACCGGACCCCCACCGCCTCCGAGCTGGCCGAGACTGACGGTTGGAGTGAAGGTCGTCGGCCGTTGTTCCACCAACTCTCGGACTCGGGACTCCGCCGCCTGCACCCTCCGCATAAGCGTATCCGCTTCCTGTCGGCTGTCGTCTCTCGCTGCCGCATATATTCTCTTCTCCTGCACCAGACTCTCTTCTGCTTCGCCAACATGGTGGATTGCCGCCTCCACCGCCTCCCGACGCTCTACCTTCGCTTCCGCCACTATCTTCTTGGCCTCCTTGACGGCCCTCTCCTTCTGTCGGTGTTGGTCTGCTGTCTCTGCCTCAGCGGCGATGACTGCTTCCCTCGCCTCAATGAGTTCCAACCGGAGAGCCTCCATCTCGGCTCTGAGCCGTGCCTCTGCTTGTGTGCCGGTCGCATCCCCACTTGCCTCCCTGATATCCTTCTTGGGCGGCATGTTCACTCCGATTTCATTCACTTTCGATGACATGGACACCCATGTTGGTGACATGGGAAAAGCCATAAAGCGTGGCAGTCGCCACGCCACTTATGAACGTTTAACACTACACGAATCCCCATGATTATCCTGCGTAGCCTAGCCGAAACGCACTGTTACCCTAATATCCATATGGTCGATGATATCCATTCACTCCCGATGAAAGCGCGTGTTAAAGTCTGGATCCCACTTCTGACACCATTTGTGAGGTTTATGACTCCGGACACTTTCGTTCGCGACACCACTTTAACATAGAGATTCAACAATGTATTCCATTTCTTGAGTTTATTTCTTTTTATAAATCCATGCAGTCAGTCAGTCTCTGATCATCTCTTATTCCATGCCACCGGTCTTCCCCTCTTTATATAAGTCAAGCCCTGGGTCCCCCCCCCCCCTCCCTTGAAAGTACCCTGGCCACATCCCGCTCTATTTAACCTGTATAGGGCCCGCTCCACCCCCCTGGGACACCCTGGCACCATCAGAGCTTCTGCCCCCCACCCCTCGGGAGTACCCTGTCCACATCCCGGTCCGCACCGCCCCTCCCCTGGCCTGGTGTCATATCCGGTCAGTGTGCCACCCCACCCCGCGGATGTTGTGGGGGTCTCCCTCTCAAGTGGTTGGGGCCCACTCTACCCCATCCCACGCTCGGGGACCACCCTGGCCACATCCAGCGGTCACCCAACCCCACCCCGATCCTCGCACTGTCTCCCCTACGCCCTCCCCACTACGGTTCCGCTACAGTATGCTTTGTCATAGCTTCCATCGGGATTAGGCTCATTCATTTCGACACAAACTGGTAAAAACACGAAGTTTCGATGAAGTGTCATGAAACGCCGCCTCGACCAGTGTTAACAACGCAGCCGAAAACGTCGTGATGCCCGCGCAACCACTGACACGCTAATTAGGTCACCAATCCAAGATGGCGCGCTGGAATGTGAAATAGGTGTATATCATACCATATCGATAACGTACCTTGTTTTTCGGTACACGACATTTAGTAATGATACAGAAACATAGTTCACATAATAGTTCACTATTCTTTATGACACAAAGTAACCACAATCGTTGTGAAATTAGATTAAACGACATGCATATGTGCATAAGTGGAATTTATGACTTTTAGAACACTAGAGGAGTAGTGAATCAGTGGTGTGAGTGACATCCCGTAGACTATGGACATTGTAGCTACATGCCGTCTCCCTGCCAGGCTCGCCGACCGGGGACACACGGTGGTCGGCGTGGAACTGGCCAGACAGGGTGTCGTGGAATTCTTCGAAGAAAACAATCTCGAATACAACGAAAAGAAGTTCGGAACGGCAAATGACTCAGTCTTTCAGGTGGGCGACATACTAAGTATATAAATGTGCAGAAATACGAAAAATACTATGTAAAGTATGTTACATAAATCGCCGCGTATTTATATTCACGCCTCGGCATTTTATTTGTGAAACGTCTAATAACGTTGACTGCTCTTGTAATCAGAGGCCATGTTTGAAAAATGTACGAACTAACTATGATTACCTTTCAGACTACAGATGGGAAGATCCGAATTTATTGTTGCAGTATATTTGAAATGAAAAGGTTAGACGTTTACAATTTGTATCATAATAAACAACAAGTGAAGAAAAAAAACCTGCTGTCTGTATTTTGACATATTATCTGATTAAACCTGTAAATACATGTCACGAGAACTGGGACGGATCGAGCAATTTAACCTAGAGACGAGGATGTCCCCGGGGAGTAAGTAACCCTGCACTTGTCCCAGAACGACATGTTCATATTCCGGTGTGGGGCACAGATAACAGAACTATGGAGGTGGGGTTCGAATCAAAGCACCTGCATGCCGCTGGGTTGACCGGGTGGAAAACTGATGACAAAAAGCCGAACGCAGTAGTAATTAGAAGGCTCTTTGATGCGCTCGTTATATAAGGTGAACGAATGCTATGAGAGGCGCTGATACGCCGGATGTCCATATCAAGGACCACGCGACAAAATTAGCGCGTAAATTGGACAAAAAGAAAAATGAAAATATTTACGTTTCAGAGACATGGATGGAGCATTTGATGCCATCTGGGACTGGAGCGCACTAATTGCCTTTCCAGAGCCGGAGAGACTAAGGTATGTTAATATTTTTATACATTTTTGCGATAACACATACTTGATATGCATTGCACAACAAATAGGCATCATATTGTAGAAAATGCTACCAACAAACTGGAAGACATCACACTCACTAAGAATGTTTTTGCAGCTACAGCAAAGTGATGAAATCTCTGATGTCGGATGATTGTCGCTATATCGTCGGCATTTTCCAAACAGACCCAGCAGAGTGGTTGGCATTGAAACCTTTGGGTAAGGCATACTATTCTCTCGCGGAATGACGCTGAGCAAGATTCATACTATAACGGACTTGCATGTTGATGCGGCGTGACTTAATTAGTTTGTGAGGTAATTATGCATGAAAGAAATGCATGGACCCAATGAGCAGCTTCTGGACTGCACTCATAGCTGAAAGGTGCCTCTTATTGCCGCAAGATACACACTGACTTTATAGCGCTAATATGTAACTTTTCGTCATTTCCTGAAATAAAGCATTTTCGTATAATTGTGTTAGCATCAAATGAATCTTGTGGTTTTTGTACAACTATGATGATCAAATACGTGATCGGTATGACGTGAATTGTGCCGAGTGAAAGGGACTTAATTGCTATCTATCAACTGTCTCTCTATTCAGGAGGCCCGCCTCACATGGTCTCTCGAGAGGAACTCGTCTCATTATATGGTTTGTACAAATGAGTTTTAGTTTTATTACCTATGTCTAAGACACACACGAGACGTTAGTATCATGTCCATGAGTTATTAGTATTTTTCAGGAAAGAAAGTATAAGTACGAACTGGCCGAAACAAAAATTCAATGCATAAAAACCCGTATTGTCGCCCATAAGTGGGCTTTCGGTGGGCGCTGACACTGGGCGCATTTCTTTGGTACCCCGGGTGTATCCCTACGGTGGACCGAATACGCACATTACGCATCGGTTCACCGCCCGACACTTTTTTCACCCGGGTATGGATGCTCGCGCATGCATTCGGTATGCCGATGTGCCCCGTTCTAAACAGCACGGGGCATTCGGGAGAAGATGGCGGCTGATTGAAAGGGGATGAGAGTAGGTTGGTTCCAGTGCTTTAATGTGCACCGGATGTGAACGGTGTGTGCATTTCATTGGAATAGGCATATCCCTATCGGCATACTCGGAAGTTCACTGTCACGTGTTGCGGGCCCCGGGGCGGGATACCGAACCTAGCCCAAAGAAATGCGCCCACTAAGAGCGTGTTCGATTTACCGGAAACCGACGGGAAACCGAACCCGTTTCTGAAATCGGTTTCAATGGTTTGCCCACCTAAAGGCGAACACATTTCTGATTAACTATAAGTGTATGTGTTGATTGCACTGTCAGTTCCGCGGAACCGAAACCGTCAAACCAGCTCTCTCGATAGTTTTACGGTTTCGAGCAAACCGGTTTCGGTTCTTCTCCTGTCGAACATTCAGTTCGGCAAACCGGTTTTGGTTCCATGCCAATCGAACACGCCCTAAGGTCCTGCTGACCGCTGCTGATCAACCAATCAGAAACAAGGTCACTACGCGGGTCACTACGCCACGGTAGCTTGGTCCTCATTGCCGTACATGTACATGTAGGCCTAAAAACAGGCCAACAAGTATAGAGAGGGGGGGGGGGGCAAGGGGTATTTGCGTTCCTCGGGATTGGGCTTGGGATTCGAGTTCTGCTTTTAATCTGAACATCAAAGTTTTACTTCGATGAACCAACTTTATCGACTGTTAACTTTGATTTCAAAGTTTTACTTTGAAAATGTCAGTGTAGTGTTGATAATCTCAGTTTTTTAACCGCATTATATCCAAGATAAGTTGCAAAGTTGTGTTTATCAACTATGGTGTTTTTTTAAATATAAATTTGATATCAACCGATTGTTGTAGCTTTCCAATGATAAACCGTGATTGTCAAGCGATAAAGAGTTTTGCGATCGATACACTGAGTTTTTCGTTGAAAAACAGTTCATCGGGTTTACTGTACAAACCGCTCGCCATACGTTCCTATTATATCATGTTCGTCATTAATATTTATCCCCTTGTTTATCGCAGGGGACCACTGCCAGATTGACTTGCTCAGCACGCAACATGCCCCGGATTTCAGCCAGAAATTTAATGTTAAGAAGTTTTCTGTAGCGCTGATTTTGTTCACACAAAAATCATAAATAATATGGATCCATATTACATATGAGGCCCATCAAATGACTTTGTGTGGCAGATTTTGAATGTATGGCAGAAAGGATTATAATGCGCAAAGAACTGGGATGTTGAAGTACAAAATAATGGCCATCTACAAAATAAACTTAGCGTCACATATATTTTTGTCTTGATAATGTCAAAGTAGATAGTTGTTAACACGCTTAGTGTGTCGTAGCCTGGCAGGTGATGTGCTGTCGGCAGTTACGCATGTTATTAATTGTGAAGTGTCCCCTGCTCGAGGCGTGGACTTCCTTTAGGAATGCAAAATCCATGCAAAATCACCCGGTGGTGAAAAAAGGTCATTTTCACCCCCCCCCCCCCCTCCCACCCCCCACTCGGTCTCAAATTCCTAGACTGCACCTATGGATACCAGTATTTTAAATTAAAATAATATGGTTGCTACGGTGACAAAGGTGGCCAAAACGGATCCTATTTGCCGATCCACCCCGCGCACATGTAACTTGAACTAGATCCTCTCACTAATAGAGATTGCTATGACGTATGACGTCTTTGCACCGTACAGGGTACGGTAAACAAACGCCGCCTCGTTCTAGTCTCTTCCCCAGCCGTCCGTCCGCGCGGAGTAGGGGAGACCGGGCCTTGTTGTAACATTTTTCGCGTTTTCGTAAATAACTCAAAAGCTACTGGCGATATGAAGTTAGTACAACGCAAAAAGTAAATTTAATGTTTCGTCTTTAAATTACACGTGAGTAATACTTAGATATAGAAACACAAGTACATGAAAATCGACTTCAAAAATGGCCGCCAACATGTTACAAATTGCCCCGTGCTGGGGCATGTAGTAACAGGGATTGGGGTAAATAGTAACAACATTGACCTCCATTGGCAAGCGGTTAAATTCCATATAGAAAGTAAACAACGTTGCACAACTGCATGCATTGAACCGAATTGTGTAGGAAGCAGTTGTGGAATACTTAATTTATGACTAATGAAAATGTTATACGTAGAAAGATCAAATGTATCAAGAAAGGTATGATTTTTATTAATGATAATATTAAAGAACAAGGGGAGTTCCTGGGCTGGAAGAAATTTTGCATAAAATTTGATATCATAGTAAATTTTGCGGATTTCTACGAGCGGATCCATTCTATTCCCAGAGAATGGAAATATCAAATGCTTAGAGGAGGAATAAAGCCAAAACCAGTTGATATACGGTCGAAATAATGAGCGTAAATGGACTGATAATTTAGGTGTCAAAGTAGAACGGCACTGTTATACGGTGGGGGGGGGTCCGCGGGTGCCCCTTGATGCCTGAGAGAACGGACAGTGCGGATGAAAAAGTACCCCTATAGAGCGGACATTTATGATGAAAAAGATACCCCTATAGAGCGGACATTTATGACGAAACAGATACACCTTTGGAGCGGATATTGAAAATTTACGACCGGGGGTGAAGGGGGGCTCTGAAAATGTCCGTTCATAGAGCGGGTTGTCACGAAAAATACCCCTTCCGAGCGGATTTTGGCAGTAAAACGCCCCGACAGTGCGGATTTTGTGTGGCTTTTGCGGTAATGAGTGAAACTATCGAACATCTATTTTATTACTGCAAACAGTAAAAGCATTATGGTCAGAATTTATAGTTTTGTTTAGAACTGTCACTGTACAAGAGATTGGCGCATTCATTTCGGCGCAGACTGTGATGTTAGGATGACAACCTCGCCTCTCTCGCCTGCTTAACCATATAATAATCATCGGAACAAAATATATCAATCGGTGTCATGGGCCCATGTTGTGAGGATCGATCCTGGCTCGATCTAATCACCCAGCAGAATGCCTTTTTATCGTTAAAAACCGGCGACCCGAACAAATATACCCGACAAATCTTAATTAAACTCCCCAAAAGAAGATGCCTGATAAACGATACCTTAGATATCATACGAGGCAACGAGCAATTGGAACTGTATAATTGATAATGCACACCAAAACCAGTGTCGCAATGACACTTGAATAGTGTCCTTTTGTAGCGTTCGAGTCGTATTTTCGCATGCAATGATCCCACCGCTGTCACCAATGTAGCGTTCGAGTGGTAGGGTCGCATGCAATGATCAGCAGCAGACAAGCCAATCTTAAATTCTGGGATTTATTTTGTGGTGGAATATATATACATCAATCCATCGTGGTGAATGTTAACCCCTGGGTTGCCGATGTTAACCCCGGGTTACAGATGTTAACCCCGGGTTGCCGATGTTAACCCCTGGGTTGCCGATGTTAACCCCGGGTTACAGATGTTAACCCCGGGTTGCCGATGTTAACCCCTGGGTTGCCGATGTTAACCCCTGGGTTACAGATGTTAACCCCGGGTTACAGATGTTAACCCCTGGGTTACCAATGTTAACCCCTGGGTTACCAATGTTAACCCCTGGGTTACAGATGTTAACCCCGGGTTACAGATGTTAACTCCTGGGTTACCGATGTTAACCCCGGGTTACCGATGTTAACCCCGGGTTGCCGATGTTAACCCCTGGGTTGCCGATGTTAACCCCTGGGTCACAGATGTTAACCCCTGGGTTGCAGATGTTAACCCTGGGTTACGCATGTTAACCCCGGGTTACAAATGTTAACCCCTGGGTTACTGATGTTAACCCCGGGTTACCGATGTTAACCCCGGGTTACCGATGTTAACCCCGGGTTACCGATGTTAACCCCGGGTTACAGATGTTAACCCCGGGTTACAGATGTTAACCCCGGGGTTGCTGGTAGGCCGGAGCGCTGACTGGATCTGTCCCTCGCTGGCTGCCTGCCTGACTGACTCTCTCCGGACCGCCACAGCGGCCCGCTATATGTATACTGAACATGAATATTCATAAGGCGCGCTGCCGTTCCGCGGACCAGCGTGGACGGCAACAACCACTGCGTTTAAACTCTTCTATACAAGCATACACACCACAACAATCCAGAACACCAACTTAAATGCAAAGTACAATCATTCTCCCATCAAAGTCTGGTTCTAGAATAAACAAGTAATCACGCAAAAGAACTTGAACGTACTATTTAAGTAACCGACCCGTCGTAACTACTCTCTCACTGGGCGCATTTCTTTGGTACCCCGGGTGTATCCCTACGGTGGACCGAATACGCACATTACGCATCGGTTCACCGCCCGACACTTCTTTCACCCAGGTATGGATGCGCGCGCATGCATTCGGTATGCCGATGTGCCCCGTTCTAAACAGCACGGGGCATTCGGGAGAAGATGGCGGCTGATTGAAAGGTGATGAAGAGTAGGTTGGTTCCAGTGCCTTAATGTGCACCGGAAGTGAACGGTGTGTGCATTTCATTGGAATAGGCATATCCCTATCGGCATACTCGGAAGTTCCCTGTCACGTGTTGCGGGCCCGGGGCGGGATACCGAACCTGGCCCAAAGAAATGCGCCCTCTCTCTCGCTCTGTATCAGAGACTTAGCGCTTCACCCGTACGGGCAATTATCCGGGGTTAAAATAGTCACTATAGTAGACGATCTGTTTTTCGCTACATTACCCCCTTCTCTGAAAGAGTGTGACCTCACACCTAGATTAACCTATACGAAAAACACAATTGTAAATAACGTGCAGAAAAACACAATACACAGTAAAGTAACGTTAGAGTCTATAATGTAGGCGCTCGGCGGAATGAGACATCGCCGGCGAACGTAGTAGATTCGAACTGCAGTCTGACTCCGCTAGAGCCCCTTCCGCAGCGGCTGCAGACGTCATCAAGGAGGGGAGACGGCGCTAACGTGGCGGGAGCGACAGCTCGACCACCTTGCCGTCCTCTGTCGTGTCCGTCAAGCCTAATATATCCATGGCCAGCGCTCCATGGGGCTTTCCACAGGTACTTGAGGTAGACAGGCATGTCTGGGACTAGCGCTGGCACCAACTTCAGGCATTCCACTCCACCAGAAACTTCTGGTAACGTTGCACTTAAGGTTTTACGGACACCCGAATGACCTCCAACACGATGATTATAGACGTACTGGAAGATCTTTGCATGGATCGTTTCTGGAGATAGCAAACGTTTCACTTGGACACCTGGTTTCTGAGCTTCTGTTTTGTAAAACAAGAGACCACCTAACAGTTTAATGCTGGTGAATCTCGCCCAGTAGCTTCTCAGCTGCAGCAGCTTTTGCCAGCGGAACTCTTCTGGCAGCTTGCTTGATTGGCGTCGCATCACCGGTATCGATTAAATGCTTCACCAGACTAGTGCGACCCAAATCGGCTTTAGATTTGGCAAATACATGTGCATATTTGACATATGCATATTTGCAGAGCAATTTCTTCACGTCCTTCTGCTGCACTGACGTGAGTTTCAACCTTGATTGCTTCCACAGAGTTTCAAGGTGATCAGGAATATCGCTGTCATCTGTACTGCACAGGCCGCTCTCTTCTTCAAGAGTTCCTTCATCGCCATCCAGGTCACAGCCTGTAACATTGTCAACAGCTTGACACGTATTAACAAGAGAGTGTTGATAGATCTTCTGGGGCTTTCCGTGCAAGTTCATGACCCGCACAGGTATACAGCCTGTGCTAGGATCAACAATCATTTTGGCAACCATCACTTGCTTGCGTGCGCTGAACGATTTGTTGCCTTCTACCACACCGGTATTGAAACGAGGATTTCCCTGAACGCGTCCTTTGACGATCATTTCACAATCTGCTGGGATGTTCACTGTCTCGCAGAGCGTGACACGATACAGTAATGTAACTCACTTCCCTTGTGACAGTGATACTGTTCGCCGTTGAGGCTGAGCTAGGGTCATATTTTCAGCGTTGAGAATGCCACGGGGCTGCCTCATGAAGTCAAAACAAAATATCATCGGTGTCTCGATTTCCACTACGGCCAGTGAAAGCGTAAGCGTTTTTCCACCAGGAAGGACAATAGGGATAGTCACATAGCCGCTACATGACACTGGTCGTCCATCACCCATTTTAATGTTTCGGTTGAGTATGCTGCTGTTGTGACGTAGGATCCGGAAACCTTGAAGATAAACTTTGTTGCGAGGTCAGTGTCTCAGCGATGGTTGTCCCGGGAACATGGTGATGTGTATTCGATATGTGCGGAGGTGCCCAGAAATCAGCCTCAGCCCGTGTTCTTACTGAACTTGCGTTATCATCGAAGCGCAGTCGTTGTTGGACTGGAGTGTCTGGCACCACGGACTCTTTGATTTGTCCCGAAGTCAGTTACGTCCATCCGCGCTAATGCACACTCCGCGTCGAAGGCTTCTCTCATCGCGGAACTTGCCACTAACTTCTGATTTCTTATATATTCCACCAGTTCTTGTCTTTTGTCACTATACGCAGATGTTATGGAACCTGCCGGCGAAGCACACCGATCGCCCTCCATATTGGCTTGCCTGCACTGCGAAAGTCACTTCTTACGAGGCTGAATCTCGAATCGCTGGATAGTGCCTTCAAACACTATCCCGCCACCGCTGTCACCAATGTAGCGTTCGAGTCGTATTTTCGCATGCAATGATCCCACCGCTGTCACCAATGTAGCGTTCGAGTGGTAGGGTCGCATGCAATGATCAGCAGCAGACAAGCCAATCTTAAAGTTCTGGGATTTATTTTGTGGTGGAATATATATACATCAATCCATCGTGGTGAATGTTAACCCCCGGGTTGCCGATGGTAACCCCTGGGTTGCCGATGTTAACCCCTGGGTTACAGATGTTAACCCCGGGTTACAGATGTTGGTTTAAACATATTTTTATTAAGCAATTGGAAATCAGGCAAAGCCTATACAAATTCCTCTTGCTGAATGTCTGATGTTAACCCCTGGGTTACCAATGTTAACCCCTGGGTTACAGATGTTAACCCCGGGTTACAGATGTTAACCCCTAGGTTACAGATGTTAACCCCGGGTTACAGATGTTAACCCCGGGTTGCCGATGTTAACCCCTGGGTTGCCGATGTTAACCCCTGGGACACAGATGTTAACCCCTGGGTTACAGATGTTAACCCTGGGTTACAAATGTTAACCCCGGGTTACAAATGTTAACCCCGGGTTACCGATGTTAAGCCCGGGTTACCGATGTTAACCCCGGGTTACCGATATTAACCCCGGGTTACAAATGTTAACCCCTGGGTTACAGATGTTAACCCTGGGTTACGCATGTTAACCCCGGGTTACCGACGTTAACCCCGGGTTGCTGATGTTAACCCCTGGTTGCCGATGTTAACCCCGGGTTACAGATGTTAACCCCTGGGTTACTGGTAGGCCGGAGCGCTGACTGGATCTGTCCCTCGCTGGCTGCCTGCCTGACTGACTCTCTCCGGACCGCCACAGCGGCCCGCTATATATATACTGAACATGAATATTCATAAGGCGCGCTGCCGTTCCGCGGACCAGCGTGGACGGCAACAACCACTGCGTTTAAACTCTTCTATACAAGCATACACACCACAACAATCCAGAACACCAACTTAAATGCAAAGTACAATCATTCTCCCATCAAAGTCTGGTTCTAGAATAAACAAGTAATCACGCAAAAGAACTTGAACGTACTATTTAATTAACCGACCCGTCGTAACTACTCTCTCTCTCTCTCGCCCTGTATCAGAGACTTAGCGCTTCACCCGTACGGGCAATTATCCGGGGTTAA
Source organism: Arenicola marina (assembly GCA_964019135.1). NCBI lineage: Eukaryota > Metazoa > Annelida > Polychaeta > Arenicolidae > Arenicola > Arenicola marina. The sequence continues at coordinate 26,040,070 of OZ025249.1, forward strand.
AATAGTCACAATAGTAGACAATCTGTTTTTCGCTACACTTTGACACTTTTGGATCTAGCCGATAGTCCACAGTCGGCTTCCGATTAACCGTGGGCCCAAAAGTCCCTTTCCCGACCTTTCCTCTGCTTTTGAATATCTGGAGAGTGTAACATGACGAATTTGGTACTTCGCAGCAACTGAACGAATACAATAACAATAGAAAAATAGAAAGTACTAACACGAGGAAAGGTAAGTTTCAGAACCCTGACGGGGTTTGAGAACGAAGAAACACAATGAGAAGTAAATGCACAATTGTGTTGGGGCAGGTTGTAACCGTGTTACAATATACCCCGAGCACTTGTGTTACAACTAATCCCTACCTACCCGTCATGAAAAACACGAATAAACCGGATTGTTAAGAAAAGTGAGACATGTGATGTCTGACCCAGTGTTACTGTAATTATGTCACCTTGTCAACGACAGCATATTAGGTTTGGCTATGTGTACCGTCCATGCAACAAAACAAATTTAATGGGAGAATAATAAATTACTTACGGGTCGCAAATTCGAATGGCCGTAAGTTGTTCTAGTTTGCAGCTTCGATACTGTCGTTTGGCCAAAAAATGCCGCTAGTCGAGCTGTTCCTGTCGGCAGAATATCAGCGCCCAGTACAAAATGGACTTCAAAATATTCGCAGTGTTTCAACTTACCCCTGTTACTTTTAGCCCCGGTTTCCCCTACACCTGGCAAGCGTGAGGCCGCGCACCACAAGCGTGAGGCCGCGCACCACAAGCGTGAGGCCGCGCACCACAAGCGTGAGGCCACGCACCACAAGCGTGAGGCCAGGCACCACAAGCGTGAGGCCGCGCACCACAAGCGTGAGGCCACGCACCACAAGCGTGAGGCCACGCACCACAGGCGTGAAGCCGCGCGCCACAGACTACGCCGCGTTTGTACCCAAGGCGGCCTGCGATCTCCCGTCAGAGGGCGTTTTGCTTGCGTGAGGCTCCCTCTGCAGGATGTCCAATTTAGCCAGAATATAATGCATATTAAGTTTGACATAAAACACACCACTTTTAGCATTTACTGGTGCCGTGATTTGATTAAGTTAATGAAGTCAGACGCGTGAAATTGGAGAAGAAATTCGGCCCTTTTCTGTATCTGTTTTGTTTGGAGGAAAATGTACATCACTTGCCTGTGGACTCTGTGAGGTGTCTTTCCGTGAAATGCCTCATTGGACACGTTAGTCCGGTGAATCGCTTGCTTTCACGGCGTGTTTGTATGTTCGCTGACAACAGCTGGCAATCTATCAGTCACGCTATGACATCGCCAGACATGTGTCAGTGGCAATCTATCAGTCACTCTATGACATCGCCAGACATGTGACAGTGGCAATCTATCAGTCAAGCTATGACATCACCAGACATGTGACAGTGGCAATCTATCAGTCACGCTATGACATGGCCAGACATGTGTCAGTGGCAATCTATCAGTCACGCTATGACATCGCCAGACATGTGTCAGTGGCAATCTATCAGTCACGCTATGACATCGCCAGACATGTGTCAGTGGCAATCTATCAGTCACGCTAGGACAAAAGAAACATTTATACGGGGGGGGGGGGGGGGGAGGGGGGGGGCAGCTCTGAGGCCAACTGCATACAAAAGAAACATTTATACAGGTGAGTGGGGGCCCAGCTCCGAGGTCAGCTCCATACAAAACAAACATTTATGCGTATCAGTGGGGGACCAGATCCGAGGCCAACTCCATAATACAAAAGAAACATTCATCAGAATCTCTCACATGTGATTGGACATTTATCATGACATCATTTTGAATAATTAATTAGTGATCACATGACTAGTTGACCGGAAATCATGTGACAGTGGCAATCTATCAGTCACGCTATGACATGGCCAGACATGTGTCAGTGGCAATCTATCAGTCACGCTATGACATCGCCAGACATGTGTCAGTGGCAATCTACCAGTCACGCTATGACATCGCCAGACATGTGTCAGTGGCAATCTATCAGTCACGCTATGACATCGCCAGACATGTGTCAGTGGCAATCTATCAGTCACGCTATGACATCGCCAGACAGGTGTCAGTGGCAATCTATCAGTCACGCTATGACATCGCCAGACATGTGTCAGTGGCAATCTATCAGTCACGCTATGACATCGCCAGACATGTGTCAGTGGCAATCTATCAGTCACGCTATGACATCGCCAGACATGTGTCAGTGGCAATCTATCAGTCACGCTATGACATCGCCAGACATGTGTCAGTGGCAATCTATCAGTCACTCTATGACATCGCCAGACATGTGACAGTGGCAATCTATCCGTCACGCTATGACATCACCAGACATATGACAGTGGCAATCTATCAGTCACGCTATGACATCGCCAGACATGTGTCAGTGGCAATCTATCAGTCACGCTATGACATCGCCAGACATGTGTCAGTGGCAATCTATCAGTCACGCTAGGACAAAAGAAACATTTATACGGGGGGGGGGGGGAGGGGGGGGCAGCTCTGAGGCCAACTGCATACAAAAGAAACATTTATACAGGTGAGTGGGGGCCCAGCTCCGAGGTCAGCTCCATACAAAACAAACATTTATACGTATCAGTGGGGGACCAGATCCGAGGCCAACTCCATAATACAAAAGAAACATTCATCAGAATCTCTCACATGTGATTGGACATTTATCATGACATCATTTTGAATAATTAATTAGTGATCACATAACTAGTTGACCGGAAATCATGTGACAGTGGCAATCTATCAGTCACGCTATGACATGGCCAGACATGTGTCGGTGGCAATCTATCAGTCACGCTATGACATGGCCAGACATGTGTCAGTGGCAATCTATCAGTCACGCTATGACATCGCCAGACATGTGTCAGTGGCAATCTATCAGTCACGCTATGACATCGCCAGACATGTGTCAGTGGCAGTCTATCAGTCACGCTATGACATCGCCAGACATGTGTCAGTGGCAATCTACCAGTCACGCTATGACATCGCCAGACATGTGTCAGTGGCAATCTATCAGTCACGCTATGACATCGCCAGACATGTGTCAGTGGCAATCTATCAGTCACGCTATGACATCGCCAGACATGTGTCAGTGGCAATCTATCAGTCACGCTAGGACAAAAGAAACATTTATACGGGGGGGGGGAAGGGGGGGGGCAGCTCTGAGGCCAACTGCATACAAAAGAAACATTTATACAGGTGAGTGGGGGCCCAGCTCCGAGGTCAGCTCCATACAAAACAAACATTTATACGTATCAGTGGGGGACCAGACCCGAGGCCAACTCCATAATACAAAAGAAACATTCATCAGAATCTCTCACATGTGATTGGACATTTATCATGACATCATTTTGAATAATTAATTAGTGATCACATGACTAGTTGACCGGAAATCATGTGACAGTGGCAATCTATCAGTCACGCTATGACATGGCCAGACATGTGTCAGTGGCAATCTATCAGTCACGCTATGACATCGCCAGACATGTGTCAGTGGCAATCTATCAGTCACGCTATGACATCGCCAGACATGTGTCAGTGGCAATCTACCAGTCACGCTATGACATCGCCAGACATGTGTCAGTGGCAATCTATCAGTCACGCTATGACATCGCCAGACATGTGTCAGTGGCAATCTATCAGTCACGCTATGACATCGCCAGACATGTGTCAGTGGCAATCTATCAGTCACGCTATGACATCGCCAGACATGTGTCAGTGGCAATCTATCAGTCACGCTATGACATCGCCAGACATGTGACAGTGGCAATCTATCAGTCACGCTATGACATCGCCAGACATGTGTCAGTGGCAATCTATCAGTCACGCTATGACATCGCCAGACATGTGTCAGTGGCAATCTATCAGTCACGCTATGACATCGCCAGACATGTGTCAGTGGCAATCTACCAGTCACGCTATGACATCGCCAGACATGTGTCAGTGGCAATCTATCAGTCACGCTATGACATCGCCAGACATGTGTCAGTGGCAATCTATCAGTCACGCTATGACATCGCCAGACATGTGTCAGTGGCAATCTATCAGTCACGCTATGACATCGCCAGACATGTGTCAGTGGCAATCTATCAGTCACGCTATGACATCGCCAGACATGTGACAGTGGCAATCTATCAGTCACGCTATGACATCGCCAGACATGTGTCAGTGGCAATCTATCAGTCACGCTATGACATCGCCAGACATGTGTCAGTGGCAATCTATCAGTCACTCTATGACATCGCCAGACATGTGACAGTGGCAATATATCAGTCACGCTATGACATCACCAGACATGTGACAGTGGCAATCTATCAGTCACGCTATGACATGGCCAGACATGTGTCAGTGGCAATCTATCAGTCACGCTATGACATCGCCAGACATGTGTCAGTGGCAATCTATCAGTCACGCTATGACATCGCCAGACATGTGTCAATGGCAATCTATCAGTCACGCTAGGACAAAAGAAACATTTATACGGTGGGGGGGGGGGGGGCAGCTCTGAGGCCAACTGCATACAAAAGAAACATTTATACAGGTGAGTGGGGGCCCAGCTCCGAGGTCAGCTCCATACAAAACAAACATTTATACGTATCAGTGGGGGACCAGACCCGAGGCCAACTCCATAATACAAAAGAAACATTCATCAGAATCTCTCACATGTGATTGGACACTTATCATGACATCATTTTGAATAATTAATTAGTGATCACATGACTAGTTGACCGGAAATCATGTGACAGTGGCAATCTATCAATCACGCTATGACATGGCCAGACATGTGTCAGTGGCAATCTGTCAGTCACGCTGACATCGCCAGACATGTGTCAGTGGCAATCTATCAGTCACGCTGTGACATCGCCAGACATGTGTCAGTGGCAATCTATCAGTCACGCTATGACATCGCCAGACATGTGTCAGTGGCAATCTATCAGTCACGCTATGACATCGCCAGACATGTGTCAGTGGCAATCTATCAGTCACACTATGACATCGCCAGACATGTGTCAGTGGCAATCTATCAGTCACGCTATGACATCGCCAGACATGTGTCAGTGGCAATCTATCAGTCACGCTATGACATCGCCAGACATGTGTCAGTGGCAATCTATCAGTCACGCTATGACATCGCCAGACATGTGTCAGTGGCAATCTATCAGTCACTCTATGACATCGCCAGACATGTGACAGTGGCAATATATCAGTCACGCTATGACATCACCAGACATGTGACAGTGGCAATCTATCAGTCACGCTATGACATGGCCAGACATGTGTCAGTGGCAATCTATCAGTCACGCTATGACATCGCCAGACATGTGTCAGTGGCAATCTATCAGTCACGCTATGACATCGCCAGACATGTGTCAGTGGCAATCTATCAGTCACGCTAGGACAAAAGAAACATTTATACGGGGGGGGGGGCAGCTCTGAGGCCAACTGCATACAAAAGAAACATTTATACAGGTGAGTGGGGGCCCAGCTCCGAGGTCAGCTCCATACAAAACAAACATTTATACGTATCACTGGGGGACCAGATCCGAGGCCAACTCCATAATACAAAAGAAACATTCATCAGAATCTCTCACATGTGATTGGACATTTATCATGACATCATTTTGAATAATTAATTAGTGATCACATGACTAGTTGACCGGAAATCATGTGACAGTGGCAATCTATCAATCACGCTATGACATGGCCAGACATGTGTCAGTGGCAATCTATCAGTCACGCTATGACATCGCCAGACATGTGTCAGTGGCAATCTATCAGTCACGCTATGACATCACCAGACATGTGTCAGTGGCAATCTATCAGTCACGCTATGACATCGCCAGACATGTGTCAGTGGCAATCTATCAGTCACGCTATGACATCGCCAGACATGTGACAGTGGCAATCTATCAGTCACGCTATGACATCGTCAGACATGTGACAGTGGCAATCTATCAGTCAGGCTATGACATCGCCAGACATGTGTCAGTGGCAATCTATCAGTCACGCTATGACATCGCCAGACATGTGACAGTGGCAATCTATCAGTCACGCTATGACATCGCCAGACATGTGTCAGTGGCAATCTATCAGTCACGCTATGACATCGCCAGACATGTGTCAGTGGCAATCTATCAGTCACGCTATGACATCGCCAGACATGTGTCAGTGGCAATCTATCAGTCACGCTATGACATCGCCAGACATGTGTCAGTGGCAATCTATCAGTCACGCTGGGACAAAAGAAACATTTATACGGGGGGGTGGGGGGCCAGCTCTGAGGCCAACTGCATATAAAAGAAACATTTTTACAGGTGAGTGGGGGCCCAGCTCCGAGGTCAGCTCCATACAAATCAAACATTTATACGTATCAGTGGGGGACCAGACCCGAGGCCAACTCCATAATACAAAAGAAACATTCATCAGAATCTCTCACATGTGATTGGACATTTATCATGACATCATTTTGAATAATTAATTAGTGATCACATGACTAGTTGACCGGAAATCATGTGTCAGTGGCAATCTATCAATCATGCTATGACATGGCCAGACATGTGTCAGTGGCAATCTATCAGTCACGCTATGACATCGCCAGACATGTGTCAGTGGCAATCTATCAGTCACGCTATGACATCGCCAGACATGTGTCAGTGGCAATCTATCAGTCACGCTATGACATCGCCAGACATGTGTCAGTGGCAATCTATCAGTCACGCTGGGACAAAAGAAACATTTATACGGGGGGGTGGGGGGGGGGCAGCTCTGAGGCCAACTGCATATAAAAGAAACATTTTTACAGGTGAGTGGGGGCCCAGCTCCGAGGTCAGCTCCATACAAAACAAACATTTATGCGTATCAGTGGGGGACCAGATCCGAGGCCAACTCCATAATACAAAAGAAACATTCATCAGAATCTCTCACATGTGATTGGACATTTATCATGACATCATTTTGAATAATTAATTAGTGATCACATGACTAGTTGACCGGAAATCAACAAAATGGGAATTTTTTAAAAAGTTCTCTCTATTTTTCCGACACATGTCCTTTGCTTACTTTCTAAATTAAACCGCATGCGCTAACGCCAGATGGCGCGGACTCTCCGATCTCCCCTTGGATCATAGTCAAAGGGATGAATTTCGAAGCGCTTTTAACTTTGACCCCGTGTTATTTTAAAATATCTTTTCCACGTAACTCTTTCATTGTGATCGTACGACCACGGAATGTCTATAGTTGTCAAATTCTGCATCGAAAAAAAAATTCAACCCAAACAATCATCTAAAACCGTTTGGGTGAGTTCGGGTATGCGAGCGGAGTAGTCGGACTCCGCGGAGTGCATAACCGAACGCTGAGATTGTGTTCTGATAACGCGGTCACGTGGTACATTCTACTCCCGAATCTTACTCCCCACCCAGAGGAGGATCACGAGGATTTCCAACATGACGTCCAGGCCAAACAATACGTAAACAAATTATAAAGTAGTACTTCGACCTGCCAAAAATCTGTAAATAACATTATAACAACTAGAATAAAATAATGAACACAACACGTATCCGTTTAATTTTTTTATGGTACTGTTTAACGATCTTAATGATTTGTGCATGTAACGGTAATTGCTCTGGCCAATTTATTCATATAATTAACGCGATCAGCTAATACCTCTCTGACAGTTCGAGTTTGTTTTAAAGTCGCGATTTAGTTGCTAAGAAAACGAGGAAATTAAGTAGTTATCCTCGTGTAAATCGCGTGTGTCGTTGTCGCATTTATAGCAGGGGGTATTACTTGAATAGATTGTGAGGATTGTTTTTACCTTGGTGTCGCCGAATTCTTGGATCTTTTGAATATTTAAGTTATATCAATTTTGACAAACTTTCGAGAAACTTTACTTGGCAAGTCCAAGGCTGTTCGTTGTGGTAGCGGTGGCGCTGTGTGTCCTAGATTCTCAGCCCATGCGCGACCCAGTTATGACCGTAATTTCTCGTATAAAAGCCCGTGCTTAGCGTGGGCTGGTCCTTAAGTACGCACAGACTGAGGAAGAATTTTTTTGTGAAGGCCTTGCCTTCTTTCAGGTATGTTTTGTATACATATATAAATATCATATTTGTATTTGAAGAGTAAAGCGTGTTAAATTCATTTTGTAAGTTAAGGCATTTCGGGTTTGAGGTTATCAACACACCACTGGTTGCTTACACGTGGCGGCATAGGATGTCAGACTGTCTGACACATGTCTGGTTCTTTCTAGTGAAATATCTCAATACACGCGTCGTTATTCGCAATGAAGGTCCTGTAGAATAACAGTACACAAGAAATGCATAATAATAATATAGAACTTGTGAAAGTGCTCATGGAAATAGTTGTTTAACAATTTAATAGAGAGCACATGGTTTTGAATTTATAATAACTGTAGCCATGTGTTTATATTGGGTTTATATTGTCTCCAGTCTTTAACTGTCAATTGGCTGAAATATTAGTTATTTCATCCACATGTATTTTCTTGCCTTCTTTCAGTGAATAAAACATACTCAGCCAAAACCCAGTCTAGCCGTAAGTTCTTTGCGCCTGAACCTGTGACATGCAGTTCAGCAGGTGTAACATTCCCGCGGACCCGCGGATTTTGCGTTCGGTTGATCTTGATCCGCACATGAGCGGAAAGTATGAGTGCACATGCTCCAAATATCTGCGCCGATTACCCCGATCGCATATCCGAAGTCAACCTTTGTGACCTCAGCACTCCCTCTGCCGGTAGAGTGAGCGGCGGCCTGTTTGTGGCTATGGACTGCCATTGCAACATTTAATCCGAATTGCTGAAGCATCAACCGTGCATTTATTTGATATCAGTAAAACAATTGTGTATTTCATGAAGTAACAAACATATTTCGATCCATATGGTATCATTCGCTTGATCAAGGAAATTAATTTTGTAATAGCAAGAAATAAGAATATTTCTGAAAAATATCAGCACGGTCTTCCATCGATATATCGAAGCAAGCAGCGGAGTTGACAGGTGTGGTCTGTTCAGTAGCAATGTCCTTTCCAACACCGGACGCTGGTCAGGGAGACTACTGGCTTAACAGTTGGAAGGACGGAAAGATACCGTGGCACAGGACAGGAGTTAATCCGTAAGTTCATGTTGAGGTCGTTCTGTAAGATTTGGCCGTTTTCAGTTTCGCCCCCAGGTTCACCTGCAGCGCAGGATTTAACACGCTACGATCTCACTCGGTCAACAGTTAAAAACTGCCCGTTTACTCCGTTTGGGTCTACATTTCTAGTTTCTACATCCCTACCATGTACATTAGTTTCATAGCAACCATGCAGCTCAATAACATTACCACCCTAGCCACGCGCTCCTTCGTCAATCTCTGCCTTCGACTCACTCCGCTGGGGCCCCATTATGAGCTTGCATAGCGCCACCGTGCGGGAAGCTTGCATCCTAGCTTGAACTCACCCGCCCCCCACACACTGGCACCGCGGCCACTGTCACCGCTTGCGACCGCTCGCCTTGTTAAGACGAAATATTGATATTTCGTCTTATGTCACTCGGGCTAGGTTAATTAGCCACTTCACTCCCGAATTTTGTATGTTTGTAAAATTAAAATTAAGGTGGAAATAGGTGGAAAAAGTAGCCCGAAAACAATTTTTTTTTATTACTGCGTTGTAATAAGCATATATAAGGATGTATCTGGTGAAAATTTCACAATATTTCACCGTAAGTTTCGAAATGTAGCATACTACCTTAATATGGACAATTTTTTTGCGCGTAGGAAGAAGTTTCGCGCAAAATAACGTCATAGTTCACCTTGTCCTTATGTTCAAACTAGATGCACGTTGTTTTCCCAATTTAACCTTCTCAATCGTCGTCAACCTCCAATGATGTATTCATAAAATCGGTATGACCCATTTACCGATGAAAATGTCGCCGTTAATGACGTCACATGACGTCAAAATAAAATATTAAATACGAAGTAAATTCACTGTATAATTAATATTGGGAATATAGGGATCGGATTCGGGTGTACAAAGAGTTCCGAAAGAATCGCCCCGCAGCTTCGCGGAAAATGACGTCATAGTTCACCCTGTCCTTATGTGTAAACTATAGTATACTGCTATGTTTGGTTTGTAAATTGATATACACCAACCAGAGTTAATTGACTCCTCTCTGCTCATCCGTGTTGTTTCTATATTGTGATGTGATTTATCGGGAGAAGCGATCAGGCACAGTCGTTGGGAGGGAGGGGAGCAGGTAGCACACCATTAACACAGCGCATATTAATATTGCGTACAAAAGTTACGAAAGAATCGCCCCCGCAGCCGCCAACCAGCCTCACGGACTCCTGCCTTTCCAGCCACCCCCCCCCCCCCCGCCCCTCCCTCGCCCACCCACACCAACCAGAGTTAATGGACTCCTCTCTGCTCATCCCCCACACCCATCCACCCGACTCCTGCAGCCCCACAGCTCGTATGGGAGTATGGCGGCCTCGGACCTTTCTGTGATAAAACTCTCACAGGACGACGTTCTTCGGACGAAATTTAATTGTGTTGAGACAATATTCATGTACCGGTTATTGTGTTCACGCTATGAATGGAAAGACCAATGCATATATCAAATAACAACAGTTCCGAGATGTTTCATAACAGCAAGTATAATTTTCTAAAGATCTGGGACCATGACAATACACCCTCGGGCAGCCCCATGCTCCCCCCCCCCCTTCCCCCGAGACAATACTCCCTCGGTCAGCCCCATTCCCATCCCCCGCCCCACCCCCCCCCCCCGAGACAATACTCCCTCGGTCAGCCCCATTCCCATCCCCCCCGCCCGAGACAATACTCCCTCGGTCAGCCCCAGCCCTATTCCTCCTCCTCCCTCATGGCAATACTCCTTTGGTCAGCCCCATGCCCCCCCCCCCCAAGGCAATAGTCCCTCGATCCGCCCCATGCTTCATCCCGCCCCACCCCTCAAGGGCTATACTCCCTCGGTCAGCCCCATGCCCCCTTTCTCCATGACAATAATCCCTCGGTCAGCCCGACACCCCTCCCTCCTCATGACAATACTACAATACTCGCATGGAAGACATCGGTAAAAAGCTAAAAAATACAGGCTTTAAGCTACAGATAAGCAAGTCATCCACTTAGTAATGGTTTATGTGGCCTACATCGAACCTGAATAGCTATGAATAGACATCAAAATAACAGTTTTATCCTTGTCAGTTTCCAAGATACTGTGGAACTGGCCGCCTTAGCCGTCAGGTGTCAAATCTGATTTGACACTATAGCTCTATTTAATTAGCCTTGAATTCCGAACATGTGTGCCAAATTCATGCTTTTACCACAACATGCACGATTGTTTCGCATATGCGCGGGACTATCAGCTATTATACGGTATGGCGACTCCCGGTGTATTTTACGTTACACGTCGTCTTCAGAGACACCTTATGGCGAGGGCACTAAGTCAACGTCATAGCTAACGTGCTCCTACGAAAGTTTGGGCCTGCTTGATGTTCAGCTAATTTGGCAATAGCTACCAGCACCCATAAGTTCACCCATGCGTAGTAGGTATATTTAACAAAATAGAAGCCATCGCGAATATTGTCTTGAGCGTCACATGACGTCATGTGAAATCACGAAGACATAATAAAAGGTACGAAAGTACCGTTAATATTATATATATATATGCTCCTACGAAAGTTTGGGCCTGCTTGATGTTCAGCTAATTTGGCAATAGCTACCAGCACCCATAAGTTCACCCATGCGTAGTAGGTATATTTAACAAAATAGAAGCCATCGCGAATATTGTCTTGAGCGTCACATGACGTCATGTGAAATCACGAAGACATAATAAAAGGTACGAAAGTACCGTTAATATTGCCTCAAGAGAAGCGCTCTAAAACAGCGTCTAAAACACACCTTATAAAATTGAGGGTGCCCGTCTTATCTGTTGTGTGTGATGAATGTGATCATACAAGTATCCCCCTCGGCAAAGAAGCAAACATTTAACTTAATGATGGTCAGTAGAACATGTGAGTCGACGAAGCGCTACTGAGATAAAACAGAAAACGAAAATCCGTTAGAAGATCGCAGAATCTTCGTTTTGCCAATAGGCTTGATAAGCCAAGCACCAGCGGCACCAGCTGGCGAAAGTAGCATGACGTAGGATCTTAGATGTACTCTTCATGCAAGAAACTAATATAAATGATTCCGTTCCCGCTAGCCCAATCCATACACGGGTACACCATACACGGGTACAATTCCTACCGAATGGCAATGCGAATAACAGGGGCCCCGGGGTACTAAATACGCCTACATTGCTCGGTTTGAGGGGTTCCGCGGTAAAGCTTTTTCAACGCCCAAATCCGCTCGGTCGGGGCCCTTTACCGCCAAATCCCGCTCGGTCGGGGCGTTTTAGCACCCAGATCCGCTCGGAAGGGGCATTCTCCCCGGCAACCCGCTCTATGAACGCACATTTTCAGAGCCCCTCCCCCCTGCACTTTTTCATCACAAATGTCCGCTCTCTCCGGCATCAAGGGGCACCCGCGCACCCCCTCCCCCCACCAGATATGTATAATTGTCCCCCCCCCCACCCCCTGACTGATGACATGAGGATATAGAACTTAATGAAGACAACTAGCTGTAACAATGGACGAATCAAATCTCAAGTAAATAAAGTGATTAAATGCAGGGACACGGCGATTCTTTTAAGCGTGTGCAAGCCGCCAAAGGTTAGACCTGTTCAGACCAATGTTGAGTGCATTGCGTACGTTTGAGAATGGAATCGTTGAAGCTACACACGCGAAAAAAATGCCCGTCATTCATTATTACGGACCTTACATGTTGGCCGAATGACAAGGTATAATCAAATATATTAGTAAACCGGTGTACTAATATCTTTGGTATAATTAAGTTTCCACAATAATACAAAGTATATTTAATACTTTAAATCGTATCTTTTAGAGAGAGATTATGAGAAATATGCTTATGTAATATATATACAGATACCTGAAACAGTGTCACGATCAACTCCTGGGAGGTCGACCTGCCATGCCGATATTGGTGCCCATGTGCGGCAAATCTGAAGACCTCAAATGGTAAGGTGCGCAAGCTGTAACTTGTTTGGGTAAAATTACCTCCAGATCGACAGTTCCTCTGTGTCTTGATGTATGATATTGAATGATTAAGAAATAGTTTTTAGCATTATGTAATGACACAAAATCAATGACATCAATATTGTTATTACATTATTTTAATATATTGAAATATTAAAGGAATACTTCAGACGAATAAAGAACCGGTGACGTCGGTGACATGCAAGAAAGACCAAAAGCCAATGGTCTCACCAAGACATGCTCGGCATGTGACCTCTCGGCGTGTGACCGCTCGGCATGTGACCTCTCGGAATGTGACCGCTCGGCATGTGACCTCTCGGCGTGTGACCGCCCGACATGTGACTGCTCAGCGTGTGACCGCTCGACATGTGACCGCTCGGCATGTGACCTCTCGGCGTGTGACCGCTCGGCATGTGACCTCTCGGAATGTGACCGCTCGGCATGTGACCTCTCGGCGTGTGACCGCCCGACATGTGACTGCTCAGCGTGTGACCGCTCGACATGTGACTGCTCAGCGTGTGACCGCTCGGCATGTGACCTCTCGGCGTGTGACCGCTCGGCATGTGACCTCTCGGAATGTGACCGCTCGGCATGTGACCGCTCGGCATGTGACCGCTCGGCATGTGACCGCTCGGCATGTTACCGCTCAGCCTGCTGGGCATGTTACCGCTCAGCGTGCTCGGCATGTGACCTCTCGGCGTGTGACCACTCGGCATGTGACCTCTCGGAATGTAACCGCTCGACATGTGACCGCTCAGCGTGTGACCGCTCAGCGTGTGACCGCTCGGCATGTGACCGCTCGGCATGTGACCGCTCAGCGTGTGACCGCTCGGAATGTGACCGCTCAGCGTGTGTGACCGATCCGCATGTGACCGCTCGGCATGTGACCGCTCGGCATGTGACCGCTCAGCGTGTGTGACCGATCCGCATGTGACCGCTCGGCATGTGACCGCTCGGCATGTGACCACGCAGCGTGTGTGACCGATCCGCAAGTGACCGCTCGGCATGTGACCGCTCGGCATGTGACCGCTCGGCATCTGACCGCGCGGCATGTGACCTCTCGGCGTGTGACCGCTCGGCATGTGACCGCTCAGCGTGTGACCGCTCGGCATGTGACCGCTCAGCATGTGACCGCTCAGGGTGCTCCGCATGTGACCGCTCGGCATGTGACCACTCGGCATATGACCGCTCGGCATGTGACTGCTCGGCATGCGACCGCTCGGCATGTGACCTCTCGGCGTGTGACCGCTCGGCATGTGACCGCTCAGCGTGTGACCGCTCGGCATGTGATCGCTCAGCATGTGACCGCTCAGGGTGCTCCGCATGTGACCGCTCGGCATGTGACCGCTCGGCATGTGACCGCTCGGCATGTGACCGCTCGGTATGTGACTGCTCGGCATGCGACCGCTCGGCATGTGACCGCTCGGCATGTGACCGCTCAGCGTGTGACCGCTAGGCATGTGATCGCTCAGCATGTGACCGCTCAGGGTGCTCCGCATGTGACCGCTCGGCATGTGACCGCTCGGCATGTGACCGCTCGGCATGTGACCGCTCGGTATGTGACTGCTCGGCATGCGACCGCTCGGCATGTGACCGCTCGGCATGTGACCGCTCGGCATGTGACCGCTCGGCATGTGACCGCTCGGCATGTGACCGCTCGGCATGTGACCGCTCGGTATGTGACTGCTCGGCATGCGACCGCTCGGCATGTGACCGCTCGGCATGTGACCGCTCGGCATGTGACTGCTCAGCGTGTGACCGATCCGCATGTCCTTGTTGCCTGCCAGGCTGGCGGACCAGGGACACACGGTGGTCGGCGTGGAACTGTCCAGACAGGCTGTCGTAGAATTCTTCGAAGAAAACAAGTTCGAATACACCGAAAAGAAGTTTGAAACTACCGACGACTCAGTCTTCCAGGTGAAAAACATCTTGATGGGTTATGTAAAAAATCATCGAAAAATATATAAAGAAAGTATATGAAATAAACCACCTCATTACATTCATTGGCTAATTTCAACGAAGCCATTTCATTTACCAAATGGCTTATACCGCGCCGTGTAATCGTAGCGGGGAGCCATATGTGAGCAATGTATGTACTAAGTATGATTTTATTTCAGACTACAGATGGGAAGATCAGACTTTATTGTTGTAGCATATTTGACATGAGAAGGTAATTAAAACTTTTCAATTTGTATAAAACACCAAATGAAATATTAGAAAAACATAACATAGAAGCAGAAGGAGAGGTAGGCCAATCATGAAAGAAACTTTTTTTAAATTCCGCATTAGCGATCTTTAAATTAATTCAATTACGTCCATGTCCAAGTAACGCCATATTGTCATGAAGGTTTCACGATATATACGTATAGACGTATACTATCTTTTGTAACTGAATATGTGTAATCTACACAAGGCTGTGTGCTGCTTCAATTGCATCGTAGATCTGTTACCGAACATTATGTCGGAGTTTCAATATAAAGGGCCCAGGCACTAAACTATATTGAATGATGAATCAAAAGAAACAACGTACGCTACACAATCGATTTGCATGTATCGGCTAAGTAATGAAGAAGTAAGGAAGTTTCATTTACGCTTCAGAGACATGGAGGGAGCATTTGATGCCATATGGGACTGGGGCGCACTGATTGCGTTTCCAGAGCCGGAAAGACGACGGTATGCTAACTTTTCTATACATTTTGCGTTAACATATATTATTACGAGTTGGTGGGCATGTTAACTAGTTCAATAGCATTACATCTGAAGGCCTCTAAAATGCTGTATTCTGACCCAAACCGCCCTGCAGCCCACACAATCGACAATCGTTGCCATAGCGACGATGCATAGAACAATGAAACATGACGTCACACACAAAAGAATTGTAGTTATAGCTTTCATGACTAGTTGCCACGTGCCATGTTTCTTGGCAACGATATGTGGTATCAAAAAGGCGACTGGCCAACTATATGTGAAAAGGCTTGCGACTTGCGGACGGTCCGTCCCAAAATGCCTTACTTTGGTCGTTGCATGCGGATATTAAACCAAAGAAGCAGAGACAAGTCAACGCCTTAAATTTAAATTCAACTCGTAATAATAGTAATAGCGCGAGGTTTGCATGGCGTTAGGCATTTTATTGGCCCTTTATTAAGCTGTAGCAGCCCTGCATTTTCATTATCCGCCCTCGGCCTCGGGCCGATAATAAAAATTGGCGGGCGGCTACAGCTTGATGTCGGGCCAATAAAATTGCCTAACGCCCCGCAAACTCGCGCTATTGTCATATTGGTGTGCGTTACTACACCAAATAGACAGCGTGTTGTAGATAATATGCAACCAACGGCAAGTCACTATGCTCATTAAGAATGCTTTTTGCAGCTACAGTAAAGTGATGAGATCTCTGATGTCGGATGATTGTCGCTATGTCGTCGGCATTTGCCAAACGGACCCAGCAGAGTGGTCGGCATTTGCACCATCAGGTAAGGCATGCTATTCTCTCGAGGACTGACGTTGAGTGGTATTGATTAATATCATAACGGGGGAGTAGATTAGGGGTGGGGGCCGACTTCAAAGGTTTCCAGGGTGTTATTCATAGAAATATGCAGAGGACAAATATTTAACTGTTTCTGAGAGGCGCTTTTGCGGTGAACAATATTATGGACACTACAGGGTTCGAGTATGTGACTGTGATCGCTACATCCGACAAATATTATAGATTCTGTTACTATTGTCTGTGGTAGCACCATATTACCGACTGTCTGCACCAGGCTGTATCTTCTTCCGGCTCCAATACTATTACCTCGTAATTCATCAGTTAACTACAGAATGTTTTACCAGAGGGCAACTCTATATTTGTGCTGTACTGTCTGTTAGAATTGGGCGACAGCAACGACCCTCTATGCCGAGCTATGACCAAGCGACCAGTTATGTTCAGAAGATGGCAACATTAAATTAAAGACGAACGCTGTCGCCATCTGGTGATTAGGTTTGCGTTTATACAGATGCACACGATATTCCGCTCCTGTATGGGGCTCAGTGTTTTGTCAAACCACAAAATTTAATGACTTGATCTTTAGCATGTGGCATGAAGAGAATGGACACGACTTATTACCTACCATCTGTATTCAGGCGGCTCGCCCTACATGGTCTCTCAAGAAGAAATCGTCTCGTTGTATGGTATGTATGATATATATACGTCAGATATATGAACTAAATATAAGACACAATCGACACCCCTAAATTGGGGTTAGTAGGGGCCAGGGCGCATCTTCAGAAAAACGATCCAGGAGTTTGTTATCCCCATGCACCCCCGGGTCAAATACCCCCCCCCCCCCGCCCCCCTTATCATTATTTGTATTAAGACGTGTGTCCTCTAAAGGTGCTTATAGGAGGCAAAGCACCAATTGTTAGCTGATATTCAGAGTTGAGTAGGTCCTCCCACCCACCCACCCTCTAGTACGCTAGCTGGGGCCGTTCCCTTATCCAGCGGCTTCACCTACGATTTGTACAGAAAAAAACCGCCATTTATTTGCCCCCTTGTTTACCACAGGGGAGCAATGCCGGATAGATCAGCTCAGCACCCAACAAGATCCGAAGTACAGCCAGGAATTCAATATGAAGCAGTTTGCTATCACGTTAATCTTGTTTACACAAAAACTTTGAATATTATAAATTTATATTGCAAAGTGCAAGGCCAGCAAGTGACCCCCATCGGGAGGATTTGCAACAGAAAAGTACGTTGCAATCTTTTAATAAAGAGAACGTCACAAAAATGTGTCAGCCTTGATTATATATAAAAAACAAGCTAATCAGTGGCGAATCTTAAATGGTGGGCTGAATCATTAACTATACTTTTTATTGCCACCCCCCGTTGATGAAGCGGCGCCCCACCCGCCCTATTCGCAAAATGTTAGTTAAAAAATAGTCTAGGAGGGTTGTAGATTGTTGCAATGTTTCTGCAAGATCAAGGTTTAGCGTGAATAAAGATGACCACTAACCTTAATGTGTGAAGACTTTAATGCTGTTGATCTGACATTCCGCCCCTTTATAATAATTAGAGGAGAAAATACCCGAGTATCATTGGTCACAAACCAGGGAAACCATGGAAAGAAACATAGGGCGTTCTAAATGCAGATGATGCAATGATTCTCATTAGAGTGGGGTTAACTTAATACCTGCTCCTATTTCCTCTCCTCGTTGATCCATTGTTAAAAAGATAACATTTTTTCCGTTTCTCCTTTTGGGGTTTAACTGTTTCTATGATCGCCTACGCTGCGTAAGTCCAGAGTATGCTGGCATGCCAAGTCGCTTATAGTTGGTAACTTAGGAGGTTACAAGGGCGGTATGGGCAGCACGGGCGTGTGCAGGAACTCTTGAAAGGGGGTGGGGGTCACAGAAACTTACAAACTGGATGTAAAAGCCTGAGAGGCAGGTAACCTTGATACACATAATTTGAAAAGCTCTCGTGATCCGTCGAAACAGATCACTAACGACGGATGTATGTTTAGTATAGAACTCGCAGGTGAAATATGACCTGGATCTTAAACGGTCGGCCACCAACTGTTGACTAACTGCTTCAGACAGTCTGTCCTTGAACGGTCACCTTACCCACTTTGCATGGTGTTATCTATGACGTATGATCCCTTAACCTCTTGAGCATAAAAGTCTACCCCCCCCCCCTCGAGAGGGGGGACTATTATGCACTATTATGCAAATCTGGTGGGTGGGGGGGTCCCTGGTTGCCCAGTGAATCCTGAGAGAGCGGACATTTGTGATAAAAGAAAATAGGACTGATATTTTAAACTTTCCGTTGGGGGGTGGGTGGGGGGGGGGCGGATGATTCTGCTGAAAATGTGCGTGCATGCATTGAGCGGGTTTGGCGGGAAACAAAAATAAACCGAGCGGGTTTGCGGGTGGAACAGGGTTCAATTTACAGCGGAACTCTCCGAACTCTAGCAATGTCTTAAGTGCCCCCTCCCCCTGTGCGATGCCCTTATGTCCACATCGGAGGAGCAGACACCATATATATACGCATAAGAGAATATAGCCCAACAAACACAGCCTACGATTTGTGAGCGTGTCACGAAGAACGAAGACCAACCACGCGAATCTTGGGGTCGACACCTTTAGCAGTGTATGACCGCTTATTCTGGCATTAAATGCTGATCTCTGGATGTCAAAAACGCATTCATTGATATCAAGAAGTAACGTTTGATACTATAAAACACAAAATCCGAAATTAAGGTCTCCGCAAAGATCCGGGTCAAGAGTTATTCGAAGCAAGAGTTTTTTCTTTCGTCTGAAGCTGGCATGTCTTTTACACCTGCCTTACACCCTGGTCAGGAACAATACTGGATTAACAGATGGAAGCACGGACTGACAGAGTGGCACAGAACTGGAGTCAACCCGTAAGTTCGCCTAGACACGATTCGTTATTTTCATACATCAGTGTTATTTGTTATTTAACATATATAGGCGTGCCACAATTCGTTATTTAACATACATATAGGGGTGTCGCGATTCGTTATGTAACATACATAGGCGTGTCGATATTCGTTATCTAACATACATAGGCGTGTCGATATTCGTTATTTAACATACATAGGCGTGTCGATATTCGTTATTTAACATACATAGGCGTGTCGATATTCGTTATTTAACATACATAGGCGTGTCGATATTCGTTATTTAACCTACATAGGCGTGTTGATATTCGTTATTTAACATACATAGGCGTGTCAATGTTCGTTATTTAACATACATAGGCGTGTCGATATTCGTTATTTAACATACATAGGCGTGTCGATATCCGTTATTTAACATACATAGGCGTGTCAATGTTCGTTATTTACCACAAATGGACGTGTCGCGATTCGTTATGTAACTTAAATGAGCGTTACAGTTATGAACATACATGAGTGTTTGTTACGAAGTCAAAATCCATGGACATGTGGTTTGTAAATAAATGAAATATTTATTTAATCTAATTTAACGTATGCTATATGAAACAGATATGTGACAACGCATACACAGACGACAATTGAGTTAGGTTATGATGTCCAAGTGCACAAGTATTACCGCTCTGATCACATTTATGACCTATGGTTTATGCCCTATGGCTTATGCCCTATGGCTTATGTCCTATGGCTTATGCCGTATGATTTATGCTCCGTGGCTTATGTTCCATGGCTTATGCTGTATGGCTTACGCCCTATGGCTTATGCCCTATGACCTATGGCGTATGCCCTATGGCTTATGCCCTATGACATGCTCTATGACTTAAGCTGGCTTATGCCATATGGCTTATGCCCTATGGCTTATGCCCTATGGCTTATGCCCTATGGCTTTATGAATATAATGTTCACAAAATGGGCTGGGTGCGTATCGGCGATTCTTCTTAGCGCGGCGAAATTTTACGGCAGGCTCCCTTCGGCGAAGGCGGCATCCATACCTGGCCTGAGAGATCTGGTCCCAGACGACCTCAGTACTGGCAGCATCCATTGCACTCTCTGCCTTCGACTCACGCTGCTAGAGCTCCTGTATATCTCTGTTGTCGCCTACGTCCTCAATGCATTTTCACACTCCCTCGCCAGGGCGGCGCTGCGCAAATTGATAGGAAAAATGCGTCGCGCATTTCTACAAATTAGTGCTGAGTAGTATTAGCCTAATAACACATGAAATCAGGTGATGATAGAGAAAGATTTCACTCACAATTTTAACTTTTTCGAAAAGGTACAAGGTGGTTTTGCTGTATTAAATACACAAAGATCGTTATTTTTATGTTTTATTTATGAAAACTAATGTTGCAAGAAATTACAGCAGATTTTACCGTTTTTCAAGAATCTTGAAATTTGCTCCCGGCCGACAGCAGCGGTAGAAGCTAGCTTGGGTAGCTCCACCGTGCAGGGAGCTTCCTAGCGTGCGTAGCGCCACCGTGCAGGGAGCTTGCATCCAATGGGGTTCTGGTCCCCACCGACTTCGGATGGCAACCTCAGCGATGGCCCAGCATGAATGGCAACCTCAGCGGTGGCCCAGCATGAATGGCAACCTCAGCGGTGGCCCAGCATGAATGGCAACCTCAGCCATGGCGTGGTCATAATCCACAGGTGACTGCGGACAACACCGGATGACCCGACAGAGTGGCAACAGCGCCCGCTGAACGTCGAAGCTCCGGAAGAGGGTAGTCCTTGTGAAACCGGGTGTCTAATTTTGACCTGTCCTCTAGGTAGTCTGGCCACTTCGGGGCTGATACCGCATTTATTTCGGCGGACCGCTATTCCCAGAAGTTGTCACGATTGACAGGGCCGAACAGGTCAATAAGATTTGACACTGTGAGGAGGGTCCTAGCGGCCAACTCTGCCAGCCGTCAAATTAGCATCCCGGCCTATCCGAGAAATAATGTGACAATGAGAGTAAATCATCGCAAGCATCACTCATCTCGCAGACTGCATGGTGATCGACTTCATGACAGTTATTTAACACACCGTTTCAGTATCCTTCGTTTCAGGCAAGGGATTATCGGGATACGTTATAATCAATCCGGCGTCCATCAATCAATTAAGTAATATAGTATATAATAATAGTTTCGTTTGGTGTATAGCGTGAGGCCTAAGAGTTCATGCGTTTAGCTGAGTTTTTTTTAAAATTTGACTTACGACCTATATAGCTTGAGGACGTCGGGCTTAGATTTCGAATATGTCCGTAAAAAGTTCATACATGATGTTTGTAAGCTGGCTATGAACTATCATCACAGCTATGGCATTAAACTGAAGTAATGTTTGATCCAGTCCTAAGAAGGCAGCGTTCTTTCTACGTTTTAACGCGCTGTATGTCGTAATTAACAATACAGGAAAGTATTCTCCAGCGGTGGAGAAGATCTATATGTCACAGAATCATTTTCGTTTTATTCAAAACATTTTATCAGGGAATACATTGTTGAACGAGTAACTTTAATCAATTGCACCATGGTTGGAGGCAAAGTACGCAATAAACTACACGATCGAATGAATATCGGATAAAAGTGAAAGCCATGGACCACCGAATCACTCGCTATATTGGTGTGTCTGCTCCCCGCCCACCATATTAACTGATAACGTAGCAGCTCAACCAACACTTTTACACAATCAGAGTCTCTACATTTTAGTAACTTCGAAAACCTATATAGATGTATATGACTGCAGATGTAATGAAGGGTCTTCCACATATGACTGATGTCCTTGTTGCATGCCAGGCTGGCGGACCGGGGACACACTGTGGTCGGCGTGGAACTGTCCAGACGGGCGGTCGTGGAATTCTTCGAAGAAAACAATCTCGAATACACCGAAGAAACGTTCGGAACTGCAGACGAGACCATCTTCCAGGTTAATATAACAACTTGATTAGATTAGAAAATATGCAAAGACACTATTGAACACATATGACAGAAGACGCGGCTAAAGTAAAAAGCTTCAATACGACTGGTGGAGAGAGATTAAATGTGTTTGTATGACCATGGAGCGCGCAGGTGCGAAAGGGGCCGCGCAAGTAAGGTTTGTTGATTATGTGAGAGCGGACTGTGATTTATTGTACCGGAAAGTACTAAAAAGTGTTTACATTAAAATATTGATAATGCCAGTATTTGACATTATCAATATATGTGGCATTAAATATTTGAGATCTGTAAGTGCCATAAAGTTCAACGACATAGGCCAGGTTATCAGCGGGTGCAGTTTGTTTTTTCCAGACTACCGATGGGGAGATTCGAATTTATTGTTGCAACATTTTTGACATGACAAGGTTAGAATTGTGCATTGGGTGACGTAGAATATGGTAATTGGGATAAAGATGTCGCGCAGGTCAGACTGTTTATATATTGGCATAGCCATTCGCATTTTGCCGCAAATCAGTGAAAGCTGTTTATCATACAGCATTTAAACATCGGAACAGCGTTTTAGTGTCGTTAAACATCGATATATCTAGAAGTTATAACAGCTTAACACGCTAAACACGAAATGCATATCCAGTACACTGGACAGGGTGAATGAATGTTGTTGAAACATTTTCCCCTGTGTCATAGACCTGTTTATAGATCATATACTATCGGAGGACATAACAAACAGTTACCTAAGCATGTAATCTTCGACGACCCACAAACCGAATTAAGCCAAATTCGCCAACAGTCCAACGCAAATGGACCTTTGCAAATGAATAAGTATCATTGGTTTAAACATATTTTTATTTGGCAATTGGAAAGCAGGCAAAGCCTATACAAATTCCTCTTGCTTGAAAAATAAGAAACATATATTACTTGAAAAATAAGAAGTTGCAATAAGTATCATTACGATGTTACTCATGCTTCAGAGACATGGAGGGAGCGTTTGACGCCATATGGGACTGGAGCGCACTTATAGCGTTTCCAGAGCCGGAGAGACGACGGTATGCCTCAATTATCATACATTTTGAAATAATAATTTTATCGTACATGAAGATAACTCGATGACACATCTCATACTTAGTAGTGTTTATATATTTCTCCCCCCCTTTGCTACATATATAAAATAATTACCCCTCATTATAACACGCACGTTGCAGCTACAGCAAAGTGGTGACTTCACTGATGTCGGATGATTGTCGCTATGTCGTCGGACTTTTCGAAGCAGATCCAGACGAGTGGTCGACTTCAAGACTTGCGGGTAACGCGTATTACGGTATTGTGAAGTAATAGTTTTCGATAACGTATTCAGTCTTCGCGTGGTTACCCATATATATGGTTGGTCATTGACCTCTTACAAAAAAAAAACAGGGATAAAGTGGAGATATTTTCTGCCCCAAACGTGGCAGGAATAGTACGGAAAAATGGGGAAGTATGCGGTGACAGTAGGAGAGATTTATACGCTTGGTGAAACAAAAAATATAGTTTTTTCCATATTTTAGTGCGTTGCTATGATTAGCATGTAGTTTTCATATGAAATATGGACAGTAAGTATAAGTTTAATACTAGAAGGTCTATTTGCAATAAACCTGAAAAATCTCTCCGCAGCGGGCCCCCCATTCATGGTATCCCAAGAAGAAATGGTCTCATTATTTGGTGCGTATAGATCATTGCGTAACAAAGCTAATTGACGAATTCGAGGTGTTGGCCGTTCATTGCATGGCCCAAGTTATGGTTTGCAGAAACACTTTCGAGATTCACGATGCGAACAAAGCGCCATCGCTTGCAAAAGTAGCTACGCCCCCCACCCCTCCCGCTCCTCTCACGCCGCCCTACTTTGCCAATAGGGCTGACGGTACCCAATGGCAGTGCTCCAAATTGGCCTAAAGCACAAATTCATTTCATTTCACACCTACATTTAGATAATGCAGCAAAGCAATGAATAAGCAGAGCAGTGCAGCAAAACAGTGCAGTGATACACCATAGATGCATTTGTATTACTTAAAAATAAGCAGACGTATTTTTATACTCATTCTCTATCTGATTATGACGGGGTGGGGGGTGGTGGGGGGTTATAATACATTGCTGGGTTTAGGGGGTTCCGCGGTAACCCCCCCCCCCTTTCGACCGCCAAAATCCGCTCGGTCGGTGCATTTTTTTGCGGCAACCTAGTCTATGAACGCACATTTTCAGAGCCCACCTTACCCCCCCACCCCCCCGGTCGCAAGTTTTTAAATATCCGTTTTATAAGAGTACCGGTATCTTTTTCATCACAAATATCCGCTCTATCAGGCATCAAGGCACCCGCGGACCCCCCCCCCCCCCCCTCCCTCCCGATTTGTATTATATTGTATTATATTATATACAATGCTACATTTTCTAGACTGGTACCGGACTTAATTACCTGCCGGAAAAAGAGTACCAAAGACGTTAAACGCAGTTTAATTGGTATAAAGTAGATTGATTTGATTTGATTTGATTGGGTTTTAACGGCACTTTTAGCCTGTAAGGCTATATCGTGCCATACTGGTTGTTCAATTTAAATAACTAGGCAGTCAATACTAAAACCCTGAAAATTAGTACATGTGATATTGAAGATAAAACTATTGCAAGAATGATAAAGGGTCAAGTAGATATGAATGTATAAAGTAGATTTTGGCGCTCTACTTGCAAGCACATTTGCCAAAGAGTAGCCTACTAGTCTGAGTACTGCATGAGTAGGCCTACATGCGCTACTTTGGAAAGCTGATTGACTCCATGTGATTTTGTGCTTTGTTAATTACCACAGGGGAAATGTGCCGGATTGACCGGCTCAGCACTGAACAGGGACCAGAATACAACAAGAGATTTCAAGTTCAGCAATTTTCATTGGCGCGGATTCTGTTGACGAAGAAAGTGCAAGACTGGGGAAACTGTCTCTAAACGGCTGAAGTGCAGAAAAGACATCTCGCAAAATTGAACGATCATATATAATTAAAACCCAATTAACGAAAACGAAATTGAATTGTTCTTGAGTAAGTATAGAATAATCATTATCCAATGTTGTTGCAAGGTAATGTATGACAATTATAATGTACCACTTCGTCCAGAGCATATTTCTAATGTAGGCCTCCTTCTGTAATCGTCTCCCATCGACTATTTGCATATTAGGCTTCACGAAGTCGACTGTTGCGGACACTCATGAGTATTATATGAGCCATATTGAAACAATGGCACACGTTAACATGGAAGAAGGAGTACAATCTGGCTTTGATAGGTTCTATAATCGAAGCAAGTTTTACTCTGAAATACAAAACTAATGACCCTATACGCAAGATTTGTTGGTGTGTAACGTGCAAAGTGCACAGCGCGCGCCGGAGTCACCCTTTTCTTTCTGCCATTAAAAATAACTCTACTCTCTTTATAGCGTTTTGCCACTATGTACGTGTTGCACCATATCAGTTAGTATAGCGGGCGCGGATCGAATGGAGAGGGGGCGTCTAGGGGGTTTATGCCGTATCGTAATATTCCTACCCCTAATTTCTGCCATCACATAGGCCTACCCGTAACAGTAAATTGTAGGCCCATGGGGTGTAGGGGGGGGGGGGGGTTGGAGAAGCGAAAAGAGGAATATGACGACGAGAATCGACACTGATTGCCAATTGGCGAAATAACACTGGTCAAAGCAATATTAACGAACGCTATACCCGGATGGACGGCATGCACCTCCGTTGGCCTATATCGAAGAAGGTGGCGGATCTAGCAGGCTGGCTTTAGCCGCTATAAAGTCACCTTCGCCGGATAAAGCCATAATAACACTGGACCAGATGGCATCTTCCCGTAGTGATATTGCAATGTAGAAGCACAATTCATCAGTAATCTACCTCATCATGAGTTACAAGACCGGAGAAGATACAGCTATGGAGTCCAGGGATAACTAATTTTCGCCAATTTAAAGTATTCGCCGTTTGTACTCCACACCACCCACCAACTTGAATGATGTATAGTCTTGGAAACGCGCAAGTCCAAACGACGGGCCACATATAGTTGTAAGCCCATATACACGAGTCTAGTGGACAGTAGCAGTAACCCAGTGTTGAAACTCGTCGTCACTCGTCTTTAGGACTTTTCCGGACAGCGCGGATCCCCCACCACCACCCGTTCGTGAGAGCTCTGATCCCCCCCCCTAACCCCCCCCCCCCCCCTCGCCGGCCACCCGATATGAAGTTTGAAGGAAACCCTCCATCATATTATCTATACTAATAATATGAAGCTGTACGTCTGTCTGTCTATATACTTTGAGGTGCATGACGTGATCCTAGTTAGGTCTTATGTTTGTTCCATTTCTTGCATACGCATGATATTTGCGCAATTTTTTATAAATTCAATTTAAAAAATGGGGGACTATTCCGTCCTCGGCTAGGGGCCGACGCGAAAGCTCGGTTGGCTAGAGCGCTCGCATTGAGTGCTCTGGTCACCTGAGAGCCTAACGGCGCGTGGATCGATGGTTCGAGCCCTGCTGTGGCAATGTCTGCGTGGTCGCAGGATAAAGATCCCGTGTGTTGCTTCGTAAAGAGTAGGGGGTTACCCCCTGAGACATGGCTCCACTCTCCCTTCCTTCTCCCATTGATGCGATATGACCAAAAGTGGTTAAAACGTCCTGCATAACCAACCAAACCAAAACCGTCCTCGGCTAAGGCCTACGCCTAATTGACATGAGCTGATAATTGATATGTTAATAACACAATTGGTTATGTCGGTGTTAGGTCATAAGATTCTGTAAGCTTGCCTTAAATATGGAGCCATCAGCCATAATAAAATGCGTTAAATGCCGAATTTAAAATTTCAGCAGGGTTACGTTAGCATTGTTGTTAAACTTTTAATCAAATCGATTTATAGAAGTTTGAACAATTAAATAATCAGAAAAATCGTGTAAAATGACGCGTGACACCTTGCACTATTAGGTTAGAGTCATGTACTACATAAAAAAGAATTTCAGATTTTGTTTTTTAGTAAGTTTAGATCTATATGTTGAATATCGTAAAATCTGCCATATATGTTATAGCGCGCAAGCGAGCTCTTTAGATTACACACACATAAAAAAAACGATGACATCGATTCCCATACTTTTATGAGCTAGTGAATCCACCGGAAGTCGACCTTTACTGGGGAAAGCGGAAGAGATCGCATGTTATGTACGCATGCGTGGGTTTTTCTTTTGTCGCAGATTGATTATTGCAGCGAATCTTGCCGATTTCCAAAAAAAATTCCTCTCCTTTTATGTTCTATTATTTATTAACACGAAGAATTTAACGTTTTAAAATTCGAGACTTTGTCGCAGCTATAATACTGGGTAGTTGTGACGTCAAAATGTTATAAAAATGACGTCACAATGGGAGTTCCTAAGCAACCGAATGATATGTTAGAAGCACGTGCGTGGTATACGTCATCCCGCCAAAGATATACATGATGGGAAGCCAAAGTGGTAGTTATTTTGAATATTAATCTAGATGTATCCCCATGGAATAGCTGAATTAATCAATATGCGGTCGCATTTTTAGGTAGCACCTATCCATAATAGCGAGCGTAGCGAGCTCTTTAGATAGCAAACACGTCAAAAAATGACAAAATCTATATCTCGATCACATACTGTTATGAGCTTGTGAAATCCACCGAAAGTCAACCTCCACTGGGAAAAGGGAACTCGTGTAAGACATATATGTATATATCAACAAAACTTGCTGATTTCCAAAAAAATAACCTCTGGTTTTATGTTCTGTAATTTCTTAACAAGAAGAATTTAACGTTGTAAACCCGAATTAGAGACTTTGTGCACGAATTTAACGTTTTGAAACGGAATTCGAGACATTGTCCCTGCTATAATACTGAGTAATTGTGACGTCAAAATGTTATACAAATGACGTCACAATGGGAGTTCCAAAGCAACCGAATGATATGCCACAAGTACGTGCACGGTTTACGTCATCCCGCCAAAGATACGCATTATGGCAAGCCGATGCGGGATTTATTTTGAATATTGATCTCGGTGTATCGGAATAGCTGAATTAATACAGATCTATATACACTCGCATTTTAGGTAGCACCTATCCATATTATATATGCACTCGCATTTTAGGTAGCACCTATCCATATTATATATGCACTCGCATTTTAGGTAGCACCTATCCATATTATATACGCTGGCATTTTAGGCAGCACCTATCCATATTACAAATACCATCATGTGATGTGGCAGATGATAAACGACGGGCTCCGGTGCGCGCCTGCGTACATGCAAGCATCTACTTCCGGTTATATTTGTGGACGAAGAACGAAGAAAACAGTTTTCTGCAGTTGACTATCTGCCAATTAGAAAAAGTAACGCGAAGTCTGTGGTTTATATTTAAGTCGATCCTTGCATGTAGATCAGTTTATGTAGTTCATGATGTAGTACTAGACGACGAAGCGTACTGAACAAACTGAAAGTTGCTCACACGGCAATTTTACCCGTGGGGAATTTCACGAACGCCACTGCCAGTACAGTAGGCTGAGTAGCGCTCCATGAGAAAATGCCAAGCTCGTTCGTTTCGCAATGTCACGCCTTT
Source organism: Arenicola marina (assembly GCA_964019135.1). Lineage (NCBI taxonomy): Eukaryota > Metazoa > Annelida > Polychaeta > Arenicolidae > Arenicola > Arenicola marina. The sequence continues at coordinate 26,069,184 of OZ025249.1, forward strand.
TTAACTTCATATCTTGATTAAGTTATCTTTAATTAACCGACTTATCTCGCTATTTTCGCTTGCATATGTGACAGTTTAGTCTATATTCTTGCCATCAAAACAACATCTTCAAACTGCCTGGCTGATTAAAAAAAAAAAAAAGGCTGAGTAAGGTATTACATTATAATAAAAGTAATTTAAAACATCCAGTGCACGATAATTAACCACATGTTATAGCTTATGAGAAGTGCTGTATCTGCGTATTGCATCGATGCTGTTTTACAGTGACTTTCTTTCCGGTTTTATACAACCTAGCCCAGAACCCTAGGCTGTGTGGGCTGAAACACAGCCTAGTCGCATTCCATAGTAGAATTCTGGTCTGGAACAACCCCATTTCAGGGTTGTTTGACTTTGACCAAGTGTAGTTCTAATTCTCCTTTGCTGAAGGAAAAGTTTTGTAACAGATATAAACCTTAATCCTTTTCTTATTACTTCCTGACAAGTAATGACTAATCACATAAGTAACCTTTCTTGAAAGGGAAAAATAGTCCAGTCTGTCACCAGAAATTTACATGAAGACATGTGTTTTCACTGACCCAATGACTGGGTCCCTGAACAATGAACCAATTAGCATGGCTTATAATATCATGTGATGACCCTGTACGTCTAATTACCGGAGGGGGCTGGAATTTACCGAAGGGGGCTGGAGGGGGCCGGAAATTACCGAAGGGGGCTCGATGGAGGTGGTTGATGATTAAATGGAAGTGGCTTACAGGCATCTTGGATTAAAAATTAATAGGAAATCATTCATTTAGTTATTCCTTCAATTTACAGAAGGGGGCTGGAGGGGGCCGGGATTTACCGAAGGGGGCTGGAAGGGGCCGGGATTTACCGAAGAGGGCTCGATGGAGGGGGTTGATGATTAAATGGAAGTGGCTTACGGGCATCTTGGATTAAAATAAAACAAAAATGAAAATGGTAATTGGCAAATCATTCATTTATTTATTTATTCAATGCATTCAATAATCACATGCTTTTCATTTGCATACTATCGTCTTTACATCAATCGGTAACTTTGATCTTCTTTGTGGTTGTCGTTGTCTTCTCTGTTCTTCTGCGCTTTCATTGTCCAGGTTTCTTCCCCCCCCCCCGAGGGTGTCTGTAGTACGGACAATTTCCCGTCTGTCGAACGAACTTGGTTGTCTGCATCTGTTTTTTATGAAGTCCCAGCTTCTCTTGTTCCGTTGCTCGTTGGTCATTGCCGTCCACTCTGTCGTTGTCAGTCAATAGCGCTGCATCTCCGGTGCCAAAACGTAATTTCCCAGTCAGATAAGTGCTCTGTCAATGTCCTTTTCCTGAGTCGCGATGACGTTCTCGAGTTTCGTGATGAGATCCGGTAGTGAGAGTGTCTTCCAGTCTGTGGCAGCTTTCAACATGTGATTTGCAGATTCGCAGATTATTGTTGTTGGTCCAGCCGGGTGCAATGTTGTGTCTTCGTGAAGGATTAAACACTCCATCTTTCAGGAGTGTAGTCGGTCTCTTGTCCATGTGGTTTTGAAAGCAGGTAGTCGTCGTCTTGTCCGCCACTAAGTCCTTCACGTCTTTCAGTCGTTGATCGAAAACAATACTGTCATCTGCGCCTAAAGCTATCTCCGAATACTGCTTCAGTGATGTCCTGTCCGTCTGAGTGCTTAAGTCCCACTTTGTTTTTTAAATAGTCGTCGGCGTTGTTCCTGAGATGTCTCGTGCACAAGATGTTGTCAGAGTTGGGGAATTTCTCCCGAATGGCTCGACGAAGGGCAGCCTCCTCGTCCGAACCGATGACCAACTTCGGCTGCTTCGATCCGAAAGCAGTCGCTATGTGATCGAGGAAGGCAGCATAAACCTCAAACGTAGACGTGCCGTGAAGAAGCATGGGTCCAAAAATTATGGGGTTTTGGCTGCTGTCTTTGCGTAACAGACCTTTGTGCTTGTATGACGTAACAGTCACAAAAACCTTCCCCAGGTTGAATGTTCTGTCGATTCCCAGAACTGATAGACTGTCCGATGTGCAACACATCTGCTTCGCTGCTTCCACTGTCTTTTGTGTATACACAATGATGGATGGCACCTTGTCCTTCTGGTGATTAATTTTTAATCCAAGATTCCCAGTAAGCCACTTCCATTTAATCATCAACCCCCTACATCGAGCCCCCTTCGGTAAATCCCGGCCCCCTACAGCCCCCTCCAGTATTTTTGGCCCCCTCCAGCCCCCTTCGGTAATTAGACGTACCCTGATGACCTTGCACATGTGCAGTGAACAACTTCCTGTAAAAAAAATGGTGGCATGTTGTTGTCCATTTTCATGCCAGTAGGCAATTATGGCTCCTCTTGAAGACTTTAATAACTTTGGAAGAGTTCATACATCTGTAATTATATATAGAAAAGTAATTTTACATTGTTGAAACTAATTATGAAAGCTATACTTAAACAATTCAATTCGTCATGTGAAGTTGATTTTTCACTATAGAATGCTACATGGCTATGATTCTTCAACCATAGCCATGGATTCATGGCTATATACAACCATGCAGTTTTACGGTGACTTTCTTTCTGGTCCTGTGCATCTATGCAGTTTTGCAGTGACTTTCTTTCCAGTCATGTGCATCAAACCATTTTATACTATTTTGTTTCGAATCAGCCAGGCAGGTCAAAGGTGTTGTTTTGCTAGCACAAATATAGACTAAACCGGTACATATGCAAACGAAATCAAGATAAAAGTTAACAGGCGCAGCATTTGCGAAACGTACGACCTTGGCATTTGATCATGAAACAAAGCTCTTAACCATAAGGCCATAACTAGGCATTTTTTAATGGCCCGTGAATGGTTGCATCTATGACCCAGAGGGGAATCTGCAGTTACCATCAAACAAATAATTTCGCATTGCGGTTGATCTGCCATGGTGTCTAATCGTCAACTTATGTCTCCAGGGCAGTGCCGTCATGAATAGGCAGGCTTGGAACCGGGCTGCCTATCAGTAACAACTCTAGGCCAGTTTCACCATAGTGGTCCATCAGACCAGCTCAAGTTGAAAAATTGCTTATGCTATATCTTTAGATCATGAATTAATTTATAGTTACTGGACAAATAGGTAGTGTACTATTATTGCAAGCTCTCGCAGTTAATGACAAACCTCTCGATATAAGTTTTATATCTTATGTCAGAAATTAGTATGGAGGGAATTATGGCCCTATTCTTTAAATTGGCCGACTTGGGGCTGCATAAATAGATGATATTTACCTCCAGTATGCCTTCAGATAAGTCTTTCCAAAAGCACCTACCATAATTTCTGGTGTATATGTCGCACATTTTTGTCGTCACATCCAAGGGGTGTGACTTATACACCAGTGCAACTTTTATATGAACTAAGTCTAAGCTTTTCTCTCAGACCCCCCACTCCCTTACCAACTTGATTGGCCAGGAGACCGGAGGTCGTGTTTCCTCGATTGTCCCCAGTTATCATAATCCCAACCAGCGAATGAAACCAATTACCAGTGTAATGTAAACCTGATATCAAATTTCTTTATGGCCCACTGTCTAAGTCAGCAAATGTATCAAGTTACACCATTGGCTGCCGCTTCCCGAACTGTTTCCCCTTCTATCTACGAGTCAAGTCAGAGTTGGGCCCCCTGCCAACGATGACGGTGGACCCTCACTCCACTCCCTCCCTACAAATGCTACACAGCTTAACTGACCATGTGATGCATCAACCACCTATAGTAATAATGCCTAATTGACTTGCCCACTCTATTGGTCAACTCTAAGCCAGTGCCGCTGAAACTGTGCTCCGAGTACCCATCAAAGAAACATAGATGTGTCAGTTCTTACGGCATTTGACAACAAACAGTGTGGGAGTTTAACGCAATTATGGGCAATAGTTAACAATGGTGGCACATGTCAGAATATTAAGTCTGGCTTCCACAAAGCAGAACTGTTGAAGAACATGTATACCAATGCCCACTGCAACCAACTTTGAGGAGTTTGGCACAGACTTTGAGACTGGGTGAGAAGGATAGTGAATTTGTAAGATATACACATATATTATAATTAATCACAATAATAAATGCAAATTGAAATGCTTTATGTGTTGTTTGCATTTACAAATCAAGCTTTTTTATAACATAACATTATTTCAATTGCACTGTCATGCACACAGTGCTTCGATGCTCTGGCAAATCTCACACTGACGGTACAACTTATATACAGCTCAAGTCTAAATATTTCTAGAAATCGGCGGGTGCGACTTATGCCCCAGAAATTAAGGTATACTTTTTGAAAACCTCGGTTTACAGATTGGAACTGTCACGTAACAAAGTGGGTCTTCCGAGTTAGGGCCAGCCTGGCCTCAAAACAAGATGTCACTGTCATAAAACAGCTGCATCAGGGAAAATATGTCAAGTCTGAACTTGTGACCTTTGGTCACGGTTTAAAGGTCATGGTTCACAAAACCAGTTTTCATATCTTTCATATACTAAAACGCTGTATTATGGAAATGATAGTTATCTGTGGTAGTTTGTGATAGTCGCACCAGAGTGGGAAAGTAGGAAAACAAGGGAAAATTAAGGGCATATATCACCAAGGTACGCAGCTTGAACACATGAATAAAATGAATTTTGTTTTCGAAAATCAAGGTAATTAAGCTAGATGCTAGCCTCTCGAGGCTCTGTTGGGTCTCAGTTCCATCCTTTCTGTTACCCAGTAACTGTTCAAAAGGAATAGGCACAATCAGGAATGCTGACTTATCTGGAGGCACTCTTGGTGTAAATAGTATACGTCTGTATAGATTTATCCCTTAGCTGTTAATTCATCTAAAAAGTAACAAATACTTCTCTGGTGGTGAAATTGAAGATTGAAGAAAAATGGCCATCTGCATATGGAGGGAATTCACTGTCGCCAAGTTTGGTAACTACATACATGTTTGACCAATCAAGTGACTACCTGTAATGTGTACACTTTTCGCATGGTGAATAAATGTGGTTTTAATTTACTTATAGATTAAAGATGCCTAAAGTGAAAAGGAGCCGAAAACCGCCTCCAGATGGCTGGGAGCTGATAGAACCTACACTGGATGAATTGGACCAGAAGATGCGAGAGGCAGAAACAGAGTCGCATGAAGGCAAGCGTAAAGTGGAGTCGCTCTGGCCGATTTTTCGGATCCATCATCAGAAGTCACGCTACATCTACGAACTGTTCTTCAAGCGCAAGGCCATCAGCCGCGAACTGTACGAATACTGTCTTAAGGAAAACATCGCAGACAGGAACCTGATCGCCAAGTGGAAAAAGCCAGGTTATGAAAATGTCTGCTGTTTGAGATGCATCCAGACAAGGGACACCAACTTCGGTTCCAACTGTGTTTGTCGTGTACCCAAGACCAAGCTGGAAGAAGGGAAGATCGTTGAATGTGTGAACTGCGGATGCCGAGGATGTTCCGGTTGAAGATCTGTTCTCATGGCGGTCTCACTTCGAAATTAACTCACGTGTCTGTTGTATAGCTATAAGCAAGTGTCTAAGCAAGTGGTGGCACGGAAAACTCGTGACTCTGTAACTAAACTATTACTTAGCTGTGGTGATCTGTGTATTTTTGTAATAAATATTAAATGTTTCATTTTATTTGTGTGGATTTTTTTAGGCTTTTAGGGTACACAGAAAGACCCGGGATAGAGGAATATAGACATTTGACATTTAAGCGAAATCTGCCACCTCCAATACTATATTCACACAACAATATGACAAGGAATTTAATTTTGTACGACCTACACAATTCTGAAAGCTCTGAGAGATGTTAAACCGGTCTGGTCTTAAACACCTAAAAGCTAAGCTGCATTCAATTGGACCATCAAGGTGGGAGGAGAGTGGCGTGCCCAAGGGGTCAGTACCCTACCCCCTCCTGGATCCGCCCGTAAGTAGCAACTGCTCAAGAAAACAGACCCGGTAGTTCGCATCAGCCATTCCTGGGATTAATGTAAAATCCTCTTAGACCCGCCCAGATCGTTTCATTGCTTCGCAGGATCCTTTGATTGGGCCTCCCTGATGTAGCGGTTAGCGCACTAGACTGGTCCGGCAGGGAGAACCATTGGCCCAGTTTTATCACAAAAATCGCCCAAAAAAATTGATAGGCCTTTGAGCACTTTTCAACCGAATACTATTCCCACGCTCGTCAAACAGAAGGGCAGTTTAGAAAACGTGGGGAACCAGTACATCTAACATTCAAGGCACCACGAGGTGCCCCCTTGTGCACAGGAGGGGACAAAACACAATGCCAGAGGGCCGTGTTATAATAATGGCGTAATTACGTAAGATACGTAAGAAAAACGACTTTTCAGTCTTTCATGGAATACACGCACCCCGCCCCGAATAAGTTCCATTAATATGTTCTGGCCTTTTTTAATTCATTTAAGTTGTCATGGCCTCAGTACCGGCCGGTAGTATATTTTGAGGTTGGCTGGCCGAAGCAGATGGCGAGCGAACAGAGGTTTCAACAACCCGTTGAATGAGTACGGTTAACGATAACGGAAAGGGTACCCCCCCACCCCCCACCCCCCTTTAAGGCTGCTTGTCGAGCTTTTCCCGCCAAATCCAAGCTCATGCGACATATATATCACAATTTGCAAATAACTCGATTGTTTCATTCTATTAAATCAAAAATAAACATCGCCGTTTGCATGGGCTGTGATATATGGCAACCGTTTATATCCCGGGACAAATTTTGGATGATTCAAGGACTGATTCTTATTTATATTTTGACCTCTTTAGTTTTGGCGGGAATTCATTAAAGAGCTCGATAAGTAACTTTAATTAAGGTAGAGTGGATTTAAACCCTGAAACAAACGCTCCTGATTTTTTTCTCGTGAACGAAAAATGTAACATATTTCGTTCTTGACGTAACAATTGATGTCCAATTATCTTCATTAAGCCATAAGAAATGTTATTTGGGCGTAATTGAAGACACTGGTAACCTAGCTATAGCTGTCAACGGTAGATTGACGGCCGTACGTGTCACAGGTGGTGAACATAGACAAAGGTCACCTTTCAATATTTTAATTATATTTTGAAAGACGAATTTATATTAATTAAGATGATGCTTGATTAAACGAAGGCACTTAAAGAACGGCATCGAATTTTGATGCCATATACAAACTGACAAGAGCCACTCATGCACTCAATCGGGGTCCCTCGGGGCTAAATTAATATGTGCTCTATCTAGCCTCATCCCCACCCCTTGCCACAAATACTTGCGCTATGATACGTCCCTATTTTATATGTACGGCCTAGCTCCAACAGCTAGAGGTTTCATTTAAAAAGACGTTTAAAACATTCAGAAATCATTGAATTTCCGATTCGATGTGTGGCATTGAATGACGACCCAGCCATAATTTTTGTAACAGCTAGGTCTGCACACTGTTGGCCCACTGCGAATACAATTTGAGAAAAAAAACGAACGCGTCGATGGGAAGACGAATATATTATTAATGTTTGCAACAACTTTAATTCTAAATGTCTGACTATAGTGTATACTATAGGACTACACAGCGCCTTCAGCCATATGTGACAGTGAACCAGGACGTCCTTAAACTTCCTGAATTCGCATAACATTGACAATCTTAATTGAGACGGCGATATATATGCAAAACTCCCCACTCCACGCAGAACCACCCTAAGTAAAATAGCTCAGTGGACTCGCCTCCCCGCTGACTCATGCATGTGTACAACATTGTGTACGCCCGTGAAAGGCTCCGCTTATCGATTCCAACGTGTTCCTTGCCTGACGACGAACGGAATCCAGGCTAGCTTCGGCTCTATAACTGGCGCTATAATCCAATATTGCAAACAAACTCCTGTCCATTAAAATGATCACTAATTTCTCCCCATGCGTCCTAGTTTCATGCTTGGTAGTCCGAAAGGTAAACGACGACAGGCCTTGTATAATTCGTGAAATAATTACTTTACTGGAGCTATCCAGTCTACGGCCTGAGCCCCAGTCCCTGCCGATAGCGTAGACTGCAAGCGCTGCCTGGTGGAGTCCAAAGATAAACATGCCCCATTTGCGCCCTCTAGCGGGCACATCAGGCGAATTTCTAGAGTGCAACCCGCATGCGCACTTTGCGTATTGCAAATGGCGGCAGTTGTTATTGTTTCATGGCTTACTCAATGAAGTACATTTTAAACGGATAGTTTCCTCTAACAGGTTTGTACTTACTAATGAAAGTTAGATAAGTTGAGAGTTCAGTTTTTCACCTGACGTTTGATGTGAAAATTGTGTGTTTTTGCATTCCATGATATTGGGAAAAAAGTTCACAAAATTGTCCACGCGAGTGAGAAATCGCCATGAAACGAGTTGAAACTTGGTGTCGCTCACACCGAAGAATATCCAATTTTCCATGAAATACACGCACCGCGCCCCGAATAAGTTTTATTGATATGTTCTGCGCTTCTTTGATTTATTAAAGTTGCCATTGCATAGTATATTTTAAACTGTTTGGTGTGCAAACTCCTCTTGTGTCTTGTTATGGGGTTGGCTTGTCGGAGAAGATGGCGAGCTGACATGGAGGTTGCAACAAGGTCGAGTGGATTTGAAACCTCAATGAAACGGTCTCCTGAATTTTTGACCGTGAACGAAAAATAAAACATTTCGTTCTTGACGTATTGCTGTATATATATTATCGCTATTAAACCCCTTTAGATGTGTATTAGGGCGTAATTGTAGACATTGCTAACATGTCAACTGCCGGTAGATAAACGCCAAAAACGGCCGTGTGATGAGTGGTAAGCTTACTGGTAGGCCGCCGACGGTGGCAGTATTGAGCGGTGGTGAGCCCATCGGTCCAGGCAGACCACTCTTAAGATCACTTTTAAAGTTGCATAATAAATATATTTTTAAAGATAAAGATCATGCTTAGTTTGCATTTATGGTTCTGTTGTTATATTTTAACTCATTTTTGTGGGTGTAGGGGGGAATGGAACTGTCTATTCAGACTATTGCCTTAGCTGTAGTGAAGGCAAAAAAGATTGGAACAGTAAAAATTTAAGTTTGCTGTAAAAATGACTATAGCATGCATAATGCATCTTAATACATGAATAAACAAATAGATGTGTAAGAGAGCAGTGAATTTGTCTTGAGTAAACTGATTGATATTGACAAGTTAAGTAAGCTTATAACTTTATTTATTATATCTTTATAATGTAGGCTATTTTTTGTACAAAGTTAAGGGTGACTGGTTGGGCTTTTTTTATGGTTAAAAAATGATTATGAAGCTAGATATATTATTTAGATATAAAATAAATAAAACTTTTAAGCCTTTAAAAAAAAAGTTAAATATTGAATTCAGTGTAATTATCTGTGCCAGCTGCACTGAGTTATACAATAAAGTATGGTACTGCACTTCCCTCTCCATCTCCGCTTCAAAACTATTTAACTATCTGTGGATTGCCTCTCATTTTTGTCTCTAACCTAAACCAAAGTATGAAGTAATATATCTGTTATAAAGATAAGATAAATAAGTAAAACAGGCTCAGTTCAGATATAAATATTTTAAGCAGAAAGAGTATTGGCTCATGAATAAGCGGTCAAAATTATCACAGAGTTTATAAATGGTTGATGCCAGACTGGTCTGTTTAAAATTGCTATAGGCCTATGGCACATGTGGCAAACATTAGTTGTCTGTCCTAACTCTTAGCATGTACTTATCCTGTAGGATAATTACTTATTATAAACAATGAGGGCTCCCCCCACGGTTTTCTGACAACCCAGGTATGTTGTTGCTCTAACCAAACAGGTGACACAAATGGCATTAGTCTGTATTTTTTTTCAAGGGTTCTGAAATTGACATAGATATGAGAGATACAGATGCAAACAACACATGCTAAGTGTTGGGTAAAAACCTGTTCCCATTACCATTCTTGATTTATCATGGGATGGGGGTGTCCCTCTCTGGTGTGTGTGAGGGGGCCAGCAGTGCCTCTGAGGGGGGGGGAGAGGGGTGTGTGGGGTCCCTCTTATGTGTCAGGGGGGTGTCAGTCCTGTGAGAGGTCCATCCTGGCAGGGTATGAACCAGAGTTATGTTGTTAACAGTGCCGACAAGCAACATGTCACCATCTGATCAGGTTGTCACATTTTGAGCTTGCAATTTACAATTTAAATAGAGAGCAGCAGTTCTCTTTGTCATTAAATTGTGAGTGCTATGATTTTGTTCTAGACATTGTGACCAGAAGGCCCCTTTTGGGGTGTGTAAATGGCAGCTGAGTGACCACCCAATAATGAAACTGCAGGTCTCTGGCTAAATACCCAGCTTCCTGGGTGAGACATAACCGACTGCCCAGGACAGGTCTGAATATATGTTGCATGTCCGACAGGGCAGGTGAAGATTTAGACTGCGATCTCTCACTATTCAGCAATGTTCAGCAGTTACACTGAGCCAACAACCTGCAGGCACTGATCAATGCGAACAATACTGCACAGTAGCTTTCGCTTTTTTGACCCTGACAATATAACATCGCAAAATTGTGCACTCAGTCATTGGCACTCACTTTTTAGAATATGACTTTGCAGTATTGCATCAAATATTACAGTAGGGACACACAATGCTGTTTAGAATGGTATGGAACTTCATTCTGAAGAATTCCACATTTCACTAGTCTGTGCAACGCAATCTTATCCTTAACGGAAACCCACCACAGATTGATCACTAAGATTTATCACATTGGAATTGTTCAAATCCTAGTCTAGCAAATAGCATGTAGTAAACGAATTGTTTATTAGTTGTAATAACATTGTTGTTTCCCAATTTGATAGCACAGGTAAATTCTCAGGTTGGCAGGTCTATCTCAACACCATGTACCCAACAGGATAGGCATCCATCCTGGGTATGTGTGAGGCGGGTTACGGATCCCTCCTGGGTGTGTTAAGTGGGGGATCCCTCTAGTTATGTGTGAGGTGGGGAAGAGATCCATCTTGGGTATGTTTGAGGGGTGGGGAGGGGGTCCCTCCTGTGAGGGGATCTGTCCTTGATGTATGTGAGGTGGGAGGGGGTGTCTGTGCTATGGCATGTATTACATTGGTTTCTATCATCAGTCTATGAGGACATCAATAATGCCCAAGTGTTGCATCATAAAGAATCTTGCAGCAAAGCAGTTGAGAGAAACAGGCAAATACAATGGATTGATAAGTGTCCTAATCGTTTTTGATGTAATATTCGTAAATGCATGCATCTGGTTGCAATGACTGCACTTATATCATCCTGATCATGCAAGTACAGATGACAAATGAGACTTGACTATTAGTTGAAAATGAATCAGTGAAAGCCAACTAAAAGAAATCTTATGAAAGTTTGGAACACTGGACAAGTACTGGGAAGTGTTTACCTGTCCGACAGAAAAAATCATTTGTCCCAGCATTGAGCTGTCATGTGATCAGAATTACTTATTTATTGCCTCATCTGCATGCCATACTCCAAAAGTATATGACTCTATACCATGTGTGTATTACGGTTTGATTACATGTCAACCCTTTTGGATATGTGTTTGGCATATTTGCCATATATATTAAAGTCTGTGCCTACATTCAAAATTCCAGTGTATCTTATCACTGTTATGACTTTTTTCCTAAGCTCCATTAGTGTTTACAGAGTCCAAGTGATAATGAAGGGGTATCAAATATATTCTCTTATTGATATTCTCTTATATTACGCCAAAAATTTGCCAAGGTAGTAAGTGACCCTGCATAACTTATGGTTAAAAATCCTGACATTGTTACCAGATAAAACTTGTTATGTGCTGATCACATTGCAGCAAAAAAACATGTCTGAATATCCCTACCCTTTATCAAAGTAAATTTTATGTCATTATGGCTTATGGGATTTCAGAGTACTCAACCACAGCTTTTCAAGTAAAAACAAAACAAGTTGGTCAAACATCAATCTTTTTCCACCGTAAGTACTTTGCTAATAATTATGCTTATTAGAATGATATGTTAATATTTATAGGTCAGCTGGCTGTTTTTTATGTACTGTGAGCTTGAAATATCCCACGAGAACCTCCTTCTGCTTTGTAACACAAAAAATCTCAAGAAAAAAAGATGACCATGGTTCTGATGTTATTTGATTTGATTGACTTTTTCTTTGTCATTTACATAGACATATTGCAAAGAAAAAAAAGTTGAGAAGCAGTCACATCTTAAAAGCGTTCTTTAATGTTATTGGTGTCACTGAGGTCCCAAATCGAAAGTTTTGATTACTGTAAACTCCCATTTTGAAGCTGCAACTTCTATTAGGAAGTTGTATTGTGCACTTGCAGCCAGGTTGGGTGATGTAACTTGATACACCTGCTGTCCTCACACTATTAGCTTAATCAGGTCAGACAAAAACTTGATACTGGGTAGGCGTACAGTGATTCTTAAATATATGTAGTGTCAGGAGAAGTGTGACAGTTGATAAGAAGTGCAATGGCAGAGGGAGTGGCGAATGTTGATGTTGGGGTAATTGACTTGGTGTTGCCGGATGGGATTATGATTAGCAGAGATCCAAGAAAGCTGGATAGCAATGAGGGGAAGGGGGTAGTAAAAAAGGCGGGGGGGGGGGGTGTCATGATGTGCCCAAGTAGCAGTTTATTATATATAGTTTTACAGAAATGGTTCTGAGTACATGCCAACCCAGTTTTGAGACCAAATCTGGGTATGGTTTCTAACATATATGCAGCTTCAAAAAGGCAGTTTATGGTATCTCAACTTATGCTTGGGTAAGAAAACAACAAGTATTTAAAATCTAATGGTAAGGGGAAAAATTACATTAGCAACAGTCGCAAAAAAATGTCAGTCAGTGAGAGAACAACAGGATTTGACACAATTTATGGTGCAGTACCAAATAGCTGATAGACCTCTTTAGCCTTACACCTGATTGCGCTCCTTGTTATTCATGCTACTTTTATTAAAATTTGCCAATGATAATGCTCAATTCCTATCATGTTGATCACAAATGGAACAACAAACCCTGCTGTGATATTTAGACCATTTTTTTGTTTGGACAGTAAATCATGACTGTTGATCTCTACCATGGTCTACTGCACTGATATCTTTGCATCTTGTGATTGTTAAGGTGTGGGGTTAGGTGATAATAACACATCAAGTCACAAATACACTTATGCTGGTAGTTACAAGAGTGATGAAGATGTTAGATGTCAACGAGTAGCTCTTTTTGGGATTTCTTTCACACTAATTGTGTGTTCATGGTAATTGGAACGTTTGCCAAGGTTGGAATCTTCTGTATTATCCGAATTTCCTACTATTTTGCCAGCAAACTTCTCTTTCTGATTAACTGATAAACAGACTTTGATTACCGTTAACCCAATAAATAACATCGGACTGTATAGAAACTGGCTTTTGACTCTGCGATTCTTTTTCAGTTAAGTGGCATGCACAGTATACATACATACATACATACATACATACATACATACATATCCTCTTTAGTCATATTCTTAGTCTAAAAGCTTGTTGACTGATCCTGGATTTCGTTTGCCTCATTATCATTCATTTGGACTATTTGCACGTTGAGCGGAAGGCAGACTTTGTTTTCATACCAATATTTTCTCCATAATTTGTCAAGTCAGTTTTTAAATGTGTTCATCGTTGGTGACATTACAAGTCGGCTGGGAGGGAGTTCCAGGTTTGAATGATTCTGTTTGAGATGAAGTGTTGACGGCACTTTGTGTTGCAGAAGGGCTTCCTCAGCTTGAACGTGTGGCTTCTTGTTGTGGTAATCATTAAATTCAAATAGTTGCCTAGTTAATCTCCCTTGGTTGTCATGGACTATGTACTTATAGGCCCTTATCATATCGCCCCTAGCTCTCCTGTAGCTCATGCAGGGTAACTTCAATTTTTGCTAAACGCTCTTCGTATGGTAGATCTTTCAAGCCACATACCAATTTTGATGCCTGACATAATACACCTTCACTTAGTTTTTTATCCTGTATTAGACATGGGCCACACACTGCCATACTGTATTCCAAGTGTGGTCGTATCAGTGCTGCTAACAGCATCTTTAGAGATGGGCCGTCTAGATAGTCGTAAGACCTTCGTACAAGTCTGAGTAATCTGTTTGCCTTACCAACTTGTATTGCAATGTGCTTAGAGAACTTTAGTTCACTGTCCATATGGATTCCCAGATCTTTTTCGAGCTCGGTTGTTTCCAGTCTCACCAATTCGGCATCTGATGTCATTGTGTAGGCGTGGTGAGGGTTTTGACTGCCAAGGTGGAAAACTTTACACTTGGTTGGATTAAATTTCAGTTGCCATTTATCTGTTTATGTTGTCAGATTATCCAAATCGCAAGAAAAACTGCCAGAACATACCACATTAAACTTCATATTACATAATACTGTGGCCATTTCGGTTTATGTTGTGGTGAGTTGTAATAGATTTGTTTAACCTGAAGATTTACACATCTATCGATATTGGTTCATTTCTCCCCCCATATACAACTAAAGCTTCCTCCAACAATAGAATGTACTGAAATGCAGATTTGTTTATTGATATTTGCAAATTTACTAATAACAAATGTACAGATTTATGAATGAGATGAAGTGATAGCTGAAGATAGCAGAAATAAACCCGCCGGATCTCACTTTTGCTACTTTGACGAACGCGTTTATATTGATATCGTGGAATAAAAAATGTAAACACCTATTAAAACAAATTGTTATTTGTTTATCTTCCCTAAACCAAGTTAACTCTAAGCAAGACAAAAACGTGGCAGGAACATTTTAACTGCATTACAGGCTGTGCATTCATTACCAGGTAGCAAGCAATGCATTGATCTTTAATCCAAACTATTGTTTAGACAGATTGGTCAGTAGTCCTAATGGATTTGTTGAATTAATTAATGTTTAGATTAACTTTTAAAGTTCTGTATTACACATTTTTGCATATTTATCATAACCTTAACCAGTATTGGAGCTAAGTATCTAAATTATCTTGGCTATATAACTGCCCCTGGAAAATTGATGTGTGAGCAACTTCCTCGGTTGTGGACAGGGAGGTGGGAGGCATTGTAGGTGCTGATTTGAGCAGCCACCTGCCACCTGGCTAGATAGTGAGTGCCAGAGATTCCCAGAGCCAACGATCAGATCCTGATACATGTACTCCTGTCAGGCACTTGCTGTCATGACCGACCAACTGACCAATTGGCCCCTCTTACCAATGACACAGGGTATCTGTGGGTTTGTTTTAAAAACAGTTTTAAAGAAACCTACTGGATTTAAACGCTGCTTATCCACAATGACTATCAGAATTAGTCGAGTCTATAAAGTACATGCAAAGTTCAGATATTATCAATGCGATACTACCATAGTATGGCAGATTATGTTAACTACCTCGGGTAATATGTTGTCGCAAATTCGGGTTAGTGTTTGACCTCATGGTTTGTTATCCACAAAAGGTAGGCTTAACAGGCATAATGTCCCATTCCCACTGTGATTGGTGACATCATGACAACTTATAAACAACCTGTGTGAGTCAGACACATACCCTCGTAATGTTTTGAAAGTTGCCTAGAATATAAGTTCCTAAAACATGTATTTGGCTGAAAGTCCATTTGTGAAGATCGCATCGTGTGTTTTACATCATATCATGCTTCATTAACTACTGTTACTTCATAACTATACAGTTGATTAATCTCCGATAACATTTCAAAACTAAAGCAGTTTGTTGATGATGTCGAGCAACTTAAAAGATGCGAATAGTCTATAATGAATATATTTTTGATACATGTACATTTTAACGCAGTAAGTCATGTTGTTGCACCCCTGAGATGGCTCTGGCAATGGTTGATGGTTCTTTCTGAGACCACTGTAAACACTTGATAAATCATATATTCATACTTTGATAGATGGCTGGATTGCAGTTGCAAGTCCGATCATGAGATGTATGTGAATGTATTGTAACTGGGCCAAGAAACTTTCCTAGTCAATCTACAACTTTTGATAAAACTGATTACAGTAAAACTTCTCTAAGTCGACCGATGTATGCCTATTGTTTACCATTGTGTTTAAGTATTCATCATTGCATTTTTATGACAGCTAATATCTGTAAGCAACTTTAGAGCCATTCATGTTCATTACGAGGAATAATCCTGAATGTTATTCACATGATAATCTCTAATTAAAACAAATTCATCTTATTTGCAGGACAGGATCCCACGATGGGTCCTCAGGAGGATTACATCGAGACTGTTGTGACCTGTGAAGGGGATTACTATGATCCAGACTTCCACGTCCAGTTACAGGACTTCAGTCGCAGACTGCAGGAAATCCTAGTAACTGGTAGGTTTGCATTTTATTCAATTTTTTTTTTTTTTATTTATCTTCCATCAGAAGCTGCACTCTGCGGGGATAAAAAGTCGATGTTTGTTGTCATTTTTCCGCTAGGCGACACGATGTAAGTATCTCACCCCTTTATTGGATCAGGTTGTCTCACCGTTTGTGTTTACTCTTGCTTACTTTCAGGTAAAAGAGAGCTCATAGTAAAGAAGGTGGAACCCTGGAATAGTGTTCGAGTCACATTTAACATCCCTCGGGAGGCTGCCGTTCGGTTGAAACAACTAGCCGAGCAAGGCGACCATGCCCTGCGGGAGTTGGGAATCCTCGCTGTACAGATTGACGGTGACCGTCTTATCTCCCTCACTATTGCTGGCAAAAACAATGAGCGTACGGAACTCGTATTTCGCACGCCCGGAGCGGGTGCATCCTCGTCGGCGGCCTCCGCGGCGGCTTCTGGACCAAGTAGTAACTTTGACCTCTCGAGCTCTGATGAGCTCAATTTACCTGGTCCCAGTCACGCGGAGACGACCAGGCAGAAGATCACCGCGTACCTGAGCCAGGGCATGACAAGTCCTCTGTTTGACACCATCTTCTCGCAGGGAGCTGGGCCGGTCATGCCTCCAGTGGTTCTGCCTGACCATGTAAGTGACATGATGAGGATGGGCAAGCAGGCTTTGACAGTGAGCTCGGCTGGCCTCAGCCCCAGGCAGTGTAACCCCGCCATGGCAATGGCCATGCAACCTGGCCTGCCTCTCCCGCCGCCTATGCCCGTTGGGTGCTCTCCCCCTGGATTTCCTCCCGTCAGCCAACCTCACAGTTTGGCTGTCTCCTTGGCTGCTGCTGCATCCCATTCTCAGCACCAGCAGCAGCTGCATCAGCAGCAACTGCATCAGCAGCAACAGCAACAGCAACAACTGCACCACCAGCAGCAACAACAGCTGCATAACCAGCAACAGCAGCAGCAGCAGCAGCAACAACAGCAACTGCAGCAGCATCACCAGCATCTCCAGCAGCAGCAGGCCAGTCCCACGTCTAACCCCGACTCCCCCAACGTGCCTCATGGCAGCATAGCGGTATCGCTGCCTGCCGGTAATGCTGCTGTGAACAACCTGCCCCGGGGAATGCCGGGTCAGCGCGACATCACCACTTCCAGTCCCCTTCTGGTCAATTTGCTGCAGAGCGATGCCCTGAGCCAACACTTGAATAAAATCGCATCCCCGAAGGGAGGCTTGAATTTTGACATGGGTCCCCCGCCGCCTAAGAAGAAGCGGAGGGCTCGAAAGAATAAAGACCATGGTGCCGCTGCTGGCAAGGCTGTTGCAGCCAATCAGGACTCTGGCCAGCTGATGTCGGTGCCGCTTGAGGGCGGCGGGCCGGACCCCTTCCAGGGGCCCGCGTCGCTCGGCCGAGTCCCTCCAGTACACAGCCCTGGCAACCTGGACCCTAACAGCTTGCCGGACATGACGACCATTACCACGTGTCCCTCTCCGGGGACGTCCACCGCGACTGTCTCCACGGGCAGCAAGAGTCCCCACCGGGGCCAGTCTTCTGGCCGGGCGCTCTCGCCGGCACGGACTTCCCACTCGCCGGCGAGAAATAAATTGCCTGGGAGTAGTTCGAGTTTATTGGAAGGGCAGCAAATGGTTAATCCAGTGACCGGACAATTAGAGACTGTGGCCGGTTGTCTGCCCAAGGATAACTTATCCGAAAGTGATGACGTTGCTCAGATTCAGTTACAACCCCCGCCCAACCCTCTGATTGCCATTCAGAGCAGAATCTTGGCCAATCAGACGGAACATTTAACCTCTTCATCAGCAGGCGGCGCCCCCTGCCCCGCCTCGTGGCGGTCTAGTCCCATTAGCAGTATTGCTATATCGAAGGACTCCTCGGTCGTGTCCCGGTCAAGTGCGTCGCTCGGGGCCGTTGTCACGGCGTGTAACTCGGTCGTGCCGTCCCTGGATCAAACTTGCTCATCGACGGCAGCGCCCATCGCCAGCCCCGTGCCTCCATCTACCTCTGGTTTTGCTGCACACAGCGGCGGCCCTCCTGCTGCTGCCAGCGTAGCGACAGCTTTACACCGCAACGCCCCTATCGTCTCCTCGCAGGAAGCTGTTCCATCGACGGGACCGCCGCCACCGCCTGTCACCGACCTCGCCACGTCAGGTGATAGCAGCGACAGGGGGCGGGAGGTCGATAAGGAGGACCACCCTCACCACGTGACCGTGACAGCGTCCACGTGTGCAGTGGCGCCTGTTGTGACATCAACCACCTTGACCTCAGGGCCGCGATCACCTCTGCTTCTGACATCCGCCACCACCTGCAAAACTATTACCCACTCCGCACTTCAGAGTCAGGGATCGCCGAGGTTGGCGTCGCCCTCAGCCAGCGTATCGGTTGCGCTACCTCCGCCGTCCGTCATGGGCCTGGCATTAGGCACGCGTGCCGAAGTCGAATCTACTTCCGGTTCCCCCGACATCCCCTCATCTCCCGCCCGCGAGGGTCATGTAGGGGGAGCAGGGTCCGTGGCCGACCCCCTCCCGGTGACCTGGGACAGCACAGCGCATGGGGCGGGAGGGGTAGCGGAAACCCCCGGGGTCTCGAGCGACACGCAGGCGAGGCGTAGCCCGCCCCGTGCTCCCCCTGTCGCGCCCTCTATGGCTGGCGCGGTGCTGGAGAGTGCCTTGGAGGCGGCTGCGCTGGCTTCAGCAGAGGAGGAATCTGAGCGGCTGAGTAGCAGCAGAGGTAGCACCCCCTCCGCTGACACCGAAACGGAACCGGCTGAGGAGGGGAAGCTACCCGATGCGGCTGGTACTGGCGAGCCCAGTGCCGAGAGCCGGGAGTCATCCCCTGCGCAGGAAGCCCAGGTAGAGGCTGCTGAGGAGGTACCGCCGCCGTCACCCGTGCCGACCGAGCAGAAGAATGAAACGGGTCCCGTCTCGCCGCCGCCGGCTCCTGAGAGCAACGATGCGGGGGACAAGCTAGTCCCTGGGGACGAACAGGCGACGCTTGTGACCAATCAAAAGTCGCCGTCCGTGCCGGAAGTGGCGGTCAGCGACAGGATGGATGAAGGAGGGGACTCACCAGCGGCCTCCTCGGACAAAGACTACCCCACAGCTGAGGTGACGGAAGATGGACATGCCATGGAGCTTTGCAACCCGGCGTCAATGAGTTCAGCTGGGACGAATCGCAGCGAGTACCCGAGTCCCAGCGGGAGCTCCCCGACGTACACCGTGACCGTGACCGGGACTGACCAGCCCCTGACCGCGGCTCTGGGCGGGTCGGCCATCGGCGCTTTCACCGTGGACAAGACAGTGCCTCAGGCTCCGGGCAAAGACGACGAGGTTGTGAAAATATCGGACGCTGTCTTAGTGACCTGTCTTCAGAAAGATCCGAGTCCCCCCGAGCTGGGGCGCAGCAATGGCGCCTCCACTTCAGAGGCTAGCCCATTGTCCGAGACCGACACGCTATCCAGCGGACAGCTGTCCTCTCTACGGTCGCCACTGCTGCGCGGTGCTGCGCTGGACCAGCTAAACCATGACTCTGAAATGAGCAATCATTCTCTGGACGACCACGCCAGTGCCTCGTCCACCCCGGCCAGCGAGAGTCCTCCGAGCGTCCACAGCGGTAGCAGCAGCAGTCGGGAGCCGCCGCCCCCGCCGCCGCCGGTAAAAAAGGAGCTGCCGTCGCTGCCCCCAAATAATGGTCCGGTCGACTTACCAACGGCCGCCATCGCTCCGCCGAACGGCGGCGAGAAGAACGTCATCACCGTGGGGTACGCCTTGTCGCAAGACCACCCACGTGTCATGGACCTCCCCGCAAAAAGTGCCCTTTCTGAAAAACTTCTATCCGCAGAGTGCGAGTCGCTGCAGGATGATTGTCACGTACCCTTTCTCACCAAGCCGTCCGTCCTGCTGGGGCCATACCCCTCGAGTAAGGTCCCCGCCGGGGAGGGGTCCACGGCCCTCAACCAGGTCGCCCCGATGCCCAGCAGCCAGGATAAATCTAGCCCGGGAGGCTCTGCTCAGGGAGGACAACTGACTAACGATGAAAAGTTCTCGCAAAATTATTTTAGCTGGTGCAAGTTGCATAAACTTCCCATGCAAGAGGTTCTGGGGAAATCGGATTTGAACCCCGGGGGTGGAGGGGGTGATAGAAGGTCTCCCCCAGCCGCGGGTTCGCCGCGCCAGGGGTCGTCCGTACCCGTCAATGGCGACGACCCCAGCCTTCACGTTGTCTCCACAGTTAGTGCTCCACCACGTGCTCTTACTGTGCCTGTTCCTGAGCCCACTCCGTCTGAGACTGACGCACGGACCGAGGATATGTCGACCTCAAAACCAGTGGAGACAGACCAGCCAGCGGCATCGGCGTCAGACGGTCAAACGGCGCCTTCCGCCCCGCCCGCCCCGCTTGCCCTGCCCGCCCTGCCCGCCCTGCCCGCCCCGCCCACCCCGCCCACCCCGCCGGCTCCAGACAGCCATGACAACAGCGCCACCACGCTGGCCATCGGGACTCACGAGTCTAACGAGGACATACCTTCGGCCGAGCAAACCGATGAAGATTCCACCTATAGAGAGAAGGATAAGCTGCCGAAGGAACAAATCGATACCTCGGCCAGTTCTGGTGAGTCGGATATTAAAACCACTGTTGGGGCTATGGATACGTCAACTCCAGAACCCCCTGAGAATGGAAATAGGGATGTTGACTCGGAGTGCGGCAGTTCTGACAGCCGTCCCAGCCTCGTCATACAGGGTGGCGCGGACAACGCTAATGACACACCTGTAGAGGCGTCAACCGCTGGCGTGGCCGCACCTGTGCCAGAGACGGCCATCGAGGAGACAAATGGTGAGTGACATTTATTGAGCGTGTGAAGTCTAATGAAGACGGACGACTGCAAAGCCATTTCCTTTGATTTAGACTTCTGCTCGGAGTTTTTATTGTGTGTTTATGTTATTAATTCTCACAATATACAGACACGCCATTGTACTTTCGCACCTGTAAGAAATTATATAAATGGCCACCCTCATTTGACACCACTATTTAACTGTTTTAGACTCATCGTGTAATGCTGTTGTTCTGATGAGCGCGCACTGTTGGGCGTGATATCGGCTCAGTGCTCGAGACAATTAAGCTGTGGAATGGTTGATCCGCATCCTGCGCAGACCCAGGACCTGTGTCGTTGATTCCTGTGTCGTTGATAAGCGGACTGGAGGGGGTGTAGTGGTGCCCTCGCCAATCACTATTCAGGCGTAAACACTCATAAACATATGCACTTACGGACAGCGTGGGTGGGTGTCGCGGGAAAAGGGGTCCTCCCTGTTGATGAGGCCCGAATCCCACACCCGCCCCTCTGACAAAGTTGAAGAGCGTCGCGCTCTTGTGGTTGGCTGGCCGACTGGCTGCCTGGCTGGCTTGAAGGCTAGCCCGCCACTGCCTTGGGCCGCTGTGCGCCGCGTCCCATCCACTGTCAGACAGACAGCGGAGTCAGCGACGACCAGGTACCGACTGCCCCCATCCTAGGCCGGTCATGGTGGCGGCCAGCGTGGCGAGAGCGGGCTAGAGGGGTTAACCCTGCCCGTGCCGGTGCGACCCCCGTCTCACCCAAGGTTTTTTTTTCGTGGCGGATTGGGGGTGGGGGAGGAGGGGAGGGGGGTGTAGTTCGGGCTTGGGGATTATAATAGTCAGCTTGTCACTACCGACAACTGGCCGAGCGGGCGGTTTGCCAACGGCGGGCTCTCAGTGTGTTTTATGCGCACGCCTTGGCCGCCTCTAATGGACCGGACGTACCTACTGCACAATGCCGACTGGATGTTGACTGGGACAGCTCGGGAGTTTTACTGCCATCCGAGGCTCTCCCTGACGTCAGCGATTGACCCACGAGAAACCGCGCGAATAGTATTCGATACGAATTATTATGCGCTTTAGTTTTGCGATGTGATTTATGGAGACCTTGCTAGTTTCTGTGTCTGACGTAAGGACATGGTTTGTGAAGAGCAGGTTGGTTGAATTCAGATTGGGAGGAGGGCGCGCAGTGTCAGATAGATGGTCAAGACCTTGGCTCCATCCAAGCATCGCGGCAACCAGTCGTTATATCTCACCGTCCCAAAAATACTTTTTTGAAATTCGTACAACATTTGTGCGTCTTTCTGTGACTTGAACCGATAACTGGGGAACTTGGGACGCATTATATGGGATATAACAAATAAGTATTCTGTCTTTCCTGATCGATGGCATGGTCTGCTTTAACATGACGTGGCGGTACGCCCTGTTCGCGGCCACAGTTATAGCCCCTGGGTCAGCGAGTCCACCAGGGTGGGTTTTATGCAACAGTTGTTCGTCTTGTCCCAGGATTTGTTTTTTGATTTAGCCCATAATTCGGTCAATTGTTTTGCGTTTATTACTTCCACCCCCAGTTCACATCGGGTCGATATAATAGCTGGCCTGTTATGCTTATCATACTGTGTGGATCTGTTCTCTTTCCTGACCAGATGTCGTCACTGCTGTGAACGAACGATCGGCTTTATGTCAAAGCGTTTAATATCGGACTAATGTGTCGTTTCCTGTCCACACTTTCATGTCTATACTGTACTTACGCTGGTCTGCCACAGTGCCGTAAGTAAGTCATCCATTAATTAATTGGCCAGACACCGAGTTGATCGAGTTGACGAGTTGATTTTCGCGAAATTTTCCTGGTTCATTACGGTATTTTTGTCTGGAACGTGTGCAACGATTGTTTGCCCATTTCTTTTACTGTCACGGTTCACGCCATTGAGTGTGACATCCATTCGTTGGCCTGCATTAGACCATCCGTATTGATCAAGCCGGGGGCGGTGACAGGCGGTGGTGTCCGCCAACACCCCCGCCCAACCACCAGCACCACCCTCTGAGTGCGTCCCGGTATTGACAAATAGCATTATTAGTCGTTACTTATTGATGCGGTGGGGTGATTAGTGAGGCGGCCCAAGAGCCCACGTGTTGAATTGGACACTGACAGGCGAAAGGCCATGTGGGGTCACGTGAGGTGGTAGGGACTGCTGGTGGAAAGTGTGTCTGCCTTTAGCTCAGACAACATACGCCCTTTTGTTGATTACTGTGTGTGGATGGATAAGTTGTTGTGGAAGGTTTTATTTTCAGTATGGTTATTTCCATGTTTTGAGTAGCACTCTGTTGGAATTATTTCATATGAAGAAGACCTATGTCTACAGAAACAATGTGAATAATTTGGTTGTAGATGTGAAACTAAGGTTATGTACTATACAAACAGTGCCTCCAATTGTTCCCCTAATTTTGAAGAGGATATGAAGGGACTACCACTTCATTAGAATAGGTCTTGCGAAGAAAAAAACAGTCAATAAGTCATGGCAGGTGCTTTAAAATAAAGCAACTGAAGCATTGAACATGTTGAATGTTTAAGGTCTTTTTCGGACATGGGCACAAGCAGTGTGTGAAATTTCTTGCAGAAATAGTTTTTTGTCAATTGCCTGGCCAGCATTTGAGGATGGGGTCGGTGGTGGTGGGCGGGGTGATGGTGGTAAGTCAAGAAAAATATAATAGTGATTACTTTGTTATGTAAAGAGACTCCCGCACATCTATTTTCAATATAGATATGTGTTTAATAGGTACATCAAAACAGGAAAACAGAGGTTGAAATACACATTGACCTTAAAGAAATGGAACCAGACCACAATGAAGTTATCATCAGGCCCTCTTTGTTAAATTGATTGTTTGCTTCATTTCTTATTCGGATGGGTCACCCCAGTAGGTATTGGGGAATGTGCACCCAGCCAAGGATGCTGAACCCCAACAGTGCAATAGTCGATATTTATGCAAGATGAAGAACTCCTGACTTTCTTCACAAAGAGTAGTAGGTGACTCCCAGAGACATGGCTTCTCTCACGTTGATCTTAGCATCATGATTGTCGTGATGACCTACACAAGTTAAGCATCCTACTTAAATCAATCATGGCATCTTATTCCTTCTTGTTATTTTCTGCCAGCTTGGTTGGTTGGTTATCCAGGACGCTTTAACCACTTTTAGTCATATCGCGTCAATGGGAGAAGGAATGGAGAGTGGAGCCATGTCCCCGGAGGTAACCCCCTACTCTTTGCGAAGAAAGATATGGGATCTTTATCATGCGACCACACAGACATGGCCACAGCAGGGCTCGAACCGTCGATCCACGTGCCGTTAGGCTCTCAGGTGACCAGAGCGCTCATTGCGAGCTATCGCGCCGGCCCCTGTCTGCCAGTTTGAAGGCCTCACAGACGAGTAGTTTAAAAGCTCCGGTCCTCTCTTCCGTCACGAGTGAAGCTTTATCTTTGTTTTGTCGAAGTATGACATAAAAAGGTTTATACCAGGGCAATTTCCTGTCTACATATATAGACTTGTTAGAGCCTGTTAGGGTTGCGTAGTGGAACTAACATGTCTATAACGGGACATTGTGAGCCCCAGGTCCTTCTCCGACGCCGTCATTGTCTCTGTTCCGGGTCAGCTGTGCGAGGCAGGCTTGGCCTGGGCGATGCTCTGTATAGGCGCATCTTCAGCTCGTGTGGTAAGGACTAATGTCGCGACAGTCATCTAGGAAGATTATTCAAGGTAAAGAAAAATGTTCTCTGGAATAGTACAGTCGTCCTTCCAGAGAACAAGTTAGCACAGCATCGAAAGATATAAATTATTGTTTTGGGGCCGCCAGTTTGAGTGACAAGTTTGTAAAAAGTACGAGAGCATCGAACTGAAATTGAGTGACAGTAGCGGTATAATTGTCTCTTCGCACCTGGCCTGGGTGCCGCTGACCGGCCGCGAGGTAAGAGGCCGGACACCCCCGTGAGGTACTTGGCCAGGCGGTGGGTTTGCGGCGCCTTTGGAAGCCCCGCCTTGCTTGTGTGGCGGCCGCGGTCCCCAAAGGGTTAAACTGCTTGGCCACTGGCGTGGCTTGGCTCGCCCGTCGCCCGTGGGTTGTGCGGCTTGGCAACCCGTCCGCACCGAGCAGCCCTCCCCGCCTTTGTAAGAAAGGGGTGGCTTGGCTGGAAAGATGATATATTGAGAAATATCAAAAGCATTTTTAAACTCCAATAAAGATTGGATAGCGACGTGGCGCGAATGAAGAGCTTGGTGTACACAGCGCTTTCCGCGTCCTGCGAGGGGCACACACACCCGGGCAGGCCAGCGTCAATGGGGGACATGCCAATCACCGGCCTCCGACCGCCCCCAAGGTGAAGGTCATTTCTGATGAGTTTGGCGCTCTGCCAACTGGAACCGCTGTTTGCCCCGCGGAGCGGTGCGTCGGTCTTCCAGCGTTAATGAGCGACCCGGTGAGGGAGGGAGTAGAGGACGGGCGCGGCGCCAACCCGAGAGGGGAGAGGGGTGGAACAGACCGGAAGAAAGGGGAGGTGAGGGGTGCAGCGACTCAGTCCGGCTGTAGCTCTCTTTCGTTGGCTGGCCCACGGAGGTGGGTCGAGACGAGGTCGGGGAGGAAGGGGCCTTAGGGGCGGGGGAGGGGGGCGGGGGAGCGGGGGGGGGGGAGGAGTGGGGCGGGGCGGGGGATTAGGGAGTTGGCTGCTAGGAATAAATGGTAGGTACACAAAGGCTAAACTTTGACTGATAACGACAAATTTTTTGCCTCGGTTTTGAACGTTTGATGGGTACAGGAAAAAAATGTATTCACTTGGGAGGAAGACACCCAAATACAGACCTGAGGTTTAGTACTAAGACAACAGTATGTGGCTCTCATCTGAACTATTACACGCTTGTGAACGGCAACCTATGTGTTGTATAAGTTAAAATGTACACCTGTATAGGTATATTGGGCAGAAAAACCTCCCGGAACATTGAAATGAGGTTGATGGCCGGGATAATAGATGATAGCGGTTGCGGTATAAGGATGATCATGGAATAGTGCTTTATGCGGATGTTATTGTAGAATGTTTAGTGGTATTATGGTATGCTGCAGAGGCTGTGGAGTCCAATGTAATAGAGTGTTACTACCTAGCAGTCTCCCTAAAAGGTTGTATATTCGAACCCTTGCAACTGCATACATGTGGATTGTTTTATCCTTTCCTATTTTCGTCGTCACAGAAGGTTTGTTGACCCAATTAACCTTCATGTACACAAAAGTAGGATCAAACACTAACATTTTATTTCGTTCTTCTAACGAGTGTTCATGTGGCCAATTTAATGGTATATATGTATCGAGTTTTTGGCTGAGGCCGCTCAGATGGCCAATTTGCATTGATCTTTTGCTGAGTCCACTCGGATGGCCATTTTACACTGATCTATTGCTGAGGCCGCTCAGTTGGTCAAGTTATGGCTCATGCGTTGGTCTATCGCCGATGCATGTAAAATGACTAGTTAAAGTCCATCTCTTATGTCCTATGTTACTTTGCATTTATTTGATCCATTTGCACTATATTAACGAATTTCCATACGCACTGAATTTATTTGCCACCAATATTAACAATATTAGCCATTTTATCACAGACCTACCCACAAAAGTAGAAGATAGACAGTGGCAACTTTTTCATTGAATCGTGACGTCACAAGATGAACCGGTTTCGTTGCGCAATACGGTAAACGCAACTTTGGAGCATGGCGTCTATAGGAGGGCCATCGTCCTTCCGCATCGATCGGGATGCAGCTATGCCAGTGCGATTATTTGGAATTAATGATGGTGAGGGTGAAGAAGAACAAGTGGAGGTATTCGGGCAACCAGAGCATGGAGATTGCTAAGGAACTGTAAAAGTTGAAAACCTCAAAACGCCCTTCGCAAAATAGTAGTGCGAACGCCTCATTCATAAAAAGTGATGCTTATTATATCATGGGATCTAGATCAAAAACCTACAAATATGTCTTATAATCAAATAAAATAATAATTGGGCGACCAGCAGACAAATCGGTGAAAGCTACTTAGTTATTTGTCCCAACCGGACACCATAACGTTCGGGTTTCCACAAGTATTACTATAAAATGTACGTTATGAATCGTATGACTAGATTAGTACGCTGCGTGCTTTTTAGGCTAGGCCGATAAATGCCGCCCTCCCCCCTTTTTGATGTGCATAAAGAACTTCTTTTAGTACATACATTTAACCCTGGATCTAGATTGTATGTCTGCGATTGGACCGACGTCCCCGAGACGGCCCGTTCCCTACTGTAGCCTAGCCCATCCTTTCCATTTTTGGGAAGAAACATAGCCCGTAGGCTGGAAACACACTGGCAGTGGCAGTGGCCACTGCATCTGTTGGTTTTCAGTAACAGTCTGTTAGTCATTGTCACGAATGTTGCTCTAACCAACAAGGCCACACCTCTAATGTCATAGATCTAGGTCTATCTAGACCTACATGTGGCAAATGTTCATCATGAGTTAATGTTAACCGAAATAAACATCTAAGTTAGAGCTTCCCTGCTGCACGTACATTCATTCAAACACCGCGAGCAGTCGAAGCGAGCGAGGCGCACTCAAACCGGTTCATCTTGTGACGTCACAAATCTCTACTCTGGGCGGGGGTTTGGAAATGGATCGTTCGCTGCTTGAGTTTATTTCGGTGACTTTAGATATTAATATTTATGGCATAAGAGACATTGTAAAATAATTGCATCTAATAAATGGCTTTAGTAACCACTGGGAAATGTATGTTTGGAAGTGGTTTAGTAACAAATACCCCCCCAAGAGATGGACTTTTAAGGAAAACATATATGCTGAGAACCGCCGTTAATATTACACATATGTGGGCAGTTGATAAGCCTCACTAATTGCTAAAAATACACGTTTGAGTGTTACAAAAGCTAGCACAGAAAACAAAAATAAAATAAAGGCTTATTAATTACTTCGAGGGCGATAGTCGATGCCTGCAAAGCCAGATTGGATCCTGGCATTCATGGGGAATGGTGCGTCCCGGACATGGTATTAGGTGAAGAAGGGACGCGCTGTTTGAGGTCATGGCAGGCGTCATTAACCTGAAAACACGGGCTTGACCCTAGCGGAAGGTCACTATTGATCTGGCTCCGTGCTGGAGTGCAGATGATAGTTTACAGAGCACGCCATCAAGTCCGTTTTACTTCAGAGATGTCTTTATCTCGACAAATTAACTTTCGATAGACATTTGGTGGTACCTCTTCATGTAACGGACCAATATTCTGGTGTAAATCCGTTGGAGGGTTGGCTGGCCTCTGTGGGGGGAGTGCGGTCGCTGGGCCAGCGTTCGCCGCCCTCCTCGCCCCAACCCCCTGGCCCCGCGGGCCGCTGCTACGCCAGTAATCATCCGCGGTATTTAATGACCTCGCGCTGCGCTGGGCGAGTCCATATCGCCGAGTGGCCGGCAAGCTAAGGGGTGTCAGCTTGTGGCGGAGCTGATGTATTAACCCTTTGGCTGCCGCGGCGCGTGGACGTAAAAAATAGTTTATTTGAAGTCATAAATTTGAAGACTCGTCTGTGTTTTTAGCTTCCCCATATAAATGGCTGGGTAAAGGAAGTAACGGTTTTTGCTGGCGATACGAATTGTGTAATTTGCGCTCTTGCTGGATGTGCGACTTTTTATCAATGAGTATTGTATGTCGTTATTGTAGTGAATGCGGCATGAAGGCACCAAAACTCCCAGGGTGTCTAATGCTTCATGGATATTCTGAGATTTTCTTATATTATATAATATAATTATTGTTCTTCGTTTTTATTATTATCACCATTATGCACAGGCTGTTTTTGGTCTGAGATGTTTAACCAGAATAGTCAACTGGAATAAATCCAAGTTGTCTTGCCAGTTCTAAGTTGGAGTTACGGAGAAAGATCTACTTAAATTTTGGTTGATAAAATAGAATAGACACACTTGGAAAGACCCCAATGGAACTCTAAATTTTAAATAGAAAATAAATTGCAAATCCTTTGTCCTGCATGAACAGATGCATACAAACCAACTAAAATCCACTAAATATTTACATCAGTTAGTTAATAAAATTAAAGAGTAAACTAGCCATATTTTGAACCAATGTCTGCGAATTTGTTGGCCTAATGATAATTGTCAAGTGTTTGAAATGTCTCTAAAATTCATACAGGGTTATTTGTGGCCTAGCAGCAGTGAACTAATTGTTTACTAATAATTTACTTGTGGCAATGTAATTAGCTTTGTGTAAATATTTAGACACTGTCTCAAAGCTGTAAAAAGAGTAAGTACCGGTAATTATTTTGTCAATGTATGTACTCTAAACATGTGCACTCGTCATCCAGTAATTGTCCAAGCTTGGCCAATATTTGGGTACCCATCAATCATTGCACCCAAGGATCACAGTGACAACTGATCACAACACAAGTTTAGTGTGCATTCCACATGCATGTGAGGATAATCTAAAGAAATTTCACTTGATATACATGTGCATAGTAATAAGACTGCATTAGAAGATAGCCAGGAACAGCTGATTACCTGCTATACTATCATTTCATAGGATTTCATATACCCTCCTCCTAAAATATGTGTTTATTTTTACATTCAATCATCTCCTGATATTGCATGGCTTTTTGGGAATATATTGATCCCCATATAATTTTATGTCCTGATGTGGCATAAACTAAGGACAGGGATTATGGTACCGTACTGAATGTATGAACGAGGCTGCTGCAGTGTCGTGTGACTTGCTTGTGTGGCGTGGACTATTGGATTCGTTACTTTCCAGGTCAAACGTTTTTAAACGTTCAGTGCAGTACTGGTTCGGAGGCTATATGGGTTGGAAGTTGGAACGTTGTGCAGCACTCCGTGCCGTTATTCGATCACATTGTTTGTGAATGCGATTTTCCATATCATCATACACTAATATTATATTTTATTTGGCAGCGTTGCCCGTGGCAACTGCGGCGCCCGGACCAGCGGATGTTAACCAGTCGCCCACAGAAGACGTTGGCGAGGAGGCTCCGGCTGGTTCGCTGTCCGCTGGTCTCTCGCCGGAAGCGAAGGAAGCCCCGGGGAGCCCTGGACCGATATCCTCGGGTGACGACGTCGCTGACTCGGCTGATCCTGAGGAATCTCCGGAAGAGGCTCAGGATGAGACCCCTGCCCCTCCCCCTCCCCCTGTTGCTGCTGTCGCTGCTGAACCAGAGCGTCCCCCGGAACAACAAGCGCGTGATGGGGTGTCACAACCAAGCCCTGACCACGTGACTGTTCCCCAGGCGGACAGCGAGGAAGTAGCTCTCGCGCCCGAAAACGAGGACGATGGAGACGCGTCCACGGCTTCAGCGGCTCCGGAAGTCACCGCGTCGTCATGTCAACCAGAGGCTGACGTGACCGCTGACGATCAAGAAGTCGAGAAGCAGACTGACCCGACGGAGACTGAGGAAAGCGACACCGCGACGGCGCAAAAGCTTCCAGCTATTGGCGACGACGCCGAGCTGCCGCCAGAGGCGGACGAGGTCCGTCTCTCTGGTAACGGGCGTCAAGAGATTAACGAAGAATCCGCGGAGGCCGCTGGTTGTGCTGATACGACTATCGCGGCGGACACGGTTGATGATGTCGTCTCAAGCCCTGCCGCGCCAGCGGGAAGCTCGGGAAGCAGCTCAGTCGAGGATGTGGACATGCAGAGCGAGAAAAGCGAGGACAACGAAGGCAAGGTGCCGCCCGAGCCGACAGGACAGGAAGGCCACAGCAGCGTGGCGCTGACTGTCACCATCACTAAAGACGTCGATCCATCTTTGTTGACGCCGGCCTCGCTCTCTCACCAAGGAGGCGAGGCCCCGTCGGACATTAGAGGACTGTCTGGTGGGTATGGTGGCGGGGAGGGGGAGGGCGTGACAGTGGTCGCCCATGCCCCCGCGCCCACGCCGGCCATCGTTGGGCCGGCCGAGGTGACGCCCCAGAATACCGCCGCAGCCTTAGAAGCTGAGGCCCCAGTGCAGTCGCTGTCCACCCCCAGGCCCGGTGCTAACCAGGCGACCGATGCTGCAGCTATCCCGACAGACCCTGTCGCTGTGGCTGCACCGCACTCGGCGTCAGATTTGGGGAACCAGTCCCACAACTCTCCAGGCATTGGCGGCGGTCCCATTGCGACGCCCCCTGTGTCTCCGCGGGCCCCTTGCGGCGCGGACGTCGCCGCGGTCGAGTCCCCGCGTACCGTGGCGCACTCACCAGGCGCGGAGACGCGGTCCAGCGACGAGGTGGCGCCTGTGGTGCCTACTGCGCCCACGCTGGTTGTGACATCCCTTAGCCATGTGTCGACTGTGACGAACGACAGCCATGCGCTAGCGCCCCCTGAACCGACAGTGAAGACAACGGTTGCCGTCTCCGCTGCGCTACCGATCACTGTATCGGTTGCCAGTACGTCCGAGGCGGTGACCACGTGTCAGTCGCCAGTGCTACTGACGCCAACCTCTTCCACGGACGAGGTGCCCTCCACTACCGCTGACGACTGGGACTACACTCCGGACGAGATGACCAATTGCGGGTCTAAGTTTGAGACGGCAGAGATGACTACACGGAAACTACACGTGGCGAAAAAGACCAACACCGACTATACATCTGAATCACATGTACAGAGCAACGGACCCGTGAACATGGAAACCTCCTCCGCCATGAAGGATGGTATGAACGCCGACTTTAATACGTCCAATGATGTGAGTGCACTGGGGCTTAGGAGCCATAGTGTGCGAGTCCATCACCCAGGCATGACGCTCTCCGACTTCGGGTCCATTGGACACACCTTTGGTGCTTCTGTGACAACCACCGTGCTGACGTCGACCGTTGCCATGGGATCAGCCGTCATGACGACCTCTTGCATCGGCAGCAAACCGGCCACGACGGCCATTTCTCTCTCGTCCGGACTGCTGAAGTCGAGCATTCCTAGTCTGGTGGAGGTAGGTGGCTACCGAGGCGCGTCTTTGATGTCATCCATGTCAAACCACGTGGGAGTGAACGTGGCAGGCCACAGCTCCGTGGTGGTGTCCAGGCACCACGCCCTCTCCTTCCCCGTGTCCATGACCTACAGCAGTGCGTCCCTAAGCCCCGTGGCCAAGGCCCACAGGACTCTGCCTCTACCGGTCATAGGCCTGGGCAAAGGGAATATCCAGCATGAAGTGAACAATGCGGTAAATGCGATCGCTACCGCCGTGAACTGCGTGGCTGTAACTGAAAATGCGACCTTTGGGCATAACGCCCCGCTGAATGCCCTCTGCGCTGGGGCGGTGGCCACCCCGAGCACTGCCCCAGCCGCTCCCTCGCCTGCCAGTAAGGCCCCGGTGACCGCCGAGAACAGCGTCGAACCCCACCACCCGGCCAGTCACTCCATCTCAATAAGAGACGTGACCCCGTCCTCGGCCACCCAAGGTCCTCAGGTGGCCAATCAGGAGAAGAAGATCGTGGTGAAATGCGTGCAGCAACAGGCCACGCCGGACGTCGGTGCGCTACCGGCCGAGGTTCACTCAAACGCGACGGTCGAACCCGGGCCACAGTCCGCATCAGTGTCGGGCGAGTCGACGTCGCTTCAGCCGACGCCCGACGCGCAGACCCCCGGCCACGCCCACCGGAATGACACGGCGGCGAACGCGCGGGGGGGTGCGCGACTCGGGCCGGCACCCATCGTGGAGTCGCTGGAAGCCAAGGTGGACAGCAAGCCGCTGTCCCGCGGAGGAATCTCCATCATGAAGCCTCTCTACGACAGGGAGTCAGAGTTTATCGACGAGGAGCCTCAGGCGGACCTGGCCTGCCTTGGCGACGTCAAGCGAACCGCCAAGCGGCCCATGCCGGCGGAGAAGCTGGCCGGCGACGACGCACTGAACAAGATCATCCCGGTCCGTATGGAGAGCGCCATAGTGTCCGTCGTGCCCCAGAAGGCCAAGTCTGGTGTGACCGTGGCCCAGCTGCTGGACGAGGCGGACAAGGCTCGCCGGGGCCAGGCGCCCATCGCCAAGCCCCATCCGGCCCTCATCGACGCCGTGAGCGGGGCACTGCCGGTGGAGGCCACGGGCCCCGCCACGCCCGCCGCCATCGGGAAGGCCGTCATCTCGGCGGGACTGCCAATGGCCAGCCTCAAAGTCCTCTCCAGCGCGTCGTCCGCCTTGGAGGCGCCGAAAAATAACGCGGCTCACTTGGCGAACTTCGTGACTAAGTCGCTGCACACTCCGGTGCTCTTCAACTCGACGCCCCACCCTATCACCTCGCCGGGCTTCCCGCTCAACCTCACCGAGTCGGTCCAGAAGATCATGAAAGCAATCCCGGCTACGGACACGACACCGCCGCCGTCTCCTCGGCAGGCCAAGATCCCGGGGCCTTTCCCGCCCCACTCGAGTCCCGGGAAGTCCCGGGGCCGCGCTCGGACCCCTACCCCGGTGGCCGAGGTGCAGAGCCGGACTCGGACCCCGACGCCGGTGAAGGAAACCCTGGGGGAGATCAAGTCGGTCTTGACGGACAGCGACCCCAAGGTGAGCGTGGTAAAGCCAGCGGACGCCGCCAGATATATGGGCTTCATTCCCATCGCCAAGTCGGAGGCCGGAGAGGCGACGTTACCGTCTGCGAGTCACAAGCTAGAGCCCATCCGTGGCGGCAGCACGTCCCCAGCCAGTGTGGGTCGCCACACCCCGGGGGGTATCAGCCCCGTGGTGCCTGTTCACTCCAAGGCCACCCTCGTGGACGGCGGCTTTGTCAGCGAGCACTCCTACAGCGCCCGGCCACCACAGACCGCCGTGACCGGCGTCGACAGGATGACGCTGGAGCAAGTGGCCGAAGCCACGGTCGTCAATGCGCTCCAAGCGGAAGACGGGAGCAACGACGACGTGGTTTTACTGGTGATACCGCCCGCGGAGGGCAACACGTCACACGCGACGCTCGTGGACAGCAATCCCCGGTTTAACCAGAACATGTTTACCGCCGTGTCGACAGACTCCGGTGACCTGTTGCCGGCGCAGACATCCGCGCCCCTCACCATGGCAACGTCCGTGTCGCCCGGGGCCGTGGCGAAACCCAACGCCCTCTTGCAGGCTACGGTTATTGCCGCGAAAGACCATGCTATCTCGATATCTGGTTCGGATGGAAAACATTCAGCAACGTTAATACCGTCAGGAATTACTGCCAAAACACTGACACTGTCGCCTCCGGGAACTGCCATTAAAGCCGCCGTTATAACCACATCTGCTATGTCTCCACCAGGCGCCAAAATCATAGCTGTTTCATCCCCTGGAATTGGACTTAAGGGCGTCACATTATCACCATCGGGGCATGCCGCGAAGCCAGCTGCGCAAGGCCTGGGCCCCAAAAGCTTCAAACTATCGCCGTCTTCAAGTGTTCATAAGCCAGTTCCTGTATCACCGCATGGAGTCTGTGGCGTAAGCCCCCCGAGTGCCGGACCCACACCTACGGCAGTGCCTTCCGACGCCCAAGTCATTAGCTTTGGGGGAAACGCTGTCAAGTTTGTCAACCCGGCACCTGGTATCTCAGCGCCCTGCACGGATATCGGCGGGGTTACCTCAAGGCCCGCCCTGATACCGACCCTCCCGACGGGGAAAGTGACCATTCCCTTCAACGCAGGCAGAACGACGGTGTCGCCTGTCCTGGTCTCCACTCCCCAGGCTGCCATGGCGACATCGGGCACCAGTCGCCCCTTGCAGGCCGCTATCTCCGCGGCGGTGAGCGCCCCCGCCTTGGTCACTGCGCAGGGTGCGACCCACCCCCAGGGAGTGACCCATTCCCAGGGAGCGTCCCATTCCCAGGGAATGACCCATTCCCAGGAAGCGGCCCATTCCCAGGTAGCGACCCATTCCCTGGGAGTGACCCATACCCTGGGAGTGACCCATTCCCAGGGTGTGACCCATAACCAGGGAGCGACCCATTCCAAGGGAGTAACCCATTCCCAGGGAGTGACCCATTCCCATGGAGTGGTCCGTAACCAGGGAGTGACCCATTCGCAGGGAGTGACCAATCCCCAGGGAGTGACCCATTCCCAGGGAGTGACCCATTCCCAGGGAGTGACCCATTCCCATGGAGTGGTCCGTAACCAGGGAGTGACCCATTCCCAGCGAGTGACCAATCTCCAGGGAGTGACCCATTCCCAGGGAGTGACCCATCCCCATGGAATAACCCATTCCCAGGGAGTGACCCATTCCCAGGGAGTGACCCATTCCCAGGGAGCGACCCATTCCGAGGGAGTGACTCATTCGCAGGGAGTGACCCACTCCCAGGGAGTGACCCATTCCCAGGGAGCGACCCATTCCCAGGGAGTGACCCATTCGCAGGGAGTGACCCATTCCCAGGGAGTGACCCATTACCAAGGCGGCGAGGAGCAGGCACCCAGCAGCGGGGGAGACAGCATTGCTGACAGCAGGACGATTGTCATCACCATCGTGGGCACGTCCGCGAGCACGGTTGCTCCTGCCGGCCCCACGCAGCACCTACTGCAGGGAGTAGCCAACACCCACACAGCGGTGAACACCAGTTCGGCACTCAGCCAGCCCATGACCAGCACGGCGGAGGAGGTCAGCGCTGCCAGCGCCCCCGCGACCGCGCCCCGTCAGACCGCCTACCAACCCCGAACAGACACCCCGATGCCAGAGACCGCCCCCGCCGTCAGCCCGCAGAGCGCGCTAACGGTAGACGCGGTATCGCACGCGAGTTCCACTTTACCGGAAACCAGCCCAAAGCATCAGGCAAAACGAGCGTCGCCCGGCAACAAGATTCAGCGCGAGGCCTCTGATGTAGGATCCGGCCATGCTCCAGCAGTGTCGGTGACGTCCCCAGCCTGTGATAGCCGGAAAAAGGACCAGGTGGGGGACGGGGCGCTACCCAGCACAGTGCGAGGCGCTGTTCGTAGCCGAAAGCGGAAGGCGAGCGAGGGAGAACCACCTGTGGAAGCGCCGCCGGAGGACAGCCTAGTGGCGTCCATCACGTCGGCGCAGCTACTGACCGACCTCCACCAGCTGGGTGACCACATGTTTGACGAGAATGTGGACATGGATGCGTCCGTGGAGGGGCTGCCGGCGGAGCTGGTCCGCACCATGACAACCCGCGGCCGCAGCACCAGCACCGAGTCCCGCCAGTCGGCAAAGGACGAAGCCCCCACGACCAGCCACAGACCGGCTAGGGTAAGTCGAAGGAAGAGCCGTGAATCGACCGAGTCTCAGAAGAGCAATTGCAGTCGGACCAAAGACGAGTCGCCGTCTAAAGTGCTGCCCCCTGGTGGGACGCCCAAGCGCCGGAAGACGGCGAGTGAGAGTTCGGAGGCGCCGTCCGAGCAGAGCGTGGAGTGCACGCCGCGCGGCGCGCGGGCCGGCAGCCAGACCCGGATGACGACCCGGCGGAGCGGCACCAAGCGCGCCGCCTCGCCCACTGAGCTCTCCCTGGAGGACGTCGTCGTCAAGACGGAAGACGTCACTTCCGAGTCCGCCAAGCCCGTCATGGTGACCAGGGGAAGCAAACGCAGGCTCCATCTGCCGGGGGAATCTGAAGGAGAGGGTTCAGTTGAGAAGAAGTTGAAGATTGAAAGTGTCGATCTTCAACCACCGGTGAAGACCGAGCCCAAGGACCGAGAGGACGGGGAGAATAAGACGAGCAAGAACGCTGCAGCACCCGCCAGCAACGCCACCTGCGGCAACAAGACCGTCAACCAAGGCAAGTCGCATCAGTTCAAGGGTAGCGGCTGCAGTGGCGGCAGTGATGGCGGCGGCGGCGGCAGCTGCAGCGGTAGCACCAGCAGCAATGCCAACACCACCGGCGGCGGTGGCGGCAGCTGCTCCAAGCAGCACTCGACTCCCGTCAGCCACGCCGACGACAAGACGCCCAACAAAAACCGCAAGGTGGCCATCAACCAGGCAAAGGAGGCGCCCATCATTAAGGCCGAGCTGGATACGAAGAACGCCAGATCGAGGCCGACAGCGGTGGACGACGGCGAGGTGAAAGCGGAGGACCGCGGCGTGCCGGCGGCTGCGGCGGGGTCCACCAACAAGAGGGTCAAGCCCCGCCTGCCCCCGGCCAACCCTTTGCCACCCACGGTCGGGGCGGCCGGCTCCGAGGACAACGCGCGAGACGATGCTGGCGAAACAGGTTAGTGATGAGAGAGTTGTCAACATAGTCAGCCAAATTGCTGTGAAACTGGATCTTTATTCGTGCTTTTGGCAGAGCTCCAGCCATGGTATATATACATCTATTTATACACAGTGCGGTAACCAACTGAAAAAAGATAACAGGAATAACGTTTTCTTCGTCTGAAGGCCATATGCATTGCACAACTTAGATATCTATTGTGCGTTCTGCACTTAATTAATGAGCGCGACTGTTTGACCTGCAAACAGAAGTTGATTCTGACATTGTGTTTGCCTCTCTAACTAGATATGTTTTAAAT
Source organism: Arenicola marina (assembly GCA_964019135.1). Lineage (NCBI taxonomy): Eukaryota > Metazoa > Annelida > Polychaeta > Arenicolidae > Arenicola > Arenicola marina. The sequence goes on from OZ025249.1 coordinate 26,106,802, forward strand.
TACTTTAGCGTAACAGCATTTATCTCAACATATTGTGTCAAGTTGTGCCGTAACTTTTAGTTTGAGAGACGGACAGTGTTTTTCACGTATGGTTTTGGTTCTCCCTCCACAGATGGCCCTGAAGACCAGGCGACGGGCAAGAGGCGAACCCGCTCTAGTAGAACCAAAGGTGAGTAATCCTTCCGGTCGGGCAAACTCTAAACTTACTCAGTGAAGAAACTTCAACAATTTAGTTTACATTTGTACCGTTCTGATTCTATATACAAATCGGTTGAATAATCATTTATTGTTATCCTCGTCCAATTCTTTTTTATAAGAAGTGCTTTTAGAAATGCAAAAACAAATCTTGCCTTCGCCCTAACAGCATTGTAAGTGTCTGGCAACTTCGGGAAAGTTAACGCTTTTCTCTCTCACCTTTTGCAGAGCACTGTGAGCTTCCTCCCCCGCCCACGACAAAGAGACGTCGATGAGAGCCGACGCGACAAAGTGGTTTTATTCTCAAGCGATGAAGCTGGAAGATGTCGCGGCTTGGACTGACACTGCACCCCTCTTACCACCCCACGGGGCGTAAGTAAGGGATGAACCCGCACTGAGCGTGCTGGAGGAGCCCACTCACCGGACCTTCACGCCAGCGTCGTGGCGTGGTTAAGTTGGTGGAGCAGCGGGCACAACGCGTCATCCTCCGTGCTATGCAGTGAGGTGAAGAGCATCGTACTGGCCCGCTCAGTCTGGCCCGGTCAGTCTGGCCCGCTCAGTCGGCATTCGAGAACCTTTATGTAGAGAGAACGCAGTTTATCGCCTGGTCGTCTGACGTCCTGGTGACTCGAGGGTTTCCTTGTGACTCGAATGTTTCTTGGTGACTCATGGGTTTCCTGGTGACTCATAGTTTCCTGGTGACTCGGAGACTGGTGAAGGCTGCTTTCCTGGCAAAGAAATGCCACACTACCGTTGGACCCATGGTGACGACGCCGTCCTGTCCGCCTGCGGCCGTGTGTGACGTCACGGGTCCCGGTGATGACGACGCCGTCCTGTCCGCCAGCGGCCGTGTGTGACGTCACACCTGTCACCCGTCGTTTCAATCGACTGTGGCCTGACGCCAGAAATCTGCGCGCTCTCGCCATCGAACGGGAGATGTCCGCGACACACCAAGTGGCTTTACAAAAACTGAACTACCGTGCTGCTGCCTGGACACTAATCACACATTGCTACTTAATTGGAACGAAGGATTATAAGACGCTTACAATTGAACAGAAGAACAGCTACGAAGCAAATCAAACACTTTCCTTATCGTTGTTAACTGTGCTTATTGAATGACTGGAGCCGAGCGTCGACTGTATAACTACGGACGTGGGACGGGAAGGAAACGCTGTCATGTGCCATGGGATGTGAAGTATCTTAGCGGTCCCGCCCGCATGTAGGCGGCGGGCCGGAGCTTGCGATAGCAACTGATTGTCTTTATCGTGTGTTTTCCTGTGTGGACTGCGTCGGCTCCTGTTACGGGCGACTTTCATTTGGGAAATGAAGCTACCTTCAGGTAGTAGCACTCGCCGGCTCCGTGTATATAGTTCCATTTAAACACATTGAGACCCGTCAGATGGCGCCACTGAATGGTGTTAGTTTTGATGCGGATCGTTTTCATTTCACCCAAGATATTGTCTTTTTGGAGGACGGGACACACATTGTATGTAGTAGTATGTAAAGCCCCCTATGAGGAGCTCCGGGCGGGTATCGTTAATTGTACAAAAGAGAATCACCCTATTTTTGTTACGAGCTTGTATATATAGGAAGAAAGTTTAATTGCAGCATCCATTATGTGCAAAACTAGTGTTGCGTGTCTGTGCTAAAATAACTCTTTGTTTTGGATTTGTAAATCAGTCTTCGGACGATTTGTTTGCGGCTGTAATCTGCTGGGCAACTTGTGTATTGTAGCCTTGTGAAAAACCTACCCACGATACAGTTGGTCAGTGTGTTAATCAATTTCCTGAATAACAAAATCACTAGCAGCGTTGTACAGATTTATGTGACGGAATTGTACTCCGTAATTATTTGTGTACAGAGGCAATGTGGCTAATGTGTATTGTAAATTAGCAAGTCTGTTGATTATCCTGTGGATACGGATTTGTGCAGTTTGTTACATAGGGGAATGTATGTAGTATGTATCAAAGCACTTGGTTGTGTATACTTATTTTTGTTAATAATATTATTAATCATAATCGACAGTTTCTTCTACACGCAAGTGAAGTAAATCACTATGTGGTAGCTTCGTCGTGGACAATTCTATCAAAGAGGGACGCTTGCACTAAAAGACATTGCATCTTCGTGTTAAAGATAGGAGAGCAAACAGCAGCCGATGACAGAATATTCTTCAACACACAAAATATGCAAGTCTTAATGTTGGTGTTTTCAATTTTGTGGTTTTTGGTCAGATTGTTTTTGACGCCATTGTGTTGATCCTTGATCCCATTTTCCTTATTTCACATAACCACTGTACAGTAGACACCAAAATAAAGTAATATATACTATTTTGCATTTACATGTTAATAAAATAAACAGTGATGTACAATTTGCTCAAGACTCCTCGTTTCCTTTTCTGTTTTCACTAGAATAGTGTCGTGGTTATCATGGTATTGTATGACGGAGGTGGTGACAAATGGAAATCGTCGAAAGCCTGATCCCCCACATTTTATATATATATGCCAAAGCCATGCGAAAGGCCCCCCTTCATGTGCAAAAAAGCGACCTAAAGTAACATCTTATTATCTGACATAATGGGTTTTTTTCTCTTAGGAGCTTATTATTATTTGAGCGAGGGTTATTATTGTGACTGAACAAAATAATAACTTATTCAGCAACGTACAAATGCGTCGCAGGTCCTTACCCGCAAAAGAAGACTTCGAGGAAATTATAACTATAGGCACTCTAGGTGCGTCTAAGGCATTTACGAAGCGGCATTGTATGTCTTTTTGTGTAATTGACAAAAGATACTTAATTACTGACCATGAAATCCTTACTACCCGTTAAACACCCCCCCCCCCCCCCCCCTGGATCCGCCTCTGGGCTGCATCTACAAAATGTTACTGTCTGGTATAAAAGGGGGAGGGGTGCAATCTACTCCCCCCCCCCCCACCCTACCTACATCCGCCCGCCCGCCTGTGACTGTGCAGCGGAGGGCAGCAAGGCAGCACGCAGTGTCGCCCCCTTGTGAATGAAGAAGTACCTATTCGTTCGTGCTCTCGCACTATCACGCGTGATGATCTAGGTCGCGTGGTAAAACGCGGGGGTCACACTGCACTCGAAAAAAATTGAGGCTTTGAATCGTTCTAGATCTGTGTTTTTCTTGTGCACATTTAGGTTGTGTAAATATATGCGCGATACATTAAATGCATAACAAGTCAGCCAATTCGTTTATCCCACAACCTACAAAGAAATATTTAATAATTGCGGCGGTTTCGTTTCGTTTCGTTGTGACCCCCCGCAACAAAAGCGCAACCAATCGCGCATCCGCCATAGTGAATCCCGGCTAAGAAAGACAGACTCACTCACGTAGAGCGACAAAATCGGATATATTTGAGCTTGTGAGTATCATCAAATTGATGTTTTTAGCATTTCGTATTCAAAAACACTCTTCTTTCCATCTCAATTGCGAGAATCGAAGCATATTTGGCGCGCACATTCCCACTACCCGCTCTGCGATCTTTGTTCTTATTGGTCAGGTGGCTCGCAGTGGTGATTGGCGATTGTCGTGCCTGTCCAGGTTATTGGCCAAAAGCCGTTGAATGCTTTGAGACCCAATTACTTCCGAACCTATCAACTCTGAGGTACGCTTTGACAAATAAACATCAGCACATGGACTGAGCTGTCTGAAAATGAATTAGTATAATAACTTCGTTGCGATAACCATGTCGTTGTCGGATTCTTGGCAACAAACCTGGCCTTGGGCTGGGGCCAGTTGGGGGACTAAGTTTGTTACTTACCAAAGAAGGTTGATGTAAGTAGTTAGGCATAGCCTTGCCCTTGTATTTTTAATGTGATAGAAAATGTACGTAAAGCAACTGCCATCTGCATGCTTTGCCTTGGCTTTGGGCTTTTTTGCCAGACCAATTACACAAATCTCAATAAGTATTTTTATTGTAAATTTTATAACCAGTGCTCGAGATCTTACCTCTCATATTCAGATAGATCTAGATCTAAGCTTACATACTATTTATAATGACCATTTCCTTCCGTGATCATCAGTCACCACATAAGTTTCTGACCTCTGCCTCTAGTACGTCTCATGTATGCAAGCTGCTTAATTTGGTCTATATCAGAACAGACTAAGTTAGATCTACATCTATGGAATTAGCTGACGTCTACTATAGCTCTAGTCATCCCTATCCACCTAGTTATTCAGCTTAGAACTATGTACATATGGTCCTCTGCATATATATCAGTTAAGCTTATAGAGTCTATCAATAAGTTCTATAAGTTATTTATTCTTAAATTTTTTTATCAATTTTTCCCACTTATTTAATATAGCATGATTATAGTGCATATATATTAGTGTAATAGACTGCAGATCAATATAGGCTCCTGGATTTTAATCTAGGCCTTGGCACCAAATATAATCTGTCACCTGTTTCATATATTTATTCTTTAACATAGGAGGTTATTTCCGGTTTAGCTCTTGCATGCACCTATAAACATATTTGATTATGCAGTCGGAGTACTCAAGCATGCATGAATGGTAATCAAACACCTAGTGTTGTGATCTTATTGAGGCGATTCAACACTTGTATTCTACTTCCCACTTTTCCGGGTGCATGCAAGATGGCAGACAAGTCAAGCAAAGAGAAAGCAACAGCATCCATATTAACACTTTAACACAATCGCGTGCCAAGCGTTCGGGTTTAGTAACATCACAGTAACAACTGACATACATATTTCAAGTTATCGGATCATTAGTGTTGCCACAATCGAATACGACCAAAGTGGCGTAGAGCATGCACCAATTCTTTTCTGCTTATTTATACTGATCCCATTTTCAGTTTCAGTATGGTACAGATATACATGTAACTAGCTGTGATATCAAAATATGAATTTATCCAGGGCATGTATAGCTTTTAATGTGAGAGATATCTATATAGTTAGCAGACCAGTGATTGCACAGGTATACCAGTGATTGCGCACAAAGCAAAGATGGTTAAAATAATATGCAGCTTTCTTCGAAGCTTACATAATGTCAAGGTGGCTATCACACATGAAGAAATCTGTCTAGTAAAAGTTTGAACAAAATATCATGTGAATAAAATAATGAAAGTGTGTTACAGCAAGTGTGCAATCACTGGTCCACCTTTTATATATGTATACAGCGATTCTGATAGACATCATTTGTCACAGCAAAATTTTAAATGATGCATTTCATTGAGCTGTGACAGGACATAGTGAAGCAAGTCTTGTAAAAGTGTGTTGGTACTGATAGAAATTTTGTTTTTACCAGCCAAAAATTTGGCTAGTACAAAAATATATTCAGTGTTCACAAACAAGATGGCGCCAGCTGATGAGGTTGTCACAATTTGGGGCTCGCAGATTAGCAGAATAAACATAAGTAGTTCTTGTCATAAAATTGTGACCGCTATGATTTGCTGCTAGTCATTGTGACCAAAAAGCCCTTTTAGGGTGGGTAAACAGCACCTGAGTGCCCACCTGCAAGAAAATCTGTCCACCAAAATTGAAACTGCTTCAGGGCAGGTGGGTCTGTCTAATACACTGCTGCTAGGCCTCTATATCTATGAAGTATGTGATATGTCATGACATTTAGTCAACTATATCATTCATCACCATCCTCACACCTGACTATGCAAGTAATATATCTTTTTTATTAGCTTTTGTTAATTTTAGTGAAATGTAATACATTATAGCAATATTATTGAAAATCTACTTTCAAGTGAAACTATTTTCTACTTTCGTACTAAATATAGGTAAACTCCTGGCACAATGTCTCAGCCAGACTCACAGATTGGTCAAGTGAGCAATGAAGCCCAGAACATGCTGGCAACATTCTGGCAAAGAGTTTTGGATGACATCAGAGAAATGAATACAGTGAGTATGGTGCCAGTATGTAAGGAATTTGTATATGCCACTGAATTGACTTAATACTTGGTAACTGGGAGATATCAGTTAGTCTGTGTACCAGAAATATCAGTTGTATTAATTTATGAAGAAATGCCACCATATAAAGAGCCTTTTTAAAATGAACCATTTTAAGTATATGTTGTAAAGATTAATAAGACAGAATTGTTCCTGTTAACATGTCAACAATAAAATTTGTCAGTACTGTATTTATATCTGCATGGTATTCATAATAGGACTTGTTTAAGTGCACTAACTTTGACAGTGTCACATTCATTCAGCTCTGATTTTGTAATAAATGTTCTTTTTGTAGCAGCAATTCAAAAGTCATGAGCTGCCACTTGCACGCATCAAGAAAATTATGAAATTGGATGAAGAAGTGAAGGTAATTTAAAGGAAGGCCATCAAATCAAACCATAGTGCAATTAAACACTTAATATCTGTGTTGAGTCAAGATGCACACAAGCATGAGTATATACAGTAAAACCTCCCTGCCCGACCATCTCCCTAACCCGAGCCTTTATTTATAACCTGGCAACCTCCCTACTCTGTAAGTCGATCGATCATTTTGGCCCCAAAGCCCCATTTCATATTCCCTGAGTCGATCGGTTGTCGGCTGGCAGAAGGATTAGTCTCACCGGCTGATTACAATCAGTAGAACACACACACTCAGGCGATAACGCCTGTGGACTGGATAGCTATCTTCAAATGTGTGAAACATGTTTGCATGTTGTTACAGGTTGTTAGAGTATACATTGTAGCTTTGATAATCTTGATCACAAAACTCGATATCTTTAGAACACATACAATCGGGCGATACCACTTGTGGACGGCTTGAACTTTGACGATTTTGATCACAGAACTCCCTTTGTTATAACAACAGAGGTTTTACTGTATGATGAGTGGGAAATTAGTTTTTAGGTATGCATCATATGGAGTGACACCCTATTCTGTAGTCTGACCAAAGAGCCTACCAGTTTGCCTACTGTCAATATCCGAAGTTGCTTATGAGAATGATCAGTCTGCTTCAGGGAAGATGTTAAAAAAGGATACTGTACATGGATATATATAGGAAAGTTGAAATAGTTTTTGATTGGATTCTACTTGGGATAACAACTTTAATTGTTTTTTATCAAATGCTTGTCCAATTATAGATGATCAGTGCAGAGGCTCCAGTTTTGTTCGCAAAGGCAGCAGAGATATTTATAAGTGAATTATCTCTAAGAGCCTGGATACACACAGAAGAAAATAAAAGGCGAACTTTACAGGTAAGTCTGTTTGGATCATGGGATGTGTTCAGTATGGATTTGCTTCACAAAAGGTGTGCGAAAATTTTGATTCAGTTGGTAGTTGAATATCGAATTGCCCAGACTTAAATAATGTCATTATTTATTAATTACATAACCGCTCTATTTTTATCTTGCTTATTTAGCGGAATGACATCGCCATGGCCATCACGAAATATGACCAGTTTGACTTTCTCATTGACATCGTCCCACGCGAGGAACTGAAGCCTGCCAAACGGACGGTGAGAACTCTTATTCATATCTGATATCAGATTGAATCTGTGTTCTTGTGACAGACCTGAAGATTTTGATTTGATCTTTATTTCACCATAATGTAATGTGATATGTTTTGGTCAAGTAATGGCTTACAACTTAATGTGCTGCCATGTTTACGATGATATGTGAGAGTTTATGATTTAGGAAATATAAGTATGATATTTATCTCCTTAGACAAATTCAAGATAACACCATAATATTTCCCATAACACTTGCCCCAGGCATGCTTTTTTCAAGATGGCCTATATTTGCGAAGTCGTGTATAGAATAAGACGTCATCTGCTGCCATGGCGACAATGGCGTCATAGGTTTCTTTATTTCTTCTAGATGATACGATTTGTATCACCATGGTTAATCTGGTGTAATGTATTTCAATGTTTCTGCAATGTCGCCATTTACTTCTGTGGGTTATAACAATTCCATTATGTGAAACAATCCCTGGAGGCGGAAGCGGCATTGTTTGTCAAAAGGTTACAAGTATGTAAGGTTTTTCGTTGTTTTTGGTCCTAGGACGAGACGCCACGCGCTGCCATGTTGCCGGACCAGGTGCAATACTACTTCCAAATCGCCCAGCAACACCAGGCAGCTCTCTCACAGCAACAGCAGCAACAGCCGCAGGCACAGCCACAACAACAGCAGGCTCAGCCTGCGGCCCAAAGTGGCATTCAGCAGTTACAAATACAAGGTCTCCAGGGTCAGTGTCCTACCTCAGGCGTGCAATAGTGTTCAGCAATCCAGAGCTCTGCCTGTATTAAACGCTCGTCAATCGTGTCCGGCGACCCCACCAGTGTTCATGCTCTTTACTACTGCTATAGTATAACAGTATTTACATACGGACTCTAGCTGATTCTTATTCCTGGAGTTCATTTTTTACTGTTGAGTCGCGACGTATTATTTTCTCTCAATGTTCACTTCACTTCACGAGAACGATAATATAATGACCGTGTGCCATGAAAATGTGGCCTGACGCGCCATTCAATTCATTTTAATCATCAAAGGCTGTGTAATTGAGTGAGTGAAGTAAAGACGGTTTTTATACTTGCGGTGTAGGAAACCAGTTGTTACAACAGCTGCAACTTGCAGGAGGCGGAACAGTTCCTACGATATCTATTCAACCACAGGTTAGTTATTGTTATTGTTGTATGAGATTGGGCGATCATGTTGAATACGAAGTGTACTGATATGTCAATAGTGATGCACTTTAATCATGATAGTCGGCTAAATAACTATTGTTATTTAAGTGGGTGTGAAATAGGTATATACACGGTGCAATACACTTTGGGTATTTACGCAGGCGGGGATGATGTAGAGCGTTAATTATTGACTCGTGTTCCTTAATTATGGATGGGGTATGTCTGTTGCAGGCGGGCGGTGACCCTGGACAGGCCGCCCAGCAGCAGGTCATCTTTCAGTCGATGGCGCAGCAGGCCAACCACGAGACGATGGCCCAGGCCGTGGCACAGCCCCAGCAGCAGCACACTACCACGCAAGTGTTCCAGCAGGTCCAGTCACCTAGTGGCGAATTGCAAAATATACCGGTAAGTCATGGTGGTCAGAGTTACCAAGCGGATTGATCCGCGATTGATTGATTAAAGAAAACTGCGATTAATGGCTTAGGTTTCAGATTTAATTCCCAATCTCATTTTTCCATATTGACGTTACGTAGTAAAAAAAAAAGATACTCATTCCATAAGTACTTCATGTTTGTTTCACTTTCTTGCCAAGACAAACTTCTCGGACAAACGTAACGTTATTCTAATCAACTTTCCGATGCATGCAAAATGTGAGGGTTTTATTGTTCTATCCGCGAAGTCGCAATAGTTGCCCTTATGGTTGTCTACTGGATGACCTCTGACCTATATATTTGACGTGACCCCGGGGCCACAGATCACACTGACGCCGCAGCAGGAGCAAGCGCTGAGGCTCCAGCTCCAGGGGAAGCAGCCCGGACAGCCAATCTTGATCCAGACAAACCAAATGGAATCGGTGACCGATCAATCTCAGGATCTCACCGACGCCAGTCAACAGTTTAACGCTCAGGTAGCCGTTGCTTATCCCCTTATAGATTAAAATTATTACGAGTAAATTATATGTGGAAAAATTCACGAAGGGTACCGTGTTTATTTGAGCGTACAAGAGAAATAGGGCCACAAGATGTTGGATAATAAACGGTTCGCTGCTTAGTAAGAGGTGCTAATAAGCTAGTTTGTGATTAGCTGGTTCTTTGATTTAAAGCGATGTACGGCTATTTTAATGACGCAAAATTATGTCTCGTTTTAAGATCATATCAGTCTACGTTGACCATAAATGTTTTACTTCGAGTGGCAGCGGTCACTTTAACCTAAGCTAGCTCGCTCCTCACACTACTGCACTTTACCAGTGATGTCTTCAGTACTTGATGTAGGACATATCTGGTACCTTGGAGACCCGAAAATAGTGACACTCTTTAGCACCTTCGTTGGTGTTCATTATGACTTTGGTGTTTTCTTTTCAGCCCATCTTTCAAATTCCCATGAACGTTGGCGGCCATCAAATATATATTCAGCAAGCGACGTCGAGCGACACAGAACAGGAATAATGACCGCCAGGACGTGTGGAAAGTCAGTCGCCTCATCGCAGTCCTCATACATGAGGACTGCCATGTACATGATATGTCCGTCACTACAACACCGTGAACAAACTACGTCAATTTACGAAGGAACGGTTGGTCATAAATCAGCCGACTGGATTTGACGGAACGGAATTTGCTTCAATGATGACGTCATCGCTGACGTCAATGACCAAAACGGGGATTGAGCAGGAAAGTGGTCGACATTACTCCTTGCTCCTACGTGACTGGTGTGTGAGGATGTTCAGAAGAGGACGTCACAGTCTCACATCATGGCTAACTTATATGTTATTTTAAGCATATTGGCTGAACTATTCAAGGCATATTTTACGCGCATTTGATATCTGCACTCGCGACAGTGATTACTGTTGAAGCTGTCTTTTTATCGACTGTTCGACTTTGACGTCAAGGTATTATTTTATAAGAATGACAATTCGAAGAATATTTAATGACAATGATGGTTGGGCTGACAAAAAAACGTAAGAACCCTTCATTAAGTATTTGGTAACCGGATGCATCGTTGTATGTTGTCGTCAAACTTAATAAACTTGATTAGAGATTCTGGGTGGAATTAAGGGAATTTGGGAAACCAAGCATTGTATAGTTCCAGCGAGAGAAATTAGTCACAGATCATAGCAGTTATAAGACGTACAACGTTTATATATAAATATGTATCATGCTGTAAATACCGTTTGTAGAAAAGAGTGAAACAAATGACTTGTGTGTCTATTTCTTTTTATTGTCATTAGAAAATGGAGAGGCAATCTACGTTATTTACAGTTCTGGCCGTTGGAGGTACAATGAGTGGGGCCTGGGGGAAGGGAGGTGAGGGCAGACACAGCTACACAGCAGTTCCATGATTTTCGTTGTTGAGGTTTCGGCCGCTGCAAACAGTGATTATTACTACAAGGGGAAAAGGGGCATCGCAATTTATAAAAACAATTCCCCCACCCCTCTGCCCAATGTTTTGAAAGTGCCAGCCGTTGTAAAGTTTGTGCATATTGGATCTCAAAACATTGACAGCAGTTCGATAATTCAACAGCGATTCACTATTAACTAAAGTCAGTCATAAATACCGTAGATTGCAGCGGCGGATCTAGGAATTTGCAAAAGGGGCGGGGGGTGCTCTCTGAAAACTTGCGACGGGGGGGGGGGGGTTCGCTGAACGCGACTTTTACAGTGGATGTCCCTAACGCGCCCCCCCTGGAGTGACGTTTCGGCCAACTTTTTCCGCAAATTGAAAACCGCTGAGTTGAGTAAGCAAGACAAGACTATTTTAATATCAAACTTACGATTGTAATCTTTCTTCATGCTAACGCTCCGTAGCAGCCACGTTGTCGCAACGGACGATGAAATAATCTGGCTGCCATGGCGTGGGCGGTGCAAATATAGAGTAAGCTTACGTATTGTCCAGAGCACGCGTAGGGCGCCATGGCAACTCATTTGATGACGTGTGTTTTAGTATGTTTGCGACAGAGCGTCTGCTGCCGATGTAGCTTCAGCGCAAAGGAATATTGTTTGTGTCATAAGAAAGGATATTCACAGTAGATCTACAATAAGCTTAGTATGTTAAGATCGATCCCGGCAACTTCACGGAAAATATGGGCCCATTTTCCATACCATCTGTCTTCGTTTACGACGATAGGCTACCCTAATCGACATATTACATCAAAGACCTTACTATGATCAAAATAAGGTCTTTGATTACATACAATGTCTGGTTAGTGAAGAAACTTGTTTTGTCTTGCATAACATAATCCATAATGTCGCTGAAATCCGTACCAAGTTGCTTCATCGCATCGTCGTTTTTCAGTATTTTGCTCCGTGGCGCTTGTTTGTCCTTTCGTTACACTTGCGTGTCCGAAGACCTCGACTTGATGGCTCAAACTCGACGAGTGGCAGTTCGTGGGCGGCGTATATAAGCTTACTTACGAATCGACCAACATCTCTGTTCATGTGTGAGAGTCACATACGCATACCGGAATAGTATAAGCGACCATTAAAGGGACTGTAAATAACAGACCACTGTTGGTCCTTGGCGATCCTACAAACTGCGTCGCCGAAGTAAGCGCTTGACACGCTGCTTGCTTGGAGTTATTCTCCCGTCGGCAGCCTTGTTTGGTCTACGCATCGCTGCTTGGTGGCTTTGTGGATTGCATGTGGATCATTGTGACGCCATTGACTCCCGGCGGAGACTCCTGCAACAAGACAAAGCAAGAAGTGTGAGCATTCTAAACCATATAACGCAATTGGCATGAGACCAAAATGTGATTACAAATCACGAAATGTTTCTGTTATAATTAGTTTACATTGCTGTGAAACAGGAAAGTCTGGAGAATGAGAGATAAACTGAACGCTATATAAGCTTACTGATCGGTCGCTGTGGGCACAGATAGTGCGAAGGCAGAGGATAGATGGACGGAGTGAACGCTATAGGGCTATACAGTTCTCGCGATCGGGCAGCGAGACTTCAGTTTTGAGGACAAACAAACACACGTGCTCCATGTTGAACTATAGGCAGCTATAAGTCAATTTCTTTCGAGGTTTATTCTAAAGACTACGAGTACCATTTCACTAAAGATGGCTATGGGAGGTAGACGTTAAAATATTTGGAGGCGATGGAGCGCAGAACTTTGGGAATATACAAGGAAAAATCCATCTTCACTACACTCGAAAGCTAAAAATAGCGTTCTAAATTTAGCCCTGCACCCGGGCTTTCGCGAGTTCTCCAAACTGCGAGTGACGTCACAGAGTTTCACGTGCCTCCGCGGTAACAAAAATGGCGAGAGCAAGTGATCGACTTAACCATTCCGCTGTCAAAATATGCAGCGCATGGAGTAACGACACACGGACGCGTCATTAAACCACATGGTAAAGGTAAATTAAGACGAGTAGGTTGTTTTCGTATCACTTTTGGATCACGAAAAGACAAAGTTCTTCATTCTTTGTAAGTTTTCTGTTTGAAGCGTGGCGCCAACGTTGTCACTCGGGGAGAATCCATGTGACGTCATAATGTCTCGTTTTCGTAGGAAATGGAAAAAAACGTTAGTTTCTCAGCCGTGTTGTCCCGTCGTAACAAATATTAGTCATTGTGGTGGCGCAAATGAATGAAAAATATGTCGTCTATCCGTTTTGGGCAGCTATATCTCTTAAATATTCTTAATTATATCGTCATGCCTTCCGCAATGGACCCACCCCTCGGCGCCTGGCTCTTGCGCAGGTAGTCTGGTTCCCAGTCTCACTCTTTGCGTAACATACACGTCACGCCTACGTCACAGATAGTCAGGATACCAGTGTGCGCAGAGATTCTAAACTCGTTCCGAACACGTGCTTCGTTTGTTTGTCCCCAAAATGAGTAAACCGGAAGTCTAGGCGAACGATACTTTATAGCCCTATACCGACCGCTCGTCGTGGGCAGCAGATTGTATGGAGACAGGAAGGAGGGGTGTAGTGAACGCTATTTACTGATCGTTCGCCGCGGACAGCAGATCTTGTGGAGGCAGAGGAAGGAGGGACGGAGTAAAAGCTATATACTGACCGATCGCCGTAGGCAGCAGATGGTGCAAAGGCAGAGGAAGGAGGGACGGAGTGAACGCTACATACTGACCGCTCGCCGTGGGCAGCAGATGGTGTGGAGGCAGAGGGAGGAGGGACGGAGTGAACGCTATATACTGACCGCTCGCCGTGGGCAGTAGATTGTATGGAGACAGGAAGGAAGGGTGTAGTGAACGCTATATACTGATCGTTCGCCATGGGCAGCAGACGGCGTGGGGGCAAAGGAAGGGGGGACGGAGTGAACGCTATATACTGATCGTTCGCCATGGACAACAGATGGTGCGAAGGCAGAAGAAGGAGGGATATAGTGAACGCTATATACTGACCGCTCGCCGTGGGCAGCAGATTGTATGGAGACAGGAAGGAGGGGTGTAGTGAACGCTATATACTGATAATGCGTCTTGGGCTGCAGATGGGGTGAAGGCAGAGGAAGGAGGGACGGAGTGAACGCAATATACTGACCGCTCGCCGTGGGCAGCAGATGGTGCGAAGGCAGTGGAGGGAGGGATGTAGTGAACGCTATATACTGACCGCTCGCCGGGGGCAGCAGATGGTATGGAGACAGGAAGGAGGGGTGTATTGAACGCTATATACTGACCGCTCGTCGTGGGCAGCAGATGGTGCGAAGGCAGATGAAGGAGGGACGGAGTGAACGCTTTATACTGACCGCTCCCCGTGGGCAGCAGATGGTGCGACGGCAGAGAAAGGAGGGACGGAGTGAACGCAATATACTGACCGCTCGTCGTGGGCAGCAGATGGTGCGAAGGCAGATGAAGGAGGGACGGAGTGAACGCTATATACTGACCGCTCGCCGTGGGCAGCAGATGGTGCGAAGGCAGTGGAGGGAGGGATGTAGTGAACGCTATATACTGACCGCTCGCCGGGGGCAGCAGATGGTATGGAGACAGGAAGGAGGGGTGTATTGAACGCTATATACTGACCGCTCGTCGTGGGCAGCAGATGGTGCGAAGGCAGATGAAGGAGGGACGGAGTGAACGCTTTATACTGACCGCTCCCCGTGGGCAGCAGATGGTGCGACGGCAGAGAAAGGAGGGACGGAGTGAACGCAATATACTGACCGCTCGTCGTGGGCAGCAGATGGTGCGAAGGCAGATGAAGGAGGGACGGAGTGAACGCTATATACTGACCGCTCGCCGTGGGCAGCAGATGGTGCGGAGGCAGAGAAAGGAGGGATGTAGTGAACGCTATATACTGACCGCTCGCCATGGGCAGCAGATGGTGCGGAGGCAGAGGAAGGAGGGAAGGAGTAAAAGCTATATACTGAGCGCTCGCCGTGGGCAGCAGATTGTATAGAGACAGGAAGGAGGGGTGTAGTGAACGCTATATACTGATCGTTCGCCGTGGGCAGCAGATAGTGCGAAGGCAGAGGAAGGAGGGACGGAGTGAACGCTATATACTGACCGCTCGCCGTGGGCAGCAGATGGTGCGAAGGCAGAGAAAGGAGGGATGTAGTGAACGCTATATACTGACCGCTCGCCATGGGCAGCAGATGGTGCGGAGGCAGAGGAAGGAGGGAAGGAGTAAAAGCTATATACTGACCGCTCGCCGTGGGCAGCAGATTGTATAGAGACAGGAAGGAGGGGTGTAGTGAACGCTATATACTGATCGTTCGCCGTGGGCAGCAGATAGTGCGAAGGCAGAGGAAGGAGGGACGGAGTGAACGCTATATACTGACCGCTCGCCATGGGCAGCAGATGGTGCGGAGGCAGAGGAAGGAGGGAAGGAGTAAAAGCTATATACTGACCGCTCGCCGTGGGCAGCAGATTGTATGGAGACAAGAAGGAGGGGTGTAGTGAACGCTATATATTGACCGCTCGCCGTGGGCAGCAGATGGTGCGAAGGCAGAGGAAGACACGACGGAGTGAACACTATATACTGACCGCTCGCCGTGGGCAGCAGATGGTGCGAAGGCAGAGGAAGGAGGGACGGAGTAAAAGCTATATACTGACCGCTCGCCGTGGGCAGCAGATTGTATGGAGACAGGAAGTAGGGGTGTAGTGAACGCTATATACTGATCGTTCACCGTGGGCAGCAGACGGCGTGGGGGCAAAGGAAAGAGGGACGGAGTGAACGCTATATACTGACCGTTCGCCGTGGGCAGCAGATGGTGCGAAGGCAGAGGAAGGAGGTCCAGGCGGCCGCCAACAGCTCCACGAAGGCCACGATCAGCAGCAGGATGGCGATCACTCGGTCAATCTGGTCGAACGAGAAGAACACTCTGTTTGCACCTCACCTTTCTCTGGTCACAATTACCTGGTTATTGGTTTACATTAATCCAACCATTAATTAGATCAATCGTTTTCGAGAGAAGCAAACGGATAGCGGCGCGGAGATTTGCACTGCTGCAGCCATGACTGCGAAGACTATCTGATGCAGCCTTGACTGCGAAGACTATCTGATGCAGCCATGACTGCGAAGACGATCTGATGCAGCCTTGACTGCGAATACTATCTGATGCAGCCATGACTGCGAAGACGATCTGATGCAGCCTTGACTGCGAAGACTATCTGCTGCAGCCTTGACTGCGAAGACTATCTGCTGCAGCCTTGACTGCGAAGACTATCTGATGCAGCCATGACTGCGAAGACGATCTGATGCAGCCTTGACTGCGAATACTATCTGATGCAGCCTTGACTGCGAAGACTATCTGATGCAGCCTTGACTGCGAAGACTATCTGCTGCAGCCTTGACTGCGAAGACTATCTGCTGCAGCCTTGACTGCGAAGACTATCTGATGCAGCCTTGACTGCGAATACTATCTGATGCAGCCTTGACTGCGAAGACCATCTGCTGCAGCCATGACTACGATGACTATAATTACTATTTACATAGGCCCGGAAGTGTCAAGCTGTATTTGTGTTGTACATACCGTCATGCGCTGTTCGACCTCTTGGATTGAGGCACCCACTACCGGATCTCCCGGGGTAGTTGCAGACGGCGGCGCCATGGTGGTCGAAGGGGGAGCTGTCCAAGGAGAGGTGGTCGAAAGGGAATCCGTCCTGCGAGAGGGGGTCGACGCCGGCGGTGCTGGGTACCGGGTTGTGTATCTGTTGGAGGTGGTGCGGCGGCCTGTGCTGAAGGTATAGCCGGTCCCATCCTGGGTCCGCGGGCGTAACGTCGTAGAGGGCTTGCGTGTCGTCTGCCTCGGGGTGGCGTGGCTCCCACTGGAAGGAGGGCGTCTGGAGGAGTGGGTGAAGGTCGAGCCGGGAGTGGACATGTTGCCATGAGTAGGTATCGAAGTGGACATGTTGCCATGAACAGGTGTCGAAGTGGACATGTTGCCTGGAACAGGTGTCGAAGTGGACATGTTGCCATGAGTAGGTATCGGAGAGGACATGTTGCCATGAGTAGGTATTGAAGTGGACATGTTGCCATGAACAGGTGTCGAAGTGGACATGTTGCCATGGACAGGTGTCGAAGTGGACATGTTGCCATGAACAGGTGTCGAAGTGGACATGTTGCCATGTGTTGGCAGCGGGGTTGTCATATTGCCAATCGGGTGCGAGGGACCTGTCGTGTTGCCTTGGGGAAAGTAGGAAGACGAGACGTTACCGGTGGAAGGGAAACTGGTGGGCGCATGGCTAGAGAGAGAAGACTGACGGGAGCCTGTATCAAGTGCACCACTCGACGGAGGCGGTGTCCTGAGAGGTGTGGGTACGAAACTGAAGCTAGGGGTGGGTGGACGGCGTGTGGTAAAGCGAGGCCTTCTCGTCGTGGCGAACACCGTGCGACCCGAGGTGAAGGCGCCACGTGTTGTGGTACGACGGGTGGAGCGCGTCACACTGCCAGCCGAGCTCACCGGTACACTGGATGGGTTTCTGGACCCCGTGGGTAGACTGGAGGGGGTGCTGGACCCGGTGGGTACGCTGGAAGGGTTGCCGGACCCTGTGGGTACGCTGGACGGGTTGCTAGAACTAGGGGATATGCTGGAAGGGTTGCTAGAACCAGAGAATATGCTGGAAGGGTTGCTAGAACCAGAGGATATGCTGGAAGGGTCGCTAGAACCAGGGGATATGCTGGAAGGGTCGCTAGAACCAGGAGATATGCTAGAAGGGTTGCTAGAAACAGGGAGTATGCTGGAGGGGTTGCTAGAACCAGGGGATATGCTCGAGGGGTTGCCAGAACCTGGGGGTACGCTGGACGGGTTAATAGACCCCGTTGGTACACCCGCTGTGCTGGTAGATCCTGTAGCAACACTGCTCCCTGGGGACGAATGGGACGTTCCCGACACTACAGACGAAGAACCAGTGGAAGAGATGCTTCCTGACTGGGGAGCTACGGATGAAGACATCCCAATTCCCGCATCGCTACCGGATGGGAAGGAAATACTTGAAGTCGGGACAGTGGTGTTCTCAGTTGGGAAGGGGGCGGCCTGGTCGGTATCATTGTCGAGCACGGAGCGGGCGAAGCGTCCCGATGGGAGCTTCGGGTTCATGCGCTGCGTGGCCAGGTCAATGTTTACCGCGGAGAGGACGAAGGCAGTCAGCGCCATGACGGCGGCCATCAGACACAGCACCAGGCACAGGACGATCACGCCAGAAGTCTGCCTGTTGCCGGCAAAGATGGCGCCCGCACCGGCCACGATGAACTGGGAGTAAAGAAAACATGTTTTCATTGCGCGAACAAACAATCGCAAGTGGCAGAGAAATGAACGAATATATGTTGGACCAAACCTTTTCTGGTAGATTCACTTAAAGAGTATACATTTAAGGGTACATGTATATTATATGCGTCAGTGAGGCAAAATGACGATCCAACTCAGCCATATGTTTCGTGAAACCGACACACGCAACAACACCGACTCTTCCGTAATACGGGATTTCTTTTACCACTTGTTTATAAAATAAATTACGAATTTGAATTACGAAATTGGATGTTTCATGATCTAGCTATCACTCATACTCCACGCCCTGCCCATGCCTGATGCGAATAGGCGGGAAGCTTGTATTAATGTCTTGAGTCACCTGTAAATGATATCAAATCAGCACCGAAGTTGGTCGACTTACAAATATGCCACACCATAGCCCATAGCCATTGACTGTGGGGTTCATCTCATCCGGGTAGGCTCCCCGATAGCTCTCAGTAGCCAGAGGGATGATGGCGAATATAATAGCCACCACGCCACACAGGATCTGGATGATGCCCAAGGTTGTCGACTTTTGACCTTCATACAACGTCCACTTGGCCGGTTCCACCTTGCGCGTCTCCTGCGGCTTTTTCGTCTTTGCAGCGTCATCGTCGTCATCGGAGAAATCGAAATACGGGTCTTTATTCGTGATGTCATCGAAGTGCGTGGCCGGGGCATCGACCTCCGACTCCTGCCACATGGCTTCTTGTGGAGACCCCATGTTTCCCTCTGTTGGAAAGCCGACAGAGAAGATGCTGAAGGAGAACTTCTCTTGTCTAAGGTTGTCTTCTTGGATCCGGAACTGTTGAAATATTGCGGATCACACCTGCAAGGATGAAATTACATTGTTGACAAAGGTTCATTATTGATTGGTGGTAAATATATAATCAGATTTTACAGATTCGCATTTGAATAAAAAAACAAAAAAAGTGCAAATGGTCAACCATAGATTCCTGTCTTTATAGCCAGTTTGCAAGAAGTCAAGGATCCGGGGCAACCACTCACACTGGCTATCTCACTTGCGGCACCCTTGTGCAGATGCGTGACGCGCGAATCATGAAAGTCACTCAGCCCTGATGTGGAAGAAATTTATTATGTATTTAGTCGACTAGCCTCTCCTCTCAACACAGATCTCGTGGGTTCTCAAGTGAATTGCAAATGATCCTCTGCCTCCTCCCCGTATATAGCGCTGGGGCGTTATCACGTAGCCAAGGGCATAGTTTAAGGATATGTAGGCATAGGTCACCTACTGGTGCTTTTTCACATCTCGCATGATCGATATATCTGATAGGGGTATTATAATCCACTTATAATTAACACATTCGGCCCTGTGATTTATGCTTCAACAGAACGTAATTTCCCTGGCATTTTCATCTGGCATCTGAAACTGTTTGAGGATATTGCTGGACAGTTTCACATTCTCTTCATGTCCTTATCTCAGGATATTCCTTGGCCCGGTTTACCCCATCTATGCAGGGAGGCAGCTCAAATACGTCAATCTATCACACAGATGTTGCGCTTACTTGCCAACTTCTCAGGCGGGTTGTGACTTTAATGAGTCATTCATCAAGGAAAAAGACAATGCCCCCCAAATTCTTGAAACTGCACAGCATCCGCAATTGTAATAACTATAAAACCGCATCCTCAAGTAATTTGACGAGGTAGAAAGTTACAAAAGGCGAGGTAAGGTATGTTAGTTTTGCCAACGGAATAATATATCAATCGGTCCGCTATAATTGTGTTGGCTGACGCGACGTAGACTGCGCAAGGGGTCTCCGAACTCCTTGTACCCCCAAATGACGCACACGTCACGGTTCAGGTGGCAACAGGCTTGCGGTGACAGCACCAAAGGGGGCAAGTCTAATGCGACATTGCGGAACTGCAATTCGTCGTAAAACAAAGCACGTTGAGCAAATTTACGGATGGAATGTACGCCTATGTACGTATACAGATGATTTTCTTTGACTAAACGATGCCTTTTGGCTTTAATTGTCCGATGAATTCCTCAATTTCTGACAAAAGCTTATGCCTGGAATCCACGCTTCGTCTTTATGTTATAGACAAATACTGGAAAACTTATCAGGAAGTGGGTGGTTCCCTTTATCAATGTCCTTCTAACTAATAGCAGAAACTTTTCAAGGCAAATCATTGTAGGCCTACAACGTGAACAGACATGGCGATAAGCTGTTATACCGCTTAAATTCGTAAGACCGCGTTATATACCCGGTATATATATAATGTATTATAACATATGCATTAACATATGATGCAAATATATGGTATACCACGTATCCTTAGAAACCCGAAGATCGGCAGTTAAGTGTCAGAGAATCGCATAACCGGTAATGGAACAGTCTTGCAGTAATATTATTATTCCGTCGGTTATCGGCCACCCCCAGCAAGGCGGTGTGTTCAGGCGTGGCCCTGTCGGGCTGCACCTCTTACCCGTCTTGACTGTCCTCCTCACACAACTCACACGAAGAGGTAATCCGGAGAGCGACTTAATGTTCAGTCCATTCCCTCAGGATCCCCGGGATATGGACCTCCCTTCCGGTAGGGATGGGACTACCTGGTGGCCGCTGGATCAGAAAAGGACCAGCCGTGAACCGATGGATGGTGGACAGACGGACGGCAGGGCACACCGCGCCTGTCACGGCGGCGAGCTACATAGCGAGGGGTAGTGGAGGGAGGGAGGGGGTGTGGGGTGGGATGGGCAATGCGGATGTAGTGTGCAGACGGGGGGACCTCAGTTATCGGTACCGTAACGAAGGCGAGGCAGGTAGGCAGATGGGGTGGCAGGGGGGGGGGGGGGGTGACGAGCTGGCAGAAGGGGTTGTTGGGTGGGGGTAGGATTGGGCAGACCGGCACATTGTCATGTGAGGCGAGGCGAGGCGCGGCGCGGCGCGGTGGTTCAGGGTGGGGCAGGGGAGGG
Source organism: Arenicola marina (assembly GCA_964019135.1). NCBI lineage: Eukaryota > Metazoa > Annelida > Polychaeta > Arenicolidae > Arenicola > Arenicola marina. Next base: position 26,128,218 of record OZ025249.1, read on the forward strand.
CATGGGCAAGGACTGGGCGGGCAGGGACGGGGCGGGCGTGGTAGGCGTATTAACGACGAGGTTTGCTCAAGCACAAACTTAGTCACTGTACACCTGTAGACAGCTACCGCCGCCCCTCTGTCCTACACGTCACCCATGACATGCTCTCAAAGCGAGAGCGAACCGCTGGGGCCGATTGCATGGTTGACTGACGCTATATATAAAAAGTTGTTTGGGGCTATCCAGTGAGTGTGGGGGGGATGGAGGGGGTGGGGGGGGGGGTGGAGGTGTTTTTAAATACGATCGAGTAGACCGACTGGTACGGAACTTGTGAGAGGTACAAAGGAGAACCTCGTTTTATTTGATGTTGAAAGTGGGGTGGCTCGTGGGTAGTCTCCACAGGAGTGCATGCATGTAATAAGTTAAGACTGGCTCAGGGTTCCAAGACAGCCACGAGAGGTAGTCGCACATGGTAGGCCTGCATAATGTCGTCCAACATGCGTACAGAATACCACACAGCACTCCAGGATGGGGTGGGGTGAGCTGGGGCAGATGGGCGGGGTAGGTGGGTACATGGGTGGGGTGGGATGGGATGGAGGGGTGGGGAGGTGTTTTTAAATACGATCGAGTAGACCGACTGGTACGGAACTTGTGAGAGGTACAAAGGAGAACCTCGTTTTATTTGATGTTGAAAGTGGGGTGGCTCGTGGGTAGTCTCCACAGGAGTGCATGCATGTAATAAGTTAAGACTGGCTCAGGGTTCCAAGACAGCCACGAGAGGTAGTCGCACATGGTAGGCCTGCATAATGTCGTCCAACATGCGTACAGAATACCACACAGCACTCCAGGATGGGGTGGGGTGAGCTGGGGCAGATGGGCGGGGTAGATGGGTGGGGTGGGATGGGATGGAGGGGTGGGGTAGGTGGGTACATGGGTGGGGTGGGATGGGATGGAGGGGTGGGGTAGGTGGGTAGATAGGTGGGGTGCTTTGGTGGAGTGGGGTGGGGTAAAGGAGAGGGGTTGATGAGGGTGCGTTCACGTATATCTCCTCTTCGTCAGCAGACCATGACGACCATGAAGACCCTGCAGTTCGACACGCACGACGCGGTTAGCTATGGGGCGCCACTGCCTGTCACTGTCTCTGCCTGAGGCTCCGCATTGCAGTAGTATCATGACCATACGCCATAATAATTCACGCCCAAAATCTATACAGAGCTATACAGTATATATTTAGCAAAACGGCTGATTTTTCTATTCGATCATTTCCGTTAAATAGCATCGGGGAAGAAATTTTGTCATCAAATTTCATGGTAGAATAAATTGTGTTTACATTTTTTATTTTAAATTACTCATGCAGGCATTTTTCAAGTTTCAGAATATTCTTGAGAATTCACTACAGTGAAAATTCCTCGGTCTTATTGCCGATGTCAATTACGTGTTACTTGACGATGTGATGAGCGTAAGAAACATACGGCAGACAAACCTCGCTTTGTGCATGTCGCTTCCAGACAAAACAACGAGACAAAACGACGGAATGAAAGGTAACAAACGCCGCCTCATAGCTGGTTGGGCGTTATATGTGCGTACCACCCAGGTCAATGCATCTTCACCGCCACATCGGTCACGACACAAGAGACCCACCAGTGCCGCCTGTCTTCAAATAGCTATTTTAAGCAAAAATGCAGAAAATGACTAAGAGAAAAAAACTTTTCGTGATTGCCTTGACAGAGA